>JAVTVJ010001374.1:0-16944 GCA_034509425.1 Eopsaltria australis | reverse complement strand
GGAATGTCAGGAGGCAGCAGGGCTAACAGTGTCTTAGGGCCGGGACACAAAAAGTGTCCCTTTTCTCTGGGAAAGAGAACGCTGCCCCCCACTTTCTTGATGTCAGTTTGTCGTGGTTTTAGTTTGCTTATTCAGGTTTGTGGCTAAATGCCAGCACACTTACCTAAATTTACTTGATTGCTTGTTGTGAGATAAGGATTAGGAGTAGGCAAAGCAGGCTCAAACTTTATAAAGTACAAAGAAGTTTTATTAATATATCTAAGACAAAGGGAAAAAAAAGAAAAAAAAACTCAAGAAAAAAACCAGAACAAACTCCCCAGACCACCCCTCTTTCCCCACTCTCCATTTCATTCTCCCTGACAACATACAAAAGACAACACTTTGACCTCTAGTCAGTTTACCACCTCAGAAACAGCTCTTGTTCCAGTTCATTTAGGGAGAGAAGTTTCTTTTGCTTACACCATGGATCTTCTGTAAGAAAAATACATTTTTTATGGGTCTTCTGCCTCACCATTAACCGCCGCCCGGAGTAAAGTCCAGCTTAATGGTGGATCTCTCCCACACCAGTAGCCTTCCCACAGCCACTCTGGTGGGTTATGAACAGTCTACAGGGTACCTGTTTTAAGGATGTCTAGTTCAATTGCAGCAACAAAGAAAATTCCTTCTTCTGTGCTTAGCAACACAGGTTCTCCTGACAACTCAGGTTCTCTAGCATTCTCCCCAGGACCAGGGCTCTGAGTCACAGCCTCTCTTCTCTCTTAGTTCTAGGTTCTCATCAGGCTGTACTTTTTCAACACTTACTTGTCTGTACTTAGGTATTTCAGTTCATTGGCTGCAATAAGAACCTCACATCCCCCTTTGGACTATATCTTCATATATTAAAGAGAATTTATTAGCTCAGTCCCCAACCATGGTTCTCCAAAAGAGTTTTCAGCTTCACTCTTGAAGCAACTTCCCATGCACCTCCCTCGAGGTATCAGTTCTGCTTTCTTCACTGACTGTAAAGTCTCTGCGCTGCACTATGTAGATGTCTTCACTCGTTCCTCTCTCTGCGAGGAAGGATGGATGTCTGTGAGTTTAGGCCAGGCATGGAGAGAGTTAATCTCTGTCTCTCTCTCTCTCCGGCAGTGTGAAGATCACGTGCTCTTTGCCGGGCTGCTTGAACAGGTCCGAGCTGGATGCCAGACGCTCTCAAGAGTCTCTGCTTGGCTCCGCCAAGCTGGCTCGGCCTGGTGGGACCATCTGGGCCCGGGGTGACAGGGCAGGGCCTGGCCCGAGCTGGATGGAGTCCGACCCAGTCCTTGCCTGGCCCGGCTCTCCCTCTTGTGTAGCTGACACACCGGCTGAGCTGGATTTGCTGAAAATTCCAATCGTTTCCTCCCCCATGCCTGCCCGGCTGCAGCGGCACGGCTGCCGTAAAAACCTCCCTTCCCCCCCCCATCCCTCCTTTGGAAAGGCGGGGGAGGGGGAGGGGGGGGGGGGAGGGGGGGGGAAGCGCTTGGGCCTCACCAGTGAGAGAAGCAGGAGCTGCTCCTCTCTACACAGCAGCAGCAGGTCCAAAGAGGAAGAGCGTCAGAGAGTCTCTGCTTATATATGGTTTTTTCCTTGAAGGCGGACCAACTTTTTAATTGTTTTACCTACCTATCAATTCTTAAAACTACCTGATTATTGGCTCTCTCTCTCGCAGGAAGGAAGTTGTATTTCTTCCTGCATTCCTGCAGCCCAGATCACTTCCTAGATTTTGACCCCTCTGGCCTAACCCAGGACATTCCACCTCTCGCCTTCAGGAACAACCATATATAAGACTTATTATCAAAATTACATTAATTATACAATCTTTACTTAGAATAAGAAAAATTACTAAACTAAGCAGAAAGCTTCTTACACAACCCTCCACCTCTAGACTTTATATGACTACTACAATACACAGTTTCTACTACCATTTACTTTATCTTGTATTTTAATACATGCTTTGCCTATTATTTCTCCTAATCAATCCTTATCTCAAAACTCCCATCAATTTGCCCATTATTTGGTTCGATTTCCCGGCCAACGCACCATTGAATGTCGTGGTTTTAGTTCGCTTATTTAGGTTTGTGGCTAAATGCCAGCACACTTACCTAAATTTACTTGATTGCTTGTTGTGAGATAAGGATTAGGAGTAGGCAAAGCAGGCTCAAACTTTATAAAGTACAAAGAAGTTTTATTAATATATCTAAGACAAAGGGAAAAAAGAAAAAAAAAAAACTCAAGAAAAAAAACCAGAACAAACTCCCCAGACCACCCCTCCTTCCCCACCTCTCCATTTCATTCTCCCTGACAACATACAAAAGACAACACTTTGACCTCCAGTCAGTTTACTACCTCAGAAACAGCTCTTGTTCTAGTTCATTCAGGGAGAGAAGTTTCTTTTGCTTACACCATGGATCTTTTGTAAGAAAAATACAGTTTTTATGGGTCTTCTGCCTCACCATTAACCACCGCCCGGAGTAAAGTCCAGCTTAATGGTGGATCTCTCCCACACCAGTAGCCTTCCCACAGCCACTCTGGTGGGTTATGAACAGTCCACAGGGTACCTGTTTTAAGGATGTCCAGTTCAATTGCAGCAACAAAGAAAATTCCTTCTTCTGTGCTTAGCAACACAGGTTCTCCTGACAACTCAGGTTCTCTAGCATTCTCCCCAGGACCAGGGCTCTGAGTCACAGCCTCTCTTCTCTCTTAGTTTTAGTTTCTCATCAGGCTGTACTTTTTCAACACTTACTTGTCTGTACTTAGGTATTTCAGTTCATTGGCTGCAATAAGAACCTCACATCCCCTTTTGGACTATATCTTCATATATTACAGAGAATTATTAGCTCAGTCCCCAACCATGGTTCTCCAAAAGAGTTTTCAGCTTCACTCTTGAAGCAACTTCCCATGCACCCCCTTTTTAGTATCAGTTCTGCTTTCTTGCAGCTGAACTGTAGATCTCTGTCGCTGCACTATGTAAGATGTCGTTACTCGTTCCTCTCTCTGCGAGGGAGTGTGTCTGTATTTACCAGGCATGGAGAGAGGTTGATCTCTGTCTTCTCGTCTCCGGCAGTGTGTGACGATCCCGTGCTCTCTGCCGGCTGTTTGAACAGGTCGATGCGTGAGACGCTCTCAAGAGTCTTTGCGCGCTCGCGGAGCTGGCTCGGCCTGTAGGGCCATCTGGCCGGGGTGGACAGCGGCAGGCCTGGCCCGAGCTGGAGTGAGTCCGGCGCGCGGTCCTTCCTGGCGGCGTCTCCTCTTGTGTAGCTGACACACCGGCTGAGCTGTATCTGCTGAAGATTCCAGCCGTTCCTCCCCCATGCCTGCCCGGCTGCAGCGGCACGGCTGCCGTAAAAACCTCCCTTCCCCCCCCCCATCCCTCCTTTGGAAAGGCGGGGGGGGGGGGGAAAGCGCTTGGGCCTCACCAGTGAGAGAAGCAGGAGCTGCTCCTCTCTACACAGCAGCAGCAGGTCCAAAGAGGAAGAGCGTCAGAGAGTCTCTGCTTATATATGGTTTTTTTTCCTTGAAGGCGGACCAACTTTTTAATTGGTTTACCTACCTATCAATTCTTAAAACTACCTGATTATTGGCTCTCTCTCTCGCAGGAAGGAAGTTGCATTCCTTCCTGCATTCCTACAGCACAGATCACTTCCTAGATTTTGACCCCTCTGGCCTAACCCAGGACATTCCACCTCTCGCCTTCAGGAAAAACCATATATAAGACTTATTATCAAAATTACATTAATTATACAATCTTTACTTAGAATAAGAAAAATTACTAAACTAAACAGAAAGCTTCTACAAACAAAGAAATACACAAGCGAGAAAGACAATAGCTACAGCTCGATGACAAATCCCTGGTCCAGTAGACATAACTCCACCTCTAGACTTTATATGCACTACAATACACAGTTCACTACCATTTACTTTATCTTGTATTTTAATACATGCTTTGCCTATTATTTCTCTTAATCAATCCTTATCTCAAAACTCCCATCAATTTGCCCATTATTTGGTTCGATTTCCCGGCCAATGCACCATTGAATGTCGTGGTTTTAGTTCGCTTATTTAGGTTTGTGGCTAAATGCCAGCACACTTACTTAAATTTACTTGATTGCTTGTTGTGAGATAAGGATTAGGAGTAGGCAAAGCAGGCTCAAACTTTATAAAGTACAAAGAAGTTTTATTAATATATCTAAGACAAAGGGAAAAAAGGAAAAAAAAACTCAAGAAAAAAAACCAGAACAAACTCCCCAGACCACCCCTCCTTCCCCACCTCTCTATTTCATTCTCCCTGACAACATACAAAAGACAACACTTTGACCTCTAGTCAGTTTACCACCTCAGAAACAGCTCTTGTTCCAGTTCATTTAGGGAGAGAAGTTTCTTTTGCTTACACCATGGATTTTCTGTAAGAAAAATACAGTTTTTATGGGTCTTCTGCTTCACCATCAGCCGCCACCCGGAGCAAAGTCCAGCTTAATGGTGGATCTCTCCCACACCAGTAGCCTTCCCACAGCCACTCTGGTGGGTTATGAACAGTCCACAGGGTACCTGTTTTAAGGATGCCCAGTTCAATTGCAGCAACAAAGAAAATCCTTTCTTCTGTGCTTAGCAACACAGGTTCTCCTGACAACTCAGGTTCTCTAGCATTCTCCCCAGGACCAGGGCTCTGAGTCACAGCCTCTCTTCTCTCTTAGTTCTAGTTTCTCATCAGGCTGTACTTTTTTCAACACTTACTTGTCTGTACTTAGGTATTTCAGTTCATTGGCTGCAATAAGAACCTCACATCCCACCCTTGGGCTATTTCTTCATATATTACAGAGAATTTATTAGCTCAGTCCCCAACTATGGTTCTTCAAAAGAGTTTTCAGCTTCACTCTTGAAGCAACTTCCCATGCACCTCCCTCTAGGTATCAGTTCTGCTTTCTTCACTGACTGTAAAGTCTCTGCGCTGCACTATGTAGATGTTCTCACTCGTTCCTCTCTCTGCGAGGAAGGATGGGTGTCTGTGAGTTTAGTCCAGGCATGGAGAGAGTTAATCTCTGTCTCTCTCTCTCTCCGGCAGTGTGAGGATCACGTGCTCTCTGCCGGGCTGTTTGAACAGGTCCGAGCTGGATGCCAGACGCTCTCAAGAGTCTCTGCCCGGCTCTGCGGAGCTGGCTCGGCCTGGTAGGGCCATCTGGGCCCGGGGTGACAGGGCAGGGCCTGGCCCGAGCTGGATGGAGTCCGGCCCGGTCCGTCCCTGGCCCGGCTCTCCCTCTTGTGTAGCTGACACACCGGCTGAGCTGGATTTGCTGAAAATTCCAATCATTTCCTCCCCCATGCCTGCCCGGCTGCAGCGGCACGGCTGCCGTAAAAACCTCCCTTCCCCCCCCCATCCCTCCTTTGGAAAGGCGGGGGAGGGGGAGGGGGGGGGGGGAGGGGGGGGGAAGCGCTTGGGCCTCACCAGTGAGAGAAGCAGGAGCTGCTCCTCTCTACACAGCAGCAGCAGGTCCAAAGAGGAAGAGCGTCAGAGAGTCTCTGCTTATATATGGTTTTTTCCTTGAAGGCGGACCAACTTTTTAATTGTTTTACCTACCTATCAATTCTTAAAACTACCTGATTATTGGCTCTCTCTCTCGCAGGAAGGAAGTTGTATTTCTTCCTGCATTCCTGCAGCCCAGATCACTTCCTAGATTTTGACCCCTCTGGCCTAACCCAGGACATTCCACCTCTCGCCTTCAGGAAAAACCATATATAAGACTTATTATCAAAATTACATTAATTATACAATCTTTACTTAGAATAAGAAAAATTACTAAACTAAGCAGAAAGCTTCTTACACAAACCTCCACCTCTAGACTTTATATGACTACTACAATATACAGTTTCTACTACCATTTACTTTATCTTGTATTTTAATACATGCTTTGCCTATTATTTCTCCTAATCAATCCTTATCTCAAAACTCCCATCAATTTGCCCATTATTTGGTTCGATTTCCCGGCCAATGCACCATTGAATGTCGTGGTTTTAGTTTGCTTATTCAGGTTTGTGGCTAAATGCCAGCACACTTACCTAAATTTACTTGATTGCTTGTTGTGAGATAAGGATTAGGAGTAGGCAAAGCAGGCTCAAACTTTATAAAGTACAAAGAAGTTTTATTAATATATCTAAGACAAAGGGAAAAAAGGAAAAAACAAAAACTCAAGAAAAAAAACCAGAACAAACTCCCCAGACCACCCCTCCTTCCCCACCTCTCCATTTCATTCTCCCTGACAACATACAGAAGACAACACTTTGACCTCTAGTCAGTTTACCACCTCAGAAACAGCTCTTGTTCCAGTTCATTTAGGGAGAGAAGTTTCTTTTGCTTACACCATGGATCTTCTGTAAGAAAAATACAGTTTTTATGGGTCTTCTGCCTCACCATTAACCGCCGCCCGGAGTAAAGTCCAGCTTAATGGTGGATCTCTCCCACACCAGTAGCCTTCCCACAGCCACTCTGGTGGGTTATGAACAGTCCACAGGGTACCTGTTTTAAGGATGTCCAGTTCAATTGCAGCAACAAAGAAAATTCCTTCTTCTGTGCTTAGCAACACAGGTTCTCCTGACAACTCAGGTTCTCTAGCATTCTCCCCCGGACCAGGGCTCTGAGTCACAGCCTCTCTTCTCTCTTAGTTCTAGTTTCTCATCAGGCTGTACTTTTTCAACACTTACTTGTCTGTACTTAGGTATTTCAGTTCATTGGCTGCAATAAGAACCTCACATCCCCCTTTGGACTATATCTTTATATATTACAGAGAATTTAGCTCAGTCCCCAACCATGGTTCTCCAAAAGAGTTTTCAGCTTCACTCTTGAAGCACTTCTCATGCACCTCCCTCTAGGTATCAGTTCTGCTTTCTTCACTGACTGTAAAGTCTCTGCGCTGCACTATGTAGATGTCTTCACTCGTTCCTCTCTCTGCGAGGAAAGATGGGTGTCTGTGAGTTTAGTCCAGGCATGGAGAGAGTTAATCTTTGTCTCTCTCTCTCTGGCAGTGTGAGGATCACGTGCTCTTTGCCAAGCTGCTTAAACAGGTCCGAGCTAGATGCCAGACGCTCTTAAGAGTCTTTGCCTGGCTCTGCCAAGCTGGCTCGGCCTGATGGGGTCATCTGAGCCCGGGGTGACAGGGCAGGACCTGGCCCGAGCTGGATGGAGTCCGGCCCGGTCCTTGCCTGGCCCGGCTCTCCCTCTTGTGTAGCTGACACACCGGCTGAGCTGGATCTGCTGAAAATTCCAATCGTTTCCTCCCCCATGCCTGCCCGGCTGCAGCGGCACGGCTGCCGTAAAAACCTCCCTTCCCCCCCCCATCCCTCCTTTGGAAAGGCGGGGGGGGGGGGAAGCGCTTGGGCCTCACCAGTGAGAGAAGCAGGAGCTGCTCCTCTCTACACAGCAGCAGCAGGTCCAAAGAGGAAGAGCGTCAGAAAGTCTCTGCTTATATATGGATTTTTCCTTGAAGGCGGACCAACTTTTTAATTGGTTTACCTACCTATCAATTCTTAAAACTACCTGATTATTGGCTCTCTCTCTCTCGCAGGAAGGAAGTTGTATTTCTTCCTGCATTCCTGCAGCCCAGATCACTTCCTAGATTTTGACCCCTCTGGCCTAACCCAGGACAACTAGATAATAAGGAAGTTTTGTCATCAGATTTCCTGGCTGAAACCTGCTTATGTTTTCCCTGGGTAAGGAGTACTGCTTCTTTCTTCTTACCTGCTTTACCTGAACTTGAATATAATTTTGTCAGCGTTTCCAGATTTTGGCTGTGTGGCCAGATTTTTGATGCAGTGGTGCAAAGTACAGAGGATGTGTGCCTGTGGTTGTTATTCAGGTGTCTGCATGGTGACTGGCATTTTTGGAAAAACTTCTCGAGATAAGTGCTGGATATTTGAAAAACTATTTATGAGGGTTTTGTTTGTTTGTTTGTTTGTTTGTGTTTGTTGTTTTGTTTTGTTTTGATTTTTAAATGTAGCTTTCTATTTTAGTAACCAGTGCTACCATAACAACAGGTTAACATTAAAAAGTTGCAGAGCTTTGAAAACTGGCAGGTTTTCTTTCCAATAGGAAAGACCTATCCCTGTACTCAGTTTCTTTTTATGGTTGATGAACGTTGACATAGTGACTTCTAATGTGATTAACTGTATTAACTATTCTGAAGAGATAGTAGTAATTGTGATTTAGGCTGAAGACTTTACTAGAGTTTTAAATCCTCAGACTGTCGAGATGTTTACACTTAAGTCAGTCACATTTCACTAGGCAGTCAATGTCATGCTGACACCTAAATTTCAGGGATTTTCTGTAAAAGTGAGTGTATGTTTTTAGGGATGACTTTATTAATTTTCATTGTTATCACTATTTTAAGGTAAGCATGCTATTTTCAATTTATGCACTTCGAAGCTCAAGAGACAGGAGAAGCAGAAGAGGCATGCTTTTGGCACTCAGTCGCCTCCCCAGGATGGATATCATAGTCAGTGAACTTTAAGTAATTAATCTTGAGTGTCTATGAAGTAGAATCTTGTAATTCTCAGAACACAGTCTTGGGGTATTACAGAATATTCTGTCTTGCAGTTAGAGAGAAAGAAATAATTTCTGCTACAAGAAAACTGATTGGGTACTAAGGTTAAATGTATAAAAGTACAAATCCTGTAACTCAAGACCTGAACGTTCATAATGGGTTATATGATGGCACTGGCAGAGTTTAAAAATCTTAATGGCATCATGGTGAATCTCAAGCCATACTGCAAAGTTCCTGCCCTTTTTCACTGAGCACTCTCTCTTATGAATAGTGTAAAAGAAGGTGGCATGGTGGCATGCATAAATGTGCACAAATGTGATGTGTCATGTCCTGGCAAGATGATTCTCCAAGCTAACTGCACACGAACTAATTATTTCATCAATTTTGAGAGGTTTTTGTGAAGCCTGAACTAATACAGTCATGTGGTAAATCAGGATAGACAATTATGATGTAGATATGAGCAAATCAACTTGTGACATTTGAGGTTTAGTCACTCTGAGCCGAGCTGACCTGTGTGTGTGGTGCAACTGAAGGCCTTTACAACAATTAGAGCAATGAATTAGAGGCAGGATTTGCCTCTAATATTTCTCTAAGACCTCTGACTTCCAAAACTGCTAGATCATGTTGTTTAAAGCATGCCCGAAACAGAGCCACAGATTAAAAACCATTAGATAGTTGTTGGTAAAAAGTAAATATCATTCAATGTGAGGATTTAAAAAAAAGTCAAATGACAGAATCCCTGGAGATTAAAAACAAATCCCATAATTTCATAGGATTCATAACTGATCCTAGTGGCTATAAGCAACACTTTAAATGATGGAACTATTTGAATATTTAAGTATTTTCAATCTGCCTTAACAACAACTGCGTTTATAAGATGCCAAGTACTATTTCTTATTATAGTTAACCTGTAGATTGCATTGTAAATACTAAGAGTGACTCCAAGTATGTTACAAGGGAAGTTTCCTCATGCTTTTAATAGATAACTTATTTTTAAGGAAATTTTGCATTGATATTCTGAGTTCTTTAAGCCATCCGGTATAAACAAGCACAGGATATAAATGTTAATAGCCAAAAGGCTCAGCAGTGATGTTTTCTCAGTAAGAATGAGAGTGTTTCTACTAAAACACAGAGGTCCTCGCTGCTCATATGGGACCTACGGACACTGCACTAGTGTAAGTGTTCAAAAGCACTTCTTGAGTCTGTGCAGGTTGTAACAATGATACTGATGCTTTTCCTCAGTGTTTATCCAGAGCTGTATAGTGTTCATCAGTTAATGCCTTCTCACAATCATTTCAAGTACTTTCAGGGCTTTGTAGATCAAGAAACACAATCCAGAATTGGATTAATGGGCACGTAGGTTTGGGGTTTGTTTTTTTTTTTTTTTCTCTTTTTATGAATTTTTCTTCCATGTTTTATGCTTGAGAAGCTCATCCACACTGATGCATGGCTGGATATCTAAAAGGTTTTTCAGTTAGCCCTCACTCTTTTAGTGGAAATACATCATGGGTGATAATTTATCGCCTTCTGGAGTGAGGAAAGAAAACTTTTCCATTTCTTTAGTCCTTCTTGTCATCTTAAAAATGAGATGTGCCTGCTCAGGTCCCTTGCAGTCTCCACCACACCTCCAAGCAACTCCTCAGCTCGACGAACCTCTGTCTGTCTCCCTTTCTGAATGTTTTCTCCCACAGCAGCAGGAACAGGGACAGATTGCTGCATGACAGATGCTGCTGTGTCGCCTCCTTCTCCTGGTGCCAGCCCCTGGATGCAGAGGGAACGCCAAGGACTCTGCAGTAACTTCTGCAACCCATTCACATCCAAAGCAGCACAGGAGATACTGAGTGGGAAGGAACACTTCTCGCAACAAGTATTTGTCCTTAGACTGCTCACTGCAAAGAGGAACACTCAAAAAGAATGGAAAGTTTTAACCAGGGAAAACTACTAGTATTTTATGACCAACAATATTAAGCTTTTCTCACCTCTCTTTCTTGCTTCCAGATAACATTGGTCCACTAGAATTACTCTGTTACATAAAGGAGTTATGAATTTTGGAGATTTTCTGCAATTAGATTTGTGAGAAACCATTCCTGATGTAAAAGTTGATCCTAGCTGATCAGACTTTTCACTGAGCAACTGGTTCCTGTGGCCTGAAGGCCAGACTGTCATATCCATTTTCCTCTTTTAAATTAGTATACTATGAGTGTGTTAAAAGACTGCATTAAATAACCCTTAATTCTGTAGTTCTTCTGATAAAAGTCTGTATTTTAGTAATAGCAGCTATTATAAGTATCCACACAATAAAGCACAGTGAAATCACAGATATAAAGGAGTCATGCCCCCAAATTAAAGACTGTCTTTAAAACAGAACGAAACAGATTTATTGCACGATCCACAAAAAAATTTTCTTCACAGTTCAATTCTTGCCTAGCACAGTCATCAATATCAGATTTACAATAAAACATCTGGGGAACACATGCAGAAATGAACTTATTCAAACAGAAAGAGAGTAATTTGTGAACATACCCTGTCTTCCAGTCCCAAAATTGTGTTGATTTGTGGTATCATTTTATTTCTTGCTTGCTTGCTTTCTTTTACACGACTGAAAGTTGGTTCAGAAGTGCAGAGCTGGGGTAGAGGTCAGGGATCATATTTCCTTTCCCATTACAGTATTTTGTGGCTGGAACTGAGAAAAAAAAGTGCAAAAAATGCAAGGTTAAAATTTTCTCAGTATGTCAAGGATATTCTTTTTATTAAGAACTTAATTTCTCTAAATAAACTTTGTTACAGTGTCAACTGTTGCTGCTTTCATACGTATAAACCAAGGTTTGAAAGAATCTTGAAAACATTATAATGTTGAAGCCATACTCCCATTTATTTTGGCTTTGCTTTTCGTTTGCTTTTTTTTCTAATATAATTTTTTTAGATCTGGAGCAAGTCATAATGATGAAACTTAGGTTTCCTCATAACAGGGGAAGGCAAAAAACTGCAAGAAGATGGTTTAGTCTCGCTGGACAACATGATAGTAGTGGCAGAGTTAACTTGTTCGGATATTAACTAAACCTATTTTTTTTTTATGTAACCAAGATAGAGTACTAAAAGAGAGGCCTTTTATAATAAGCAAAGTACCTGCAAGATTGCTTAATAGTATCTTCTTTGGTCAGATGCATATAAAACACCCATGTGAGGACTGACTCCCCACCCTCCTTTCCTTTTGCTGGCAGAACCGTGGCATTGGGGTCTGACAGCTGCCACGTGTGTTTGACGCTGCTGTAAACCCGTGCCTTCCCCTCGCAGCTGTTTCTGTAAACACGTGTGAATAGTCGTTCTCCTGTGCCTTGTGCTGAGCAAGCCTTGCTTTTCTTGGAGCTTGGCCAGCAGCTAATGGGAAGGCAGCGTGTGTGGATCCGTGTGCCTCGTGTGCCCCCGGCTCACCCCGGGGCTGCAGTCCATGGCCAAGCACCTTCTCCTTCGGGAGCCTGGGGCCCTATCCACTTCTCCTGCTGCAAGGCAGGATTTCACTTTCCAGAGCATGGAACAAGCTGCAGGGGTATCACAGCTCCAGGGCATTTCGAAGTGTTATCATAATATTAAAGCCCTGTAGCTTTCTGACTCAAAAAAGTTTTGCTTGCTTGGAATTCCTCTCAAAATTCTAAATGTCTGTGTGTGTGCGTGTGTGCATGTAAAATCCATGTTTCATCTAGTTAGCATTGCTGGTTCTGCTTTTTCCCCATTACTGTGATTTTACAGAATGAAATGCTGCAAAAAAATAAAAGGGCTAATTTAAGAGCAAATCCACCCTAAAAAGTAAAAATCAATCTCTCTCTTTGCACAGAGAGCCCAAGGGAATAGAATACCAGGAATCATGGGTATCTTGCTTCTAGTTTTTGATGTATGTTCTGATGCAAAAGATTAATGGTTTTCTCTTGGGGATAAAGAATTGCAAGGTCCGAACAGCCAGAAGTTTGTGTGTCTATTTATCTAATGGCAAAGAGTACAGAAGTCAGCAATGGGCACCTTTTCCACAACAAATGGCCAGAAAACCATTGTACCACAATGCTACCATTGTTTAACTCCTTCTGAAGGCAATTTATAGAAGGCAGAATAAAAATGGAGAATAATATACTTTCTGCTGAGTCAACCCAAATTTGACCCAGGATGCTCTAACTGAATACTTTTTTGAAGTCCTAATGAGAAATCAAATGGTTTTGGTGATTAAAAATATGTTGCTAAGGCCAAATAGACTGCTGCTTTACTCTTCATCCTTGGCCTTTGTTCCTTTTCCTCTCCTTACACACTGATCCTTCTCAGAAACTATATGAGAATGCCAAAAATCTATCCATTATTTGGTTGCCACACAGAAGCAATGAACAAACCAAGGCACCATGACTCCTTGGAGCAGTGACTGTGGATGGTCTGAGGTAATGGATAATCCTTTCCCTTGCACATTACTGGGTGGTTATAAGAGTATTTTCTATACTAACACTTGCATCTGTTGCAACAGTTATTCATGCAGATAATTGTGCAATTTGCTTTTCAAACATGCTCAAATCAGTGAGTAGCTAAAAGTACCTGAATAAACAATAGCAGATTTGTCTTGAGAAAAGCAATCAAATTTATGGTGGGGATTTTAAAAAGCAGGAAGGTCTGCATGGCAAATAATTTCTATTATTTATTGCAATCAAACCGTGTACCTAGCCCTAATATTCTGTTTGTGAGAGCATTAGGAAAACCATATTTTGAAACTGTGTAATGGTGAGATGAAAATTTTAAACATTCTAATGACCCACACAAATTAAAAAAAAAAAAACAGAAACAAAAAACAAAACAAAACAAAAAACCAAACAAACAAACAAACAAAAGTTAAAAAAAGCTCTCTGCAGTATTTGGTACCTGTTGTTAAAACAGACTTTGGTGTAAGTTGAACACCAATGACCCAAACCAACTATCAAAGAGTAACAGAATGGAGAGATCCTAGTCAGGATATTAAACTCAATGAGCTCTCAATAAATACCCAAACACAACCTGGCACCCAAACTAGTTACTTAATGGAGTACATAGCTCAGAAGAGGTATAGGGCTGTACAATTATGTCTATAGTGTCTGTACACGGAAAAAATTGCAATTCTAAAAAATTATGCCTTACATAAATGAGAAATGATCTACTCAAACCCAAGACTGATATGTTACACTTCCTTTACAATATTAACTAGAAATTTATGGCACGCCTATTTCATCTCTACCCAGCAATTAAAAGATAAATTAAATAAAAATATCCTTTCCCCTCTTACAGACAAAATACAATTACTTGAAATATAGATACTAGGACCTGTGCACATTCTATTAAATTACCTTCAAAAGAGTCAAAAGGGAACACTCATTGATAAACCGAGTTCCTGCCCTGATAAATTCTGGAAAACATATGTAATCAGTGAAATTCTCATTTTTACTTCTGATAATATAATGTGCTGTATCTAAATCAGTGAAGTGATTGTTCATTGTATGTGCTACCTTCACAGGGAGAGCGAATGCCGAGGGAAGAGCTGAGATCAGAGCCGTCTGAGTACGGAAATTGCTTATCTTGCATATTTTATTTTTTTGATCCCCTTAAGCTGTTTGACCTTTCGTTTCATTCTGTGGTGGGAACCTCTTTCCCAATGTTGCCCTAGTAATCAGCATTTTCTGATTTGAATAACAATGCCAGTTCAACATTGTGAGGAATTACATACACCTATTCACTTGTGCACTGCAAACTCCTTTCCGATGATTCACAACAAAGTGTGATAATTAATCTGGTTTAGGCAGCTCTAGGAATATATCATCAAACCCAGGAAAACAGAAAAGAGCAAATAGATGACAATCTAGCCTTTAGCTCATTTTTATGGAGATGGCAGTGGGCCATAGCAAAGGTCAATTTCAAGGTCAAGATGGAGACCATTGAAGAAGCTCTGATGGGGCTGGTTCTTCCTGCAGGTCCATTCAATCTAACCAGCCAGGTGTATAAATAGAACCCTTCAGCTGCTGGCCCAACCAGCCTCTTCACATCACAATCAGCAGACAAGCACAAGCAATTTACTGCTGAGATCATTTCAGAGATACACTACAAAAGGCACAACATAAGTTGTTAAACTGAAGTGTTAAACTGAAAAAACTTTGGCTATAAAAATATTATCTCCTTTTTCTAGGCAATCACTGTGTTAAATTAATGGCACTTATTAAGATTTGTTTATACATCAAATAGTAATGGCACTTATTAAGATTTGTTTATACTTCAAATAGTAATTTAATAACTAGTTAGGTCAGACTTTTAATTATTATCTATTTTTACTTTATATATGTTTCATAACTAGATTTGTAGGTGTTTAATTCTATCCAGCAACTTGAAATGGTACAAATTAATTGCAGGCTGCTAATTCAGTAGTGGTTTGAGCTGGGAATTTTTTACACTACCTGTTTTATTACATTAATGATCCAATCCCGCTGCTACCAAAATTAATAGGAAAATCTCCCACTGATTTCAGTGAATTCAGGTTGTAGCCCAAATTGTAAATAGTAGCTACTCATTTTTCCTCCAAAGAAGACAATGTAGTGAATGGTAGACCAACTTATCAACAAAAATCTCTTTCAGTAATATTATGATCTGTTGTGTTTATATATTATAACTTCCAATTCTGACTTCTAGCCATGATACTTTCAAGATGTTTTTCTTACCTAAAATAGAGGGGAAATGAGTTATTCAAAATGATATAGTCAAATCTAGTCAAGGTCATATTTCACGGTGTGATAAATGTTTAAAACAATTCATTCTGTATTAAAATAAGAGGGTAAGTTATAAAAATGGTATTATTTAAAGTTGAAAGTTAGCAATAGTGCAGGTGTTAGTCAGGTAAGTTCAGTAATTCTAATGATGCTTAACAGTGCCACTATAGTTGACAATCCATTGTTATTTCCAAACATTTTTAGAGGTTTAGTACACAACTGTCCAAAATAGAAACAAGATGATGTCTTGCAGATGTATTTTTAAAACAAATATATTCATTGAATTTTTAAAGTAGTTTTAGTCCATCACTTAAGATTGTATGGGAGACAGCATTCCTGAGATTTTAAACAACTTCTTCAGTCATTTAAATTTTTCTCCTCTTCCTGTTCTTCATGTAACTGCATTTGAGTAATGCCTATGTTTGAACATCCGATGAAACAAGAAATGGTTTTGTATAATTTTCCCTGCTACCAATGCTAAATGAGTGATCATCAGGCATTCTGTTTCCTACTGTCATTTATAGAACAAAAGCTTACTTTTCAGATAGCCTTTTTTTCCCTCACAAACATGTACATCTATTTCTTTGTACATGTACTTGCCCATATAGAAAATTTCTAATATTTGGCCTAAGTACAGTAGGTTATTATTAATTTTACTTTAAAGACAATATGTTTTTTAATTACTTAGAATGCTTAAATGACAACTTCAGTGGGTTCAAATGGTGAAGTTTTATATCTGTTTCCTAAAATTAAGACTGAGCATCTATATTGCAGGATGTGAGTATTCTGTTCTGTCTTAGAGGGGTTCAAATACCATCCTCATTTAGGTGTATCTGAGCTCCCTCCAGTAGTGCATTAAGCAATCTGACTTAACATCTATCACACGTAGTTCAGGCGCTCTCTCATCTCCACCCCAGGGAGAGAACTGTGTGCCTAGTGGCATGTTTTGTTTTTATTTTAAATGTCCAAGGAAAGTGGGTAGTGTTAATGGCATCAGACATCCATTTCCTTGCAATTAGCTGTCTCTGTTGTCACAATGCCCTGCTGCCTTTAAATGCTGTGGGCGAGGAAAGAGAGAGAGAAAAAAACCATGTTCATCAAATTTCATTTCAGTCCCATCCAAAACCCTCCCCCCACATTTTTAAAATAATTTTTTAAATTTAGAGATGTACTTTAGAGCGAGGGGTAATCTTTTTTTTTTTTTCCTAAAAATCTTTTTATCCACAAAATGCAGATTCATGTTGCCTGGGATATTTTGCAAATTCATGTTGAACAATTTTTGCTTAGTTAAAACTTGGCAAAGAATAGCCTTTGCATTTTCCATAGAATCTGCTTATATTTAAAATATCAGTTTTGTAAGGCAGGAGAAAACAGTGTGACTCCTGCAATTTCCTCCAGTGTGGAGACTGTGTAATCCAACAGATAGTTTTCTAAAAGGATGTGGTAGAAGAGCAGCATCTCCCAGCTGGCTGAGGCATAACCATTTCAGAGTCATGGAGATTCAGTGGGATATGGCTCAGGCATGCAGAGGGTCCCCTTTTTCCACCAGTTTATGGTTTTCAGAGTACCTTTTGGTGCTGTCTTCTTTCAATAATGTTTTTGCCTGTAGTGTAATTACTTACTCCTGTAAATGTTTTGAATTT
>JAVTVJ010001372.1:0-12051 GCA_034509425.1 Eopsaltria australis | reverse complement strand
TTTGGGCCCTTATTTGAGTCAATTTTTGAGTCATTTTGGGCCATTTTTTGGCCATTTTTGAGTCATTTTTGGGGTCATTTTTTGGGAATATTTGGGTCATTTTCGAGGCCATTTTTTAGTAATTTTTAAGCGATTTTTGGGTTATTTTTGGGTCATTTTTGGGAGAATTTTGGGGCTGTTTTGGGCCTTTTCGTGGGTCGTTTATAGGGGAAAATTTGAATTATTTTACGGCCAATTTTGGGTCATTTTTGGGGCCATTTTTTGAGCCATTTTGGGGCTATTTTTGGGTTATTTTTCGGGTCTATTTTTGGCCTATTTTTGGGTCAATTATAGGAGGAATTTCGGGGTTATTTTACGGCCAACTTTGGGTCATATTTGGGGCCATTTTAAGGTCATTTTGGGGCTATTTTTGCGTCAATTTTGGGTCATTTTTGGGTCTATTTTTGGGTCATTTTTGTGTCATTTGTGGGGCCATTTTTGGGTCATTCTTGGGGCGTTTCTGAGTCATTTTCTGGGCTATTTGGGGCCCATATTTGGGTCAATTTTTGTGTCATTTTTGGGATCATTTTGAGGCGTTATTGGATCTATATTTGGGTAATTTTTGCGCTATTTATGGGTTATATTTAGCTGACTGTATTGAGCCATTTTTCTGTCAAGGTCAGGGCATTGTTTGGGCCATTTTTGGGTCAGTTTTGGGTTGTCTTTTAAGGCAATTTTTGGGTGATTTTTGGGGCTATTTTTGAGGCCATTTTTGGGTCACTTTAGAATCATTTTTGGGGCCATTTTCGGAGACCTTTTGGGCCCATATTTGGGTCAATTTTTGAGTCGGTTTTGGGTCTATCTTTTGGCCATTTTTGTGTCATTTTTTGGTCATTTTTAGGGGCTATTTTGGGCCTATATTTGTGTCATTTATAGGAGGAATTTCTGGGTTATTTTACAGCCAATTCTGGGTCATTTTTGGGGCCATTTTTGTCGCCATTTTGAGGCTAGTTTTGGGTCATTTTTGAGCCATTTTTGAGTCATTTTGGGGTCATTTTTGGGTCGTCTTTTTAGGTCATAGTTTTGGGCCATTTTTCTGTCAAGTTTCGGGCTATTTTGGGGGCCATTTTGGGCCCATATTTGGATCATTTTTTGAGTCATGTTTGAGTCCATTTTTCTGGCTCTTTTTGGGCCATTTTTAGGTAATTTTTGGGTGGTCTTTTAAGGCAATTTTTGGTTATTTTTGGGTCAATTTTTGAGGCCATTTTTGGGTGACTTTCGAATCATTTTTGGGGCCATTTTCGGATACCTTTTGGGGTCATATTTGTGTCAGTAATAGGGGGAATTTCTGGGTTATTTTACGGCCAATTTTGGGTCATAGCTTAGGGCCATATTTTGGTCAATTTTTGGGGCATTTTTGGGGAGATATGTTGGGCCATTTTGGGTCAGTTTGGGTCATTTTTTGGGGCTACTTTGGGCCTATTTTTGGGTCATTTATAGGGGGAATTTTTGGCTCATTTTACGGCCAATTGTGGGCCTCTTCTTGGGCAACTTTTTGGGGCCATTCTTGGGCAATTTTTGGGTCATTTTTCCAGACTGTTTTAGGCCTATTATTGGGTCATTTATAGGGGGAATTTTTGGCTCATTTTATGGCCAATTTCAGGTCATTTTTGGGGCATTTTCCGGGCCATTTTAGGCTGATATTTGTGTCAGTTTTTGGGGTGATTTTGGGGGCGATTTTTGGGCCATTTTTGGGTCATATTTGGGTCATTTTTTGGGGCTGTTTTGGGCCTTTTTTTGGGTCATTTATAGGGGTAATTTATGGGTTAATTTAAGGCCAGATTGTGGGTCATTTTTTGAACCGCTTTTAGGGCCATTTTGGGGCTATTTTTGGGTTCTTTTTGGAGTCATTGTTTTGGGCCATGTTTGGGGGAATTTTTGGCTCATTTTTGGGCCCTTATTTGAGTCAATTTTTGAGTCATTTTGGGAGATTTTTGGGCCATTTTTGGGCCATTTTTGGGCGAATTTTTGGGGCTGTTTTGGGCTTTTTTTGGGTCATTTAATGTGGGAGTTTTTGGATCATTTTACGGCCAATTTTGGACCATTTTTGGGGCCGTTTTTTGCCAGTTCTTCGGCAAATTTTGGGTGAATTTTGGGGCTGTTTCGGGCCATTTTTGGGTCATTTAAAGGGGGAATTTTTGGCTCATTTTACGGCCAAATTTTGAGTCATTTTTGGGGCTATTTTTAGGCCGTTTTGGGGCTATTTTTGGGTCATTTTAAAGCCATTTTTGGTACATTTTTTTTGGTCATTTTTGGTTATTTTTGGGGTCATATTTGGGGCTTTTTAGGGGTTATATTTGGAGTGATTTTTGGGGCCATTTCTGGGTCATTTTTGAGTCATTTTTTGCGGGTATTTTAGACCTATTTTTGGGTCATTTATAGGGGGAATTTTTGGCTCATTTGTCGGCCAAATTTTGGTCAACTTTGGGGTTATTTTTGGGTCATTTTTGGGGTTATTTTTGGGGCCATTTTTGGGCAATTTTTGCGTCATTTTTGGGTCATTTTTTGGGGCTGCTTTGGGCTCATTTTTGGGTCATTTATAGGGGTAATTTCTGGGTAAATTTAAGACCAGATTATGGGTCATTTTTTAAACCGCTTTTAGGGCCATTTTGGGGCTATTTTTGGGTTCTTTTTGGAGTCATTGTTTTGGGCCATTTTTGGGTGTATTTTTGGCTCATTTTTGGGCCCTTATTTGAGTCAATTTTTGAGTCATTTTGGGAGATTTTTGGGCCATTTTTGGGTCATTTTTGGGGTCATTTTTTGCGGGTATTTTAGGCCTATTTTTGGGTCATTTGTTGGGGGAATTTTTGGCTCATTTTTCGGCCAAATTTTGGTCAATTTGGAGGTTATTTTTGGGGTCATTTTGGGGCTATTTTTGGGGTTTTTTTAAGCCAGTTTTGGGGCTATTTTTGGGACTAATTCTGGGTCATTTTCCAGGACATTTTGGGCTCATATTTGGGTCAGTTTTTGAGTCATTTTTGGAGATATTTTCTGGTCATTTTTGGGTCATGTTTGGGTATTGTTTTGGGTCATTTTTTAGGGCCATTTTTGAGTCATTTTTGGGTGTATTTTTGGGCCTTTTTGTGGGTCATTTATAGGGGAAAATTTTGGATTATTTTACGGCCAATTTTGGGTCATTTTTGGGGCCATTTTTGGAGCCATTTGGGGCTATTTTTGGGTTATTTTTCGGGTCTATTTTGGGACTATTTTTGGGTCAGTTATAGGAGGAATTTCGGGGTTTTTTTACGGCCAACTTTGGGTCATTTTAGGGGCCATTTTAAGGCCATTTTGGGGCTATTTTTGCATCAATTTTGGGTAATTTTTGGGTCTATTTTTGGGTCATTTTTGGGCCATTTTTGGATTATTTTTGTGCCATTTTTGAGTATTATATGGGGCCATTTTGTGGCTATTTTTGGGTCCTTTTTTAATCACTTTTGATGCCATTTTTGGGTCATTTTTTTGGTTATTTTTGGGGCCATTTTAGGGCAATTTTTGTGTCATTTTTGCGTCGTTTTTTGGGGCTGCTTTGGGCCTATTTTTGGGTCATTTATAGGGGGAATTTTTGGCTCATTTTGCGTCAAATTGTGGGCCATTTTTGGGCAACTTTTTGGCAATTCTTGGGCAATTTTTGGGTCATTTTCCCAGACTGTTTTAGGCCTATTATTGGGTCATTTATAGGGGGAATTTTTGGCTCATTTTATGGCCAATTTCAGGTCATTTTTGGGGCCATTTTCCGGGCCATTTTAGGCTGATATTTGTGTCAGTTTTTGGGGTGATTTTTGGGGCGATTTTTGGGCCATTTTTAGGTCAATTTGGGTCATTTTTTGGGGCTGTTTTGGGCCTATATTTGGGTCATTAATAGGGGTTATTTCTGGGTTAATTTAAGGCCAGATTATGGGTCATTTTTTGAACCGCTTTTAGGGCCATTTTGGGGCTATTTTTGGGTTCTTTCTGGAGTCATTGTTTTGGGCAATTTTTGGGTGTATTTTTGGGTCATTTTTGGGCCCTTATTTGAGTCAATTTTTGAGTCATTTTGGGCCATTTTTGGGCCATTTTTGAGTCATTTTTGGGGTCATTTTTTGGGAATATTTGGGTCATTTTCGAGGCCATTTTTTAGTAATTTTTAAGCGATTTTTGGGTTATTTTTGGGTCATTTTTGGGAGAATTTTGGGGCTGTTTTGGGCCTTTTCGTGGGTCATTTATAGGGGAAAATTTGAATTATTTTACGGCCAATTTTGGGTAATTTTTGGGGCCATTTTTTGAGCCATTTTGGGGCTATTTTTGGGTTATTTTTCGGGTCTATTTTGGGCCTATTTTTGGGTCAATTATAGGAGGAATTTCGGGGTTATTTTACGGCCAACTTTGGGTCATATTTGGGGCCATTTTAAGGTCATTTTGGGGCTATTTTTGCGTCAATTTTGGGTCATTTTTGGGTCTATTTTTGGGTCATTTTTGGGTCATTTGTGGGGCCATTTTTGGGTCATTCTTGGGGCGTTTCTGAGTCATTTTCTGGGCTATTTGGGGCCCATATTTGGGTCAATTTTTGTGTCATTTTTGGGATCATTTTGAGGCGTTATTGGATCTATATTTGGGTAATTTTTGCGCTATTTATGGGTTATATTTAGCTGACTGTATTGAGCCATTTTTCTGTCAAGGTCAGGGCATTGTTTGGGCCATTTTTGGGTCAGTTTTGGGTCGTCTTTTAAGGCAATTTTTGGGTGATTTTTGGGGCTATTTTTGAGGCCATTTTTGGGTCACTTTAGAATCATTTTTGGGGCCATATTCGGAGACCTTTTGGGCCCATATTTGGGTCAATTTTTGAGTCGTTTTTGGGTCTATCTTTGGGCCATTTTTGTGTCATTTTTGGGTCATTTTTCGGGGCTATTTTGGGCCTATATTTGTGTCATTTATAGGAGGTATTTCTGGGTTATTTTACAGCCAATTCTGGGTCATTTTTGGGGCCATTTTTGTCGCCATTTTGAGGCTAGTTTTGGGTCATTTTTGAGCCATTTTGGGGTCATTTTGGGGTCATTTGTGGCCCATATTTAGGTCATTGTTTTGGGCCATTTTTCTGTACAGTTTGGGGCCATTTTGGGGGCCATTTTGGGCCCATATTTGGATCATTTTTTGAGTCATGTTTGAGTCCATTTTTCTGGCTCTTTTTGGGCCATTTTTAGGTAATTTTTGGGTCGTCTTTTAAGGCAATTTTTGGGTGATTTTTGGGTCATTTTTTGAGGCCATTTTTGGGTCAAATCATTTTTGGGGCCATTTTCGGATACCTTTTGGGGTCATTTTTGTGTCATTAATAGGGGGAATTTCTGGGTTATTTTACGGCCAATTTTGGGTCATTGTTTAGGGCCATATTTTGGTCAATTTTTGGGGCATTTTTGGGGCGATATGTTGGGCCATTTTGGGTCAGTTTGGGTCATTTTTTGGGGCTACTTTGGGCCTATTTTTGGGTCATTTATAGGGGGAATTTTTGGCTCATTTTCCGGCCAATTGTGGGCCATTTCTTGGGCAACTTTTTGGGGCCATTCTTGGGCAATTTTTGGGTCATTTTTCCAGACTGTTTTAGGCCTATTATTGGGTCATTTATAGGGGGAATTTTTGGCTCATTTTATGGCCAATTTCAGGTCATTTTTGGGGCCATTTCCCGGGCCATTTTAGGCTGATATTTGTGTCAGTTTTTGGGGTGATTTTTGGGGCGATTTTTGGGCCATTTTTGGGTCATATTTGGGTCATTTTTTGGGGCTGTTTTGGGCCTTTTTTTGGGTCATTTATAGGGGTAATTTCTGGGTTAATTTAAGGCCAGATTGTGGGTCATTTTTTGAACCGCATTTAGGGCCATTTTGGGGCTATTTTTGGGTTCTTTTTGGAGTCACTGTTTTGGGCCATGTTTGGGGGAATTTTTGGCTCATTTTTGGGCCCTTATTTGAGTCAATTTTTGAGTCATTTTGGGAGATTTTTGGGCCATTTTTGGGCCATTTTTGGGCGAATTTTTGGGGCTGTTTTGGGCTTTTTTTGGGTCATTTAATGTGGTAATTTTTGGATCATTTTACGGCCAATTTTGGACCATTTTTGGGGCCGTTTTTTGCCAGTTCTTCGGCAAATTTTTGGTGAATTTTGGGGCTGTTTCGGGCCATTTTTGGGTCATTTAAAGGGGGAATTTTTGGCTCATTTTACGGCCAAATTTTGAGTCATTTTTGGGGCTATTTTTAGGCCGTTTTGGGGCTATTTTTGGGTCATTTTTAAGCCATTTTTGGTACATTTTTTTTGGTCATTTTTGGTTATTTTTGGGGTCATATTTGGGGCTTTTTAGGGGTTATATTTGGAGTGATTTTTGGGGCCATTTCTGCGTCATTTTTGAGTCATTTTTTGCGGGTATTTTAGACCTATTTTTGGGTCATTTATAGGGGGAATTTTTGGCTCATTTTTCGGCCAAATTTTGGTCAACTTTGGGGTTATTTTTGGGTCATTTTTGGGGTTATTTTTGGGGCCATTTTTGGGCAATTTTTGCGTCATTTTTGGGTCATTTTTTTGGGCTGCTTTGGGCTCATTTTTGGGTCATTTATAGGGGTAATTTCTGGGTAAATTTAAGACCAGATTATGGGTCATTTTTTAAACCGCTTTTAGGGCCATTTTGGGGCTATTTTTGGGTTCTTTTTGGAGTCATTGTTTTGGGCCATTTTTGGGTGTATTTTTGGCTCATTTTTGGGCCCTTATTTGAGTCAATTTTTGAGTCATTTTGGGAGAATTTTGGGCCATTTTGGGGTCATTTTTGGGGTCATTTTTTGCGGGTATTTTAGGCCTATTTTTGGGTCATTTGTTGGGGGAATTTTTGGCTCATTTTTCGGCCAAATTTTGGTCAATTTGGAGGTTATTTTTGGGGTCATTTTGGGGCTATTTTTTGGGTTTTTTTTTAAGCCAGTTTTAGGGCTATTTTTGGGACTAATTCTGGGTCATTTTCCAGGACATTTTGGGCTCATATTTGGGTCAGTTTTTGAGTCATTTTTGGAGATATTTTCTGGTCATTTTTGGGTCATGTTTGGGTATTGTTTTGGGTCATTTTTAGGGCCATTTTTGAGTCATTTTTGGGTGTATTTTTGGGCCTTTTTGTGGGTCATTTATAGGGGAAAATTTTGGATTATTTTACGGCCAATTTTGGGTCATTTTTGGGGCCATTTTTGGAGCCATTTGGGGCTATTTTTGGGTTATTTTTCGGGTCTATTTTGGGACTATTTTTGGGTCAGTTATAGGAGGAATTTCGGGGTTTTTTTACGGCCAACTTTGGGTCATTTTAGGGGCCATTTTAAGGCCATTTTGGGGCTATTTTTGCATCAATTTTGGGTAATTTTTGGGTCTATTTTTGGGTCATTTTTGGGCCATTTTTGGATTATTTTTGTGCCATTTTTGAGTATTATATGGGGCCATTTTGTGGCTATTTTTGGGTCCTTTTTTAATCACTTTTGATGCCATTTTTGGGTCATTTTTTTGGTTATTTTTGGGGCCATTTTAGGGCAATTTTGGTGTCATTTTTGCGTCGTTTTTTGGGGCTGCTTTGGGCCTATTTTTGGGTCATTTATAGGGGGAATTTTTGGCTCATTTTGCGTCAAATTGTGGGCCATTTTTGGGCAACTTTTTGGCAATTCTTGGGCAATTTTTGGGTCATTTTCCCAGACTGTTTTGGGCCTATTATTGGGTCATTTATAGGGGGAATTTTTGGCTCATTTTATGGCAAATTTTAGGTCATTTTTGGGGCCATTTTCCGGGCCATTTTAGGCTGATATTTGTGTCAGTTTTTGGGGTGATTTTAGGGCGATTTTTGGGCCATTTTTAGGTCAAATTTGGTCATTTTTGGGGCTGTTTTGGGCCTATATTTGGGTCATTTATAGGGGTTATTTCTGGGTTAATTTAAGGCCAGATTATGGGTCATTTTTTGAACCGCTTTTAGGGCCATTTTGGGGCTATTTTTGGGTTCTTTCTGGAGTCATTGTTTTGGGCAATTTTTGGGTGTATATTTGGGTCATTTTTGGGCCCTTATTTGAGTCAATTTTTGAGTCATTTTGGGCCATTTTTTGGCCATTTTTGAGTCATTTTTGGGGTCATTTTTTGGGAATATTTGGGTCATTTTCGAGGCCATTTTTTAATAATTTTTAAGCGATTTTTGGGTTATTTTTGGGTCATTTTTGGGAGAATTTTGGGGCTGTTTTGGGCCTTTTCGTGGGTCATTTATAGAGGAAAATTTGAATTATTTTACGGCCAATTTTGGGTCATTTTTGGGGCCATTTTTTGAGCCATTTTGGGGCTATTTTTGGGTTATTTTTCGGGTCTATTTTGGGCCTATTTTTGGGTCAATTATAGGAGGAATTTCGGGGTTATTTTACGGCCAACTTTGGGTCATATTTGGGGCCATTTTAAGGTCATTTTGGGGCTATTTTTGCGTCACTTTTGGGTCATTTTTGGGTCTATTTTTGGGTCATTTTTGGGTCATTTGTGGGGCCATTTTTGGGTCATTCTTGGGGCGTTTCTGGGGCGTTTCTGAGTCATTTTCTGGGCTATTTTGGGCCCATATTTGGGTCAATTTTTGTGTCATTTTTGGAGCAAATTTTGGCCATTTTTGGGTTTATTATTGGGCCATTTTTGGGACTATTTTTGTTCAATTTTTTAGGGATTTATAAGGGGAAGTTCTGGGTTGTTTTACAGCAAATTTTTGGGTCATTTTTGGGGCTATTTTTGGGGCTATTTTGGGGTCATTTTTGGGTCTATTTTCGGGGCCATTTCTGGGTCGTTTTCGTGGCCATTTTGGGCCCATATTTGGGTCAATTTTTGTGTTATTTTTCGGGCGAATTCTGGGCAACTTTTGGGTAATTTTTTGGTAATTTTGGGGTAATTTTTGGGCTTATTTCCCTGTCATTTATAGGGGGAATCTCTAGGTTTTTTTACGGCCAATTTTGGGTCATTTTTCGGGCCATTTTTGGGGCCATTTTGTGGCTATTTTTGGGTCTTTTTTTAATCACTTTTGATGCAATTTTTGGGTCATTTTTGGGGTTATTTTTGGGGCCATTTTCGGGCAATTTTTGCGTCATTTTTGGGTCATTTTTTGGGGCTGCTTTGGGCCTATTTTTGGGTCATTTAAAGGGGAAATTTTTGGCTCATTTTACGACCAGTTTTGAGTCATTTTTGGGGCTATTTTTTGGGCCATTTTGGGGCTATTTTTGGGTCATTTTTAAGCCACTTTTGGGCATATTTTTGGGGCCATTTCTGGGTCTTTTTCTGGGCCATTTTGGGCCGATATTTGGGTCAAGTTTTGTGCCATTTTTGGGGCGATTTTTCGGTCATTTTTTGGGTCATTTTTGGGTCATTTTTTGGGACTTCTTTGGGCCTATTTTTGGGTCATTTATAGGGCTAATAGCGGGTTTAATTTAAGGCCAGATTATGGGTCATTTTTGTTGCCAATTTTGGGGCCATTTTGGGGTATTTTTGGGTCATTTTTGGGTCATTTTTGGGTCTATTGTTGAGTCATTTTTGGGACACTGTTGGGTCATTTTTGGTTTATTGCTTTGGGCCATTTTTTGGTCAGTTTTGGGGCCATATTTGGTCTTTTTTGGGTGATTCTTGGGGCTTTTTGGGGTCATTATTTTGTCAGTTTCGGGGCCATTTTTTGGCATTTTTGGGTGATTTTTGGGGCTTTTTAGGGGTTATATTTGGAGTGATTTTTGGGGCCATTTCTGGGTCATTTTTGGGTCATTTTTTGCGGCTATTTTAGGCCTATTTTTGGGTCATTTGTTGGGGGAATTTTTGGCTCATTTTTCGGCCAAATTTTGGTCAATTTGGGGGTTATTTTTGGGGTCAATTTGGGGGTTATTTTTGGGGTCATTTTGAGGCTATTTTTGGGTTATTTTTAAGCCATTTTGGGGCTATTTTTGGGACTAATTCTGGGTCATTTTCCAGGACATTTTGGGCTCATATTTGGGTCAGTTTTTGAGTCATTTTTGGAGCTATTTTCTGGTCATTTTTGGGCCTTATTTGGGTCATTGTTTTGGGTCATTTTTTGGGGCCATTTTTGAGTCATTTTTGGGTGTATTTTTGGGTCATTTTTGGGGTCATTTTTTGGGAATATTTAGGTCATTTTCGAGGCCATTTTTTAGTAATTTTTAAGCGATTTTTAAATTATTTTTGGGTCATTTTTGGGTGAGTTTTGGGCTGTTTTGGGCCTTTTTGTGGGTCATTTATAGGGGAAATTTTGGATTATTTTACGGCCAATTATGAGTCATTTTTGGGGCCATTTTTGGAGCCATTTTGAGCCTTTTTTTGGGTCAATTATAGGAGGAATTTCGGGGTTATTTTACGGCCAACTTTGGGTCATATTTGGGGCCATTTTAAGGTCATTTTGGGGCTATTTTTGCGTCAATTTTGGGTCATTTTGGGGTCTATTTTTGGGTCATTTTTGGGTCATTTGTGGGGCCATTTTTGGGTCATTCTTGGGGCGTTTCTGAGTCATTTTCTGGGCTATTTGGGGCCCATTTTTGGGTCAATTTTTGTGTCATTTTTGGAGCAAATTTTGGCCATTTTTGGGTCATTATTGGGCCATTTTTGGGACTATTTTTGTTCAATTTTTTAGTGATTTATAAGGGGAAGTTCTGGGTTGTTTTACGGCAAATTTTGGGTCATTTTTGGGGCTATTTTTGGGGCTATTTTGGGGTCATTTTTGGGTCTATTTTCGGGGCCATTTCTGGGTCGTTTTCGAGGCCATTTTGGGCCCATATTTGGGTCAATTTTTGTGTTATTTTTCGGGCGAATTCTGGGCAACTTTTGGGTAATTTTTGGGTAATTTTTGGGTAATTTTGGGGTAATTTTTGGGCTTATTTCCCTGTCATTTATAGGGGGAATCTCTAGGTTTTTTACGGCCAATTTTGGGTCATTTTTCGGGCCAATTTTGGGGCCATTTTGTGGCTATTTTTGGGTCTTTTTTTAATCACTTTTGATGCAATTTTTGGGTCATTTTTGGGGTTATTTTTGGGGCCATTTTCGGGCAATTTTTGCGTCATTTTTGGGTCATTTTTTTGGGCTGCTTTGGGCCTATTTTTGGGTCATTTATAGGGGGAATTTTTGGCTCATTTTATGGGCCAATTTTAGGTCATTTTTGGGGCCATTTTCCGGGCCATTTTAGGCTGATATTTGTGTCAGTTTTTGGGGTGATTTTTGGGGCGATTTTTGGGCCATTTTTTGGTCATATTTGGGTCATTTTTTGGGGCTGTTTTGGGCCTATTTTTGGGTCATTTAAAGGGGGAATTTTTGGCTCATTTTACGGCCAATTTTGAGTCATTTTTGGGGCTATTTTTTGGGCCATTTTGGGGCTATTTTTGGGTCATTTTTTAGCCACTTTTGGGCATATTTTTGGGGCCATTTCTGGGTCATTTTCTGGGCCATTTTGGGCCGATATTTGGTTCAAGTTTTGTGCCATTTTTGGGGCGATTTTTCGGTCATTTTTTGGGTCATTTTTGGGTCATTTTTTGGGACTTCTTTGGGCCTATTTTTGGGTCATTTATAGGGCTAATAGCGGGGTTAATTTAAGGCCAGATTATGGGTCATTTTTGTTGCCAATTTTGGGGCCATTTTGGGGGATTTTTGGGTCATTTTTGGGTCATTTTTGGGTCTATTGTTGAGTCATTTTTGGGACACTGTTGGGTCATTTTTGGTTTATTGCTTTGGGCCATTTTTTGGTCAGTTTTGGGGCCATATTTGGTCTTTTTTGGGTGATTCTTGGGGCTTTTGGGGGTCATTATTTTGTCAGTTTCGGGGCCATTTTTGGGCATTTTTGGGTGATTTTTGGGGCTTTTTAGGGGTTATATTTGGAGTGATTTTTGGGGCCATTTCTGGGTCATTTTTGGGTCATTTTTTGCGGCTATTTTAGGCCTATTTTTTGGTCATTTGTTGGGGGAATTTTTGGCTCATTTTTCGGCCAAATTTTGGTCAATTTTGGGGTTATTTTTGGGGTCATTTTGTGGCTAT
>JAVTVJ010001371.1:0-78953 GCA_034509425.1 Eopsaltria australis | reverse complement strand
GCAGTGGTGCAGGTTACCCCAGAAGAAGAATGTCCAATGAGAAAGCCCTGGGGGGAGGAGGAGGGCTCCCCCGAGGTAGAGCAAACAATAGTTTAGCCCAGAAGAGGCTGGGCTCGAGACAGGTTAATACCCCCAGAGCTCATTGGGGAGCACCACCTGCCCATCTGAGTTAGTCACCCCCAGTTTCCTAGAGAGTTCTCAGTTACTCGGTTGTTCATTGTATCACTCCCCTGTCTGTAACCCTCGCTCATCCCCCTTCTATCCCTAGTTCGCTCCCTGTCCCCTGCTCCTCCCCAGTTCCTCCCCTCTGCTACCCGGTGATTGGTCACCGGGGGAACAATAAAAGATCGTGTCCCAGGGGAATCGAGGTCCTCCGAGCCCCGGTGCCACAGAGTGCAGAACCTCGTGTCTGTGTCTCTTCATTCCTGGGTTGGAGGAACCCCCTGAGGTGTGGGAGAGTTCGCCTACCGAGCAGCTAGCAGGGAGCAAGGGCAAGAGTCGCTCGGCGATTGGGAACGAGGCTGGCCCCCGAGGACCCAAGTCGCATCCGCCTTTGCTAGTAGCCACCTCCACTCCACCGAGGAGGCAGGCAGACGGCCACAATTATTAGCTTTCTCTCCCAGGAAGGAAGTTATATTCCTTCCTGCAGCACAGATCACTTCTTAGATTTTGACCCCTCCGACCTAACCCAAGACAACCATCAAGACACATCCTGACTTCGATGATGGAATGAGAGAACGGATGTTCCGAATCCTAGCCTTTGATAACACGAACGAGAAAACCCAGCAAATCCTCGGAACATTGCCAAAAACGGCGAAGGTGATCGATATGGTAGAACTAGAAGATAGAACTGATCAACGAGCTAAAGCAGCCTATGTTTCAGCCTCCGTAAGCGAAACTATTAAACCTCTCCTGGACAAGAGGGGTGTAGCCATCCTGCAGTGACTGCGCAGCTGCCCCCCCTCCGAGCCGGCAGGCGGCAAAAGCTTTTTTCCCAGTGGCAACTTAGCAACCGCCTCCCCCCCCCCCTCCCGCGCCGGGCAGGCGGCGAAAACTTTTTCCCCAGCAGCGACTTACCAACAGCAGTTTTCCCTGGGCCGGCGGGATCGCGTGCAACGGAAGCTTTTCCCTAGCAACACCCTAGCAACAGCGATGGCGGCTTCCCTGGGACGGAGACAGCTCGGACCTGCGGGGACGGGAACGGCGCGGGGTCCTGCCTGAGAAACTACGACTGAGAAACTACAGCTGGGAAGTATGGTTTAAAAAGTTCGCCACGACTGCGCAGGAGCCACTCCCCGCAGCCGGGCCGGGCCGATCCCTCCCCTGCTCTCAAGTTTCTACAAGAACTGCTGCGCTTGCCTCCTCCCTCCTTCCCCCGCCGTGTCCCCCCCTCTCCTTTCTCTAGTGGAGGGGGGGGAAAGGGACGGGGTTGGGAGTGGAGCAGAGCAGGGGGGTTGGGGCGAAATGTAAGCTGAGTTGTAAACTTGATTTACCCAAATTGTAAACTGAATTGTATAAACACAACGAGTTGCCTTTGTATTGTCTGTGAATTAATGACGGAAATTGTATTACTGGATAGAAATTGATAACTGGATTGTAATCTGTTTTTGCTGTTTTCTTGTTGTTGCTTTGTTTTACTGACAATTCACTTATAACTCCTGCTGCATCGATACCTTTGGATGTGTTGTTGGTATTCTGTTATCAATATTATAAGGTGAATTCACTGTATTTTTATCATACGTTACGATTAAGTTCTGTTAAAGTTAACTACAATTATGCGTAACTATGTGTGTTATAGCAAAGATTAAGTTCTGTTGAGGTTACGTATGTACAGTCATGCATATGCATTCTTTTAATTATCATGTTCATGGTACCATGGTCTTCTTAGTTAAGGATAGTTGACAAAGTCTGTTGCTTTACAGACTTTCCTGTATCTTTATGTAGATGTCTGCACAACCTGTATTATGTTTGTGTAACTGTCTCCATGATTGGTTCAGGTTTAAGTAGCCTTCCCAGTTACTGTTTCTAACAGCTTTCTCATAAGGTATGTTTTAGGGAAACCCCTCCAGTTGGAGCCCTGTCTCTGGCCAAGCCTGGGCTCTTCCTGGTCGGACATCTACCAACAGACCCAGGTGTTTCTGCATCCAAATCATATTTAAGTCGGGTTTGACTTATTAATTTGAATTTACATTGGCTGCATCCCTTTTGGGGTGGACTTGGAGACTATCTGGATGGGTTTTCCATGTCCTCACTGAAACAAGGCATGCCAGCTGTTACAGACCCTGGATGTTGGTATAACATTCCAGAATTCAATAAGGTATTGCTCTGATTGATAACCTTCAAAGGCAAGGTAATTGAGACTGATTTGCTGAACTGTTGAGTCATGAAAAATCACAAGATAACGTAGATCACTTAGAAGTTTTAACACATGGGTGTTAGGAGTATTCTTATGTCTGTGTGTGTTTCTTATTTACTGCACTGCCTATGACAAATGGCTGATAATGCCATAAACAAACTTATGTTAATTAAAATAAAAGGGGGAATTGTAGGGTTACACTATGTGTGTTACAGAAAAGCAGGCCTGGAAGGCCCAGAGGTACAAAACAGAGCCACAATAGACCTTTTGTTGTTGGCTCAGGGCCATGGTTGTGAAGAGTTTGATGGAATGTGCTGTATGAATCTATCTGACCACTCACAGTCAATTCATGCTCATTTACAACAATTGAGGGAAAACATGAAGGAGATAAAGATAGTAGAATCGCCTTTAGGAGATTGGTTAGCAAACTTAGGTATTAAGGGCTGGTTAATGGAGTTTGTAAAGATGGGACTGATAGTTTTAGTAGTTATTATAATCATAGGTGTATTATTGTCATGTACTGTAAAGTGTTTAATGAAAGCAGTAGAAAAATGTGTAAGCCAAGTCTGGATTGCTCAAAGAAAAGAAGGGGGATTTGTGGGGAATAACTATCTCTGTCTGCATGGACATATGAGCAATCCAGTCTCTTTAGATGAGAAATAGGCCTCTGTCTGTTCAAGGTCACCCAAAAGGCAGCCGTGGCTATGAGAAAGGGAGATGTGAAGACTGTAAATAATCCTCAGGTGTCTGAGGAGAAACTTGGCAGATGAAACTGTTATTGTAGCTTTGTGTGGGAAAGCACTGTGTGAGCTGTAGAAGAAAACTTATCATGTAGCCTTATTTTTAGTGTGTGATTCTGGCCTGTAGGGTATAAGTATGCTTGCTGTCTGGAATAAAGCAGCTTCACTTGATCACATTGATCTGGTATGATGTCCCATCATTTTCCCCGCAATTAGATTCATCCCAATGGAAAAAAAACCCCAAACACCTGGACATTCTAGAAGGCTTTGCTTAAATGACACTGGTTTCTATTAGCCCTAACCATCTGCAACCCCCCACCCCAAAATGCAAAAGGAAAAGGAAGAGAAAGCATTTCTCAGTGAATAACATGTTTTGTTTCTATTTTGGACATTGTATAAATAAGAAATGTTGAAAAAGAGCTAGATTCAGTAACAGTCACACTTCTCCCAGGGGTGGAATAGGAAAAGGAAGCTGTTAAGATGTTCCTTCTTGTTCCCACCAACCTGGGTTGCTGAAAGTTAGTCAGTGCAACTCCATGTATTTTTCTTGTGGAGCTTAAAAAAGTGCAGTGTGGGGCTGGCAAAGCTATTTGTAAATCTGGCTTGAAATAACCAAAAAGTTTCAACTGAAACAAACACTTCTTTCCTCTTGTCACGATCTGCTAACACAAGCGGGAGTCGTGATGGTTCATTACCCAAATCTCAGAGTGCAAAAGAAAACAGGGACAAGTATTTTATCTCAATCAAAATCAAAAGCCCCTTTATCGAGTGCCAACAAAAAAATTGTGCGATAGAGGAGAGAAGGAGATATAGGGTTGAGAGAGAGGGAGAGAAAGGGGGGTTATAGCTACCGCGGCATGACAAAGTCCTCGTTGTCCGGAGCCGATGGATTCCGTCTCGTCCATGGGGAGATCTCATAGGGGTCTTTTTTGAGAGTCTCTTTATAGTCTTTTCAAAAGTGAGGGGCAGGTAACCAAGAGGTGAGGTAATCCTTCCAGAGGCGAGGGGCAAATGGCCAGGAGGTGGGGGAGTAAGGCCCATTGTTTCAGGGTGCAGGTGCAGGTGCACAAAAGCAAATCGTTCCTGCACAGTCCTTTTCACCCTGGTAGCCAGAGCGACACGGTCTCACAGGCATGTGTACACCTCTGCACTGGGCAGGCATCCCACCAGGATCTGACCCGGACTTCTTTGTGCAAAAGTCCTCTTTCCCCTTTAGGGTCTTTGGGTTTTCAGCCTCTGTTTCTGTAGATGGTCGTGAGGCCGATGAGAGATTTATGTCCAGTCTCTTACACCGCCCCGTGGCTCACGATCGTCGTCAGGAGTCTGTGGTGCTGTCACTAAGTCTTCAGGACTCATCAGTGCGGGTAGCATAACCCCGGAAAATAGAGACAAAAAGAGAAAGAAAGAAAGAAAAGAAAAAGGAAAAGAACAAAAGGGATAAGTAAATTCAATCACATTAAAATTTTGTTTAAATCCCAGCAAAGCTACAATTGCCTTACTATAATAAGATTACTTTAATAATTGATTGGATTACAATAAACAGTAAAATACTTGTCTAATTTCTTATTATATCTTAGTTCGCCTTGTGTCAATAACGTCAGGGGTGTCCACAGAGAATGAAACATCAACCAGATTATGCATATTCATCATAGATGTCAAATGTGTTATTCATTTCATCATTCTCCAATGCATGATATACAAAATTGCCGACAAAACAAAACCAATCAAAACTAAAATCAAGAGAACAATGATGGGATGACACAATTTATTCAGGACACCTGTGGCAGTAGGTGACCACCCAAAAAGGGTATCCCACCGTGTTCAGCATCTTTCCTTACCCTTTCCAGAACACGATGTATTTTCTTTACATAGTGATGAACAGTTACCAAGGTTTTCTTTCCGTTTTTCTTGATCTTTTCCAAAATTTCGATTAAATCTTGATGAAGCAACAATTGCTTTACCTGTCGGTGGCGAGAGAAGCAAGATCCCAACTCAGTGTGAGTCATAAATCAAGCTTGTGTATTGTCAGACAGCACACACACTTATACTTCTCTACGTGCTCAAAATATTATTCTCTTACAGAAGTTTCACACGGGATCTTTCTCTAATTAAAACACCAAGCTGATATCAGAAGGCAACAACAGCAACAGTTTCTTCTGCCAAGTTAATCTCCAGACACCTGCAGCCTGTTTTCGGCTTTCATGTCTCCCTTTCCCACAGTTGTCTTGAGAATAACCTTGAGCAGAGGCCTAGCTCTCGTCTATGTAGCCTGGATTGCTCACTTATACTTTATGTCTGTGCAGCCAGAGATGGCCATTTCCCAACATATCCCCCTTCTTTTCTTTGAGCAATCCAGACCTTGTTTACACTTTTTCTACTGCTTATCAAACACTTAATACTATATGGCAATTGTACTCTTATGATTGTAATAACTACTAAAACTATCAATTTTATCTTTATGAACTTCATTTGTCATCTTTTAAAACCCACGTCAGTTAATCAATTTCTTAAAGGCGATGTTACTCTCTTTATCTACTTCATGCTTTCCCCCAGTTAAACTGGGTCTTCTTTGCACAAGCCCTCTAGCGATCCATGGCCCTGGTCATGGAGCCATTTTTCAACAATTCCTCCTTGTTCCCCTTTTGCGAGCAAAACATTGTGGGTCACTTTGGTTACCTGTTTCATTAAACAACTATACACAATTCTATCACTATAAACACAATAACAACAACACACAATTGAAGGCCTTCAACTAACAATGTTTGGATCCAACCTGTAATGCCCAATGAGGACAACCACTTAGCTATTCCTAGGTCATTGCTCACTTGCAGTTGCTGGGTGAGTTGGGTCAAGGTTTTTAATTGTGCATGTATTGAATTAGAATGATCAGTGAGATTCATGCAACACATTCCCTCAAATCCTTCACACCCATGTCCTTGTGCCAACAACAAAAAGTCTATTGAGACTCTATTTTGCAATGTGGCGTGTCTCACCGAATCCACATCAAGCAACAAATCTGAAATTGCTTTAGATGTAGCATTTGTTTGTTTGGCAAGCCAACAACCTAGTTTGTTTAATTGGGCCAAGGCCCCGGCCGAGGCCACTCCTGGAGCAAGAAAGGAGGCTGCAATAATAGCAGCAGGTGACCAAAACTCGACATTAGACTTAAAATCGGCAGCAAAGCCATGTACAAAGCGCTTCAAGCACCTGGAATGGTGATGTCGAAGCTTATTAAGAATCATCGAGGTGTTGGGGGTCAGCAATGTCAACCTTCCAAGAGAACAGGGTCCCCCTTTTATTTTGGAGGGGATACCTGGCCAGGCTCAATCTCCACAAATGAAAAACACACCACTAGGTAATTGCAAGGGGTGATTAGCAGAGCGGGAAATGTTGGGGGAGGTATAATTGCACCATACACGAGTGTCTCTATAAACTAAAAGGCTAGAGTTCACATTTGTCGCGGTACCATCGATCCGGGCTTGAGTGCTAGTCCAATTAAAAGTCACACAAACATCCATTTGCACAGCCCCTAATAGTTCTAGTTCTTGTAGCTCACTTGGTGTGAGGGGCAAATAAGGTGCCCAGGTGTCCCAAGCATCTGCCGTGCTGTTGAGGTTGGTGTTTCGACACGTAGGTGTTGGAAATGGGCAGGGCCAGTAATCTGCGGGAACACCAACTAAACAGGTGGAAAACGGGTTTACCAGGGGAGGCTAAAGCGAGACAAATGGAATCCTGTCCCGTAAGGTTAGCCATCGTCACCCATACGTTGGTCTTGGGCTGTGGAGGCAGGTAATTGGTCATTCCTTGCGTCCCAGTCGCCACCAGGAGCAACAGCAGAGGAAGGTACCGCCTTGGTCCACTTCGCAGGAATCCACTGTGTCCCTGTGGAAGTAAGCACACACATGTAACCGCGGCCCACATATTTTACTGTTGCAGGGCCCTGCCACATGCCAGTCTGTGGGTCTCTGTACATGACTAGCATTGGCTCTTCATCCTTGGGTGAAGGGATACGACCGTGTAGTTGTGCTGGGGGCGCATCTTGATCAGAAAAGATGCACAAATGATTCAGCACGAACAACGCCTTCAACAGTCTCTCTTGGATATCATGGATGTCAGCATATTTATCTAGATACCGCTTCAAGGTTTGGTTTGTCCGCTCAACAATGGCCTGTCCGGTGGACGAATGCGGAATGCCTGTGGTATGGTGCACTCCCCACTTTTGACAGAAACGTCACATCTTTTCACTGGCATATGCGGGCCCATTGTCCGTTTTTAATTGAGAGGGAACTCCCATTACGGCAAAGCAACGGGTCAGGTGTCGCAGGACGTGGAGGGCCTTTTCCCCTGTTTGGGCTGTTGCCCAAACAAACCGACTGAATGTGTCAATGGTAACGTGCACACATTTCAGTCTGCCAAACTGCGGCACGTGGGTGACATCCATTTGCCAGAGTTCACACGGGCCCAGGCCCCAGGGATTCACTCCAAGCCCTAGCCCTGGGCCATGGTGGCTACAGCTGGGGCAGGCCCTTACAATGCCTCTTGCTTCTCGCATTGTTATCCTAAACTGGTGAAAAAGTCCCTTTGCATTTTGGTGAAAGGTACTATGAGCTTCTCTGGCTTTGCAAAACTCATCCATCGGCACGGCCACAGAAACTAACTGGTCTGCTCTTGCATTTCCCTCTCCAAGGCCTTCCATCCACTTGTGGCTTCTAATGTGGATCACCACATACGCTTTCTCTGATGAATTGCAGTTTGTAATCTTCTCAGCAGTTCGAACAACCTCTTATTTTGGCAGTTCTTAAGGCGGGCATCCTCTACGCGTTGTACAATGCCCATAATATACATAGGGTCAGAAACTACATTTAAATCAGTGGAGTGCCAGTTCGGGAAGGCCCACACAACTGCTGCTAGCTCTAAAGTTTGCAGCGAATCTTGTTCGTCTGCAGTCAGTATCTGATGCTGCCACTTCCCATCCAGCATCCAAGTAGCTGCTGCACGCCGGGACTTCTTCCCTGCATCCGTGAATACTGTTACTGCACTCGGCAGTGGGCGCTCACTTCGTTTGGGCAGGGGAATCCAGGCCTGGTTGTTCATCCAGCGCAAGGTGGTGGATTGCAGCGGTTCTATGTTGACTGCTGCAGCTTGAGTCAGCAGGCTGGTATGAAAGGCCTGGTTATGTTGTAGATACCACTCGAGGTCTTTCCGTTTCATTGACAAGTAGATTGTCCCTGGCTCCTGGCCTGTTAGGTGTACAATTCTGCTGCGGCCTTTTTGGATCAGTTCAGCTACGTTTTCAATTTTTTGTTGAATTGTTGTTGTGGGTTGGATGCTTATGCACAGCCATTCCAGTATTTTCACATTCTCTGTCCTCACCGTCTCCCCCTTTTTCTTTTTGCACTAAGTGCACCAACGAGCTGTGTGTTGCTATTCAAGATGGTGAGGTCCACTGGGATGTCTGGGTCCCGTCGATCTACCCAGCGCTCGGCAACCTGCGTGCTGATTTTTTGGATCGTCTGTCGCTGAGCAGGGGTGAGGGACACTGGCCGTGCAGGCTCGGAGCCTTGCAGCAACGGTCGGAGGACGTCAAGATCGTCGTTGTAAATACCAATCACGGGGCGCAGCCACTGAAGGTTGCCAAGAAGGCGCTGTGCATCATGCACGGTTCGGATCTGTACAGCGAGTTCAAGCTTTTGTGGTCGCACCTGTCCTTCTGTGATGTGCCAGCCAAGATATTTCCAGGCCGGGCCATGTTGAATTTTGTCTGGGGCAATGACAAGGCCTTAGCTGTGCAGCTGCTGCTCCAAAAAGCGATACTGGTCATTTGTAAAGGGATGAGCTTGGGCGAACAAAATATCGTCCATGTAGTGATATACCATGGTTTCTGCCCAAGCGGCACGAATGGGCTGAAGCGCGTTGGCGACAAACAACTGGCAGAGGGTTGGGGAATTTCGCATTCCCTGGGGCAAAACGGTCCATTCAAACCTCTGAAAAGGGGCTTCCTTATTAAGCGTGGGCAGCGTAAATGCAAATCTTGCAGTGTCAACGGGGTGCAGCTTAATAGTAAAGAAGCAGTCCTTGAGGTCAATTAGCAGCATGTGCCAACCCTCCGGAAGCATCGCGGGGTTAGGGAGGCCAGGTTGAAGAGCGCCCATGGCCTGCATTTGAGCATTAACAGCTCTCAAGTCATGTAGCAACCGATATTTTCCAGATTTCTTCTTGATAACAAAAATGGGGGTGCTCCAGGGACTGGTAGAATGCTTCAAATGTCCCTGTTGTAACTGTTCATGCACCAAGTGCTGTGCCTGTTCCAGACTTTCCTTTTTCAGCGGCCACTGCTCGATCCATACGGGTTTGTCGGTGATCGAAGTGAGCCGGATCGGGAAAGTCCACTTTGCAGTGACCGCGCTCAAAAAGCCTGGTTCGTGAGGACAAGGCCAGGCTGGTCCAGGACATCCCGGCCGACTAAGGCGTTCACTCCTCTGGGCAGCGGCATGATGGTGACATGAATGGTAGCCCGTCGTCCTTCGACGGCTACCTGAACCAAATTGGAACTGTGCTGGACAGAAGCTGCACCGCCCACACCTTCAACCCCATTCAGGGTGTGGTGATGTGGCCAGTTCACCGGCCAACACGCCGTTGACATTATAGTACAGCCCAGTAAGCTGCATGTTGAGTCAGGGACCATGTGTTACGCCTGTCTCCTGTTGTTAAGAAAACTCCACGTCCCCAGTATCCACTGGCCTCCTGTTCAGTTAAATGAATTTGGTCTCCGCCGGTGAGTGACACTCAGAAGATATATTCCGTTTCAGATTTGTGGGGAAGCCGCCCATATTCCCTTTTCAACTTAGCTAGTTCAGTAGCAGTAAATGGAATTTGTTTAGTGGTGATATGTGGATCATAATCTTCATCATTGATATAATTGTATTGTCTTAATCAAAGGTCTTACACTAGGACAGTAGTTTCCCCCACATTTTTTTACTTGCTTTAATTCTTTGTGGGGGTAAAGTGATTCCTTTTCCTCTGTATCTTGTGGTCAGTGTTCCTTGAATTCTAAAGATGTTCCTCTCTCAAAGCAGTTCGCAGTAAGTAATTCTCATTCCTTTCCTCATCTAGTTGTTTCTGCAAAATTCCCACTAGGTTTTGGAGAGAGTCTATTATTGCTTTTTCTTCACTGCACCGCTTAAAGTGGTGATCTATAGCCAATGTAAGGCATGCTCCTAGGACAGAGCAAATTACAGCTTTATCTCGGCCAAGTTTGAATTTTGACCCATGTTGTAAAGAGTAAATTCTATCAATCACATTTTCTAAACTGAACCAGTTGTTAAGTGGCCACTCTTCCCCTCCTGGAGAGGGTCAGGCATTGTGTTTTGCTAACAAGGCATAAAATGCAGCTGTGTCTTTTGTTCTAGTGTTTGAGGTCATGTTTTCGAAGGGATAGTGAAAACCACTTCAGGGAGGTAAAAACTTAGTTGCATCCACAACCCAGAGAACTGGGCTGTGTCTCCCTTCGCTTCCTTAAAGTGGATGAAGAGACCAAAAATATACTTGGGAGGCCCTCCTTAAGCTACTAACCGTTGTCTCTTTGTTACACCAAGTAGACCAAACTCCTTACACAGCCATCTTTTTAAAAAGAAACACAACGCTCCCCCTTTTGCACCAAGAGATTCTTTTGTGAAATTCTGAAGACAGAGCCCTCAACAGAGTATAGGGGTGCTTTTCACCTAGGCATGTGCAGTTTGCAGAAAATTCGAGATGCCCCCCTTGCTTTCTAGACACCGCTCACCCTTTCGGAGTGTCGGGCTAGGTGCGGCTGGAGCAAAACGTCCTTCCCCTATTACAGACTACACAGAAACCTTGCAGGCCCTTCTGCCTCAGAATCCTGTCCGTGATGCCAATTAATGCCACGATCCGCTAACACAAGCGGGAGTTGTGATGGTTCATTACCCGAATCTCAGAGTGCAAAAGAAAACAGGGACAAGTATTTTATCTCAATCAAAATCAAAAGCCCCTTTATTGAGTGCCAACAACACAATTGTGCGATAGAGGAGAGAAGGAGATATAGGGTTGAGAGAGAGGGAGAGAAAGGGGGGTTATAGCTACCGCGGCATGACAAAGTCCTCGTTGTCCGGAGCCGATGGATTCTGTCTCGTCCATGGGGAAATCTCGTAGGGGTCTTTTTTGAGAGTCTCTTTATAGTCTTTTCAAAAGTGAGGGGCAGGTAACCAAGAGGTGAGGTAATCCTTCCAGAGGCGAGGGGCAAATGGCCAGGAGGTGGGGGAGTAAGGCCCATTGTTTCAGGGTGCAGGTGCAGGTGCACAAAAGCAAATCGTTCCTGCACAGTCCTTTTCACCCTGGTAGCCAGAGCGACACGGTCTCACAGGCATGTGTACACCTCTGCACTGGGCAGGCATCCCACCAGGATCTGACCCGGACTTCTTTGTGCAAAAGTCCTCTTTCCCCTTTAGGGTCTTTGGGTTTTCAGCCTCTGTTTCTGTAGATGGTCGTGAGGCCGATGAGGGATTTATGTCCAGTCTCTTACACCTCTCCAGGCATTTTAGAAATGTTACTGCTTCCCTGCAAAACTATCAGTATGGCACATGTAATAGTTAAGCTTGTTTAATAAAACAGGAAAATCAAACAAAGGAGGCAAAGAATTAGCTCTTGTTATATTTGGGAATTTCTGGGAATTGCTGGTATTTTCCTCAGCAGCAAAAGCTACCTTTAGAGGAGGGGCAGAGTGGGGTCAGTTCAGCACTTTCCTAGGGAAATATGAATTTATACCTGAGTGTTTGTCTGCTGTAGTCAGTGAAGTTCAGGGTGGTCAGGGAGCTCAGTGTTGCCCCCTCGTCCCTCTCCTTATTTAGCTTATTTGTGTAAGGTGTTAATCCATATTTGCAAATGGATGCAGTAACCTGCTTTCTCCCTCTGTATTCCTCCTTCCCCCTGTTCCCATCTCTGCATTAAATGCTTGAGAAGAAATTGGTAACTCTGCTTCATGGGGTACCTAGAGCACTCATGGCTGACCTTCAGAAGTTTTCCTTTTTTCCCCCCATTCAATATGTTTGTAAGGAAGCCAAATAATTTAAACCAGTTGGAATATCCCTGAACTGCTACAGTTCTGTAATGTTCCATAATCATTTCCCTCCTGTTGCGGTGGTTCAGAACCAGAGGACTTCCAGACAGGTTCCACGGACAGAGGGTTTCCCCCCAGAGCTCCCAGGGGCAGCGATTGGACCACCAATCCACGGACCCAAGCTCCTGCTATTGGTTACTGGACTTGTCTGTTATGTATTCCCGCTCTGGGAAATTCCCTGTCACTCCATTGTTCATTCGTTGTTCTCTCTGTTCCCCTCCCCTCCCTAAACCCCATTTGATCATGTACCCCAGCCCCTCCCCTGTATTGTCCTCTGCCCTCATCCTATTGGGTATTGTTCCTCCCTTAAAAACCAATGTAATAAGCTGCTCTTGGCTCTTGGTCCATGTGCTCCCTTTGGAGGCAATAAACCTACCGAAATCACATACCAAGAGACCTCCTTCTCTGGTAGTTCTTTGCTGTTTCACCACGCTCCGGGGGCAACACCTCCCCGGACCAAACGCGGACTAGCTGTGCCCGCAGTAGGCACTCCGAGGAAGTCTTCCAGATCGCGAACGACTTCCTAGGGTAGCGCTAGGACTCCGCTGCCGGTACCAAGGTGGGACCGAAGCAAGGGAACGCAACAAAGTGGCGCACCGAACAGAGACTCCGACCTCTCGGGGTTCCCTGCGAGCGACCTGGATACGCTTCAGCGGTCCGGATAGCGCCTTCGGGACGTCGCTCCCCTAGCAAGAACCTCCGCGTTCTAGTGATGGACTTGCAGGGGCCGTCAGCAACCGTTCTGGAGCGTCTGAAGTGTATACGCTAGCTGAACGCACTGACGAGACCAGAGACCCTTGCTCTTTTGGATGTTTCTCCCTCCGGAGCCGGTGACGGCAACTGAAGCCGGGATCAAGGAACCAAGACCCGCACGGAGCAGTGAGGTTTGGCGGCTGCAGAACGCGGTGGGAAAGGACCAGGATCCGCGCGCGGCGGCGAAGCGCGGTGCCCGTGATAGCGGCGGGAAAGCCACCGAGAACCGAGCGCAGACGGTGAGGTCTAATCTGCGATAGGTGGCGGGAATCAGGCTCGAGGGAGAGTTTTGTACCGTATAAAAAGAGCAAGGAGGCTTTTATTTGGAGACAATGGGTATTAAGCTGTCCCAAATAGAGCAGGAGTTTTATGTCCAAGTTAAAGAGACCCTAAAGTTAAAAAACGGGAAAGCTAATAAGAGGGCTTGGAAACGTTTTGTTAAATGGATCTTTGCCTATGTCCCTCTTGCTTCTGCTTCTTCTGTTAAAACTCTGAGTTTTTGGGAGTTAGTAGAAAAACGTTTAGAGGCAGTGGAGAGAGGGGGTGATGTTTCTGTCCGAAAATTTTTCCCGTTGTTGATTTTAATTTGTTATACTTTGCGTAATTGTCCTGAAAGTTCGAAATCCCCGACTCACCCACCCCACGTTCCTAATTCCCCTTTTCCCAATGCCTCTTCCCCGCTGCAGGGAAGCGCGCCCCTCAGTTCTCCCCACTATGAGACTGATTCCCTCATAGCGAGCTTCACCCTAAACCCTTTCTCCGAGCCCACAGCCAAACTCGCGCCGGCTGCGCTCCCCCATTGTTCCGAGTTTAAAGATGGCGGCGGCCTCGTGGCGCCGTGCCTACAGCCCTGTGCCCACTGCGCAGTCTCACGCCGAAAGCCCGAGAATCCTCCCAACTCCTCCCACGGCTCCTTCCCCTTCGCGTCGATTGGCCCCGCGTCGGGCTCCCCCCCCGCGGCCGATGATGTCTTCGCGTCGAGTCCCTCCCCTCACGCCGGAGGTCCCTGCCCCAGCCCGAGGGAGATCCCCGCCCCACCGCGAGCCTGGACTGCTCATATCAACTGCAGTCCCGCCCCTAACCACCGCCCACTTCCAGATCCCCACGCTCCCTCATTCACACCCCGAGACTGGGGGCCGAAAAGTGGAGGAGGCTGAAGCCTGCGATGCAGCCAGTCAGCCAGACCCTGCAGTGGCATCAGGTGTGCACAGCCCTCAGGGTAACAACCCACGATGGGAATCACAGTCACCTGCAGCCTTGCGAGAGCCTAGCAAGGTGGAGAGAGAGCTTGGGAGAGATTCTCCTCACTTTAAAGGTGTGCTGGTCCCATCTGACATAAAAACAATCCTGACAGGCATTTTAGTTAAGGTTCAGTATTGGGTGTGGGAAAAGATATGGAAGCAGCAGCTTCAAAGCCTGCTGAACAGTTCTAATCACCCTCCACCTAAGTCTTCCACAGGCTCCTGGACACCACATGCTCCACATTTGGGAAACATCGGCACCGTGCTCCTCAAAGAAATTAAAAGCTGAATCCACTGTGTCCTGCTCTCCATCACCACCCATGCCACTGGAGACCCCATCAGAGGCGATCCCAGATGACCAGTCACTTGAACCACGATGGCTGAAGTTAGTAGGCATCACAACTCTCCACCCAACACATCCACCAGAGCAGATCCAGTTGCATCCACCAACAGACGCTGCTCCACAGAGATCAGCGTGGAAGAGAAGGAAAAAGAAAACTCCAAACTTCGACAGTCATCAAGAAAAATCACTGAGACCCTTCTTCTTGATATCTTCCCCTTAGACTCTCCTGAAACCTACCCCATGTACCTCCCATACCCCAATCATTCCCAGTCCTGTAGAGAGACAATGATTTAACAATGTTTGTTTGTTTATTTGCAGATTTTCAAGACTTTGCTTTGGATTTTAGTTATTATCTTCATTGTACTAACAAATCACTTTCTTTAAGTAAAAAGACAGGGGGAGATGTTGCGGTGGTTCGGAACCAGAGGACTTCCGGACAGGTTCCACGGACAGAGGGTTTCCCCCCAGAGCTCCCAGGGGCAGCGATTGGACCACCAATCCACGGACCCAAGCTCCTGCTATTGGTTACTGGACTTGTCTGTTATGTATTCCCGCTCTGGGAAATTCCCTGTCACTCCATTGTTCATTCGTTGTCCTCTCTGTTCCCCTCCCCTCCCTAAACCCCATTTGATCATGTACCCCAGCCCCTCCCCTGTATTGTCCCCTGCCCTCATCCTATTGGGTATTGTTCCTCCCTTAAAAACCAATGTAATAAGCTGCTCTTGGCTCTTGGTCCATGTGCTCCCTTTGGAGGCAATAAACCTACCGAAATCACATACCAAGAGACCTCCTTCTCTGGTAGTTCTTTGCTGTTTCACCACGCTCTGGGGGCAACACCTCCCCGGACCGAACGCGGGCCAGCTGTGCCCGCAGTAGGCACTCCGAGGAAGTCTTCCAGATCGCGAACGGCTTCCTAGGGTAGCGCTGGGACTCCGCTGCTGGTACCAAGGTGGGACCGAAGCAGGGAACGCAACACCCTCCCATCTTATAAAACGCGCTCTCTGTAGTTTACTGCCAGGCCCTTTCATTGCAGAGTGAAATAATAAAGGTCTCTGAGGACTGTGTGCTTCTCAACTCTCTGAGAGATCAATTGGATCAATTTGACTGTGTGTGTTTCAATGTCTCTGTCATAATTCTGGAGACAGCAGCTCTGGTGTGCTGTCAGGTGGCTGTTTGCAAAGGGAGGGACTCCTGCATCTGCTCAGGGCTCTAAAACAAGATCATTAGAGTTAAAATCCCCTCAATAACCAAAAAGAGGGAGCAGGGGTTTATTGCTCTGTAATAGGTACTGCTGATCTGGGCAGAGTTTTTCTTTGTCCCTGAGGTGAGCAGCCCATGGGGTAATGCAGCACATATGGTTTGGGCAAGAGTTTAAACTCATGCAGACAATTTATAGTGATTTTTGTAATGTGAGTTTTATTAAGTTGCCCAAAGCACAATATGTTCATCAAGACCTTGCCTTGTTTCACTCCATCCATCTTGTAAAATCTGTTTCTTTTTGGCCCTTGTGAAAAGTGCCCTTTTGTGTCTTCTCCCACTTAGCCCTGAGCTATTAATTCAAGGAAACGAAACTGAAGCAGACAAAAAAGCTTTGCTCAAGTAAAGTGCACTTGGATGAGCTGGTGCTTTCTGGAGGAAGCTTTGACAGGCAGCAGCTGCAGTAATTACGCACAGGCATAGACTTCCCATAAGATAGAGAAGTGCAAAGACCTTTATTGCACAGGCAAAGACTAAGACTACTAAGACTACACTAAGACTACTACAGACTACTAAAGACTACCACAGACTACCACTGACTACTCCCTATCACACAGTGAAAATTCCTTAAGTACCATCACACAGACAGGATATGTCATCACATAAACAGGAAAGATGTTCACCACAGTGTTCCCCAATCACCTGGGGTATTTCACAGATTTTACCTATTATGGTAACAGGTAAACAATACCCTATAAGGTCACAAACTATAATCCTCACACACAATAGGTCCAGAAGACCACAAACCCACAATCCTCTTTCCCATGCCCATCCCTAGTGACCTGGATATGCTTCCATGACCACCTCTGGGCCTAGGGAAGAGGCTCACTCTGGGACTTCCAGGCCTGCTTTTCTATAACACACATAGTGTAACCCTACAAGCAGCCACTTAAGTAAACTCTACTCCACTGCTTCTCTGATCCTCAGAAAACACTGCAGCAACCTCATGCCCTGAGACATATTTTGGAAAAGGGCCCTTTTGGCTGAGTATAAATAATACATATACATGTAACCTGAAAGTTTTTCAGTGACTTACAAAGAACAGTCTGTATTGGCACTTCCCATTTTTTAATTATGTTTTAAAAATCTTACCTTTGTTTTTACTCCCCCGTTCAGCTTCCCATGATTTGTTTTTGTTTGGCTTGTAGGTATATCGGATGCTTTATTTGTTTAATTCCATTTTAACCACAGGAGTGTATGTGATTGGCATTTGGAATAAGTCGTTATTTCTCTAGGAATGTTTGTGGAATAGCAATTCTGATGGCTGCTTTATGGATGTTACATTTAATCAATAACTCAAATGCAGAAATAACAGCAGCTCTCTGTCTTCAGTCTTGGTTGGCAGTATTACCCGTGATGGCTGGTACTTCTCTCTTAGTTATTCAACAAGTTTGTGTTTGTGTTTAATGATAGGATCAAACATATGCAGTGCAAATATTAAAGGAGAACAAGAAAAGAAAAAGAATCTCTTAGTTTAATGCAAATACCTATTTCCTGTGAGTAAATCAAGCAAGAGTCTCTGGACTGGTTTTGTTGCAGCACTGGAAGGTAACAAGCCTTGAACAAAGTTCCCAATGTGTTTTCCCTCTATCCAGGTGGGTTCTGTGCTCCTGGCACGGAGTTCCTGGGACAGAGGCTCTCAGTCAGCTGGGAAGGTGTGGTTACTCACTGTCAGCTCCAGCCCCATCCTGCAAAAGGTTGGGGGTGTGTTACAGGCTATGGCAAATTCCCTAAGGCAGAAGCTTCTTGTATTTTTGGCTGAGTGCAATATTCCAGAAACTTTCATGTGAAACTGTGCAGGATCTTTCATGCTTCCCAGGCTTTTAAATTTCAGAACTTAAGCCCGTTTCTGTGGAGATGGAGACTACAAAATCGTGTTGTTTTCTTGCTACTCCTTATTTTTTGGAAGTTGCCAATGCAGTTCAAAGTGAATATATCTTAGTGACTTAAAGAAGTCCGGAATGTTTGTGGTTTTATTTTTCTGGCAATAGATGAGACTGAATTGTGGTCAAAATAGGATAAAATGTAATTATTTTTTATAATTCTGCCAAGTTTCAGAATTATTTTTTTATTGATGTGCTTTTTGGCTTTTATAATTTATTATCTGTTTAGATGAGATATAAAGAATAGCTTTGCAGAGGAAATCCATTTAAAGTAAGCCACTAATCTTTACAGGCTATTGCAGATTTTAATTTTTATTTTTCACAGATGAACCCTATCATAACTGAACCCCAAATATATGTAATAAAGGAACCAGTCCATTTTTAATTTGAAGAATTTAAGGATTTGTAGATGTTTGTACAGAAAAGCAACAGGGATAAAAGTTGTTGGATGTACAGTGTTTGGTATTTCATGCCAACAGTAATAGCACAGGCACAATTTACTTACAGGGCTGCTGACAAAAGAAGTAATTGGCTGCCAATTTTTGAATTGTTTTCTTTCAGATCCTCTCTGTGTTGTAGTATAACTTTGGCATTGAGTCGCATTTGATTGCAAACATCAAAAAGTTTCTCTGAAGGGATATCAGCTCTGAAGAATGTTATTTTGATTCTTCACTATATTGCTAACAGACTCATGTCATTCATATTTAAAAAGAACAAGCTATTTTTGAGGATGTTAAAAATAGCAGACTTTTTCCTAAGAGAAAAGAGTGAGGAAGGTTGGAGTTTTTTACCATTTATTTTGTATTTAGAGATGGCTTTGGCATATTTGCGGATTGCTTTATTTAATCTGACAGAAGCAAAGGGACAGGGTAGATAAAATGTCAGATTAAGAGTTTTCCGGAAAGGAAATAAGTATTTAGTACTGACATGCAGTAAGCTTTGTTTTAAGTAGCTGAAGGATGGGAAAAGTTTTTGGAAAAGGGACCGATCTCCCCATACACACTTTGTTTTACTGTCCTGAAGGTCCACAGTCCTCCTTCCCCATCAAAGCACTGTGATGACTGCTCTTCTTTTCATTCTCTAATCTCAGATTCAAGGATTCAAATTGTGGATGCCTGATTTTTCCCCCCTCCTCAATTAAGTGCAAAATGTGGATTTAAATTGAATTTTACAAGTAGTTTCAGAATACAAGTAAATTATGTAAGAATTAAAAAAAAAAAAAATCCAAATGAGTAGGTTTTGAAATAAAGCAATATTCTTCAGGCTACATTTACCAGTGGTTCAGGTGACCTTCTCCCTGCATTTCTTTGCAAATTGTGCCCATATTTCCTTCTGAAACCAGACTTTCGCTTACCACATCTACTTGATTTACCAGAAATGCTCACAACTAAAATATTATGTGCCTTTCCAAGCATTTCAAAAGGGTTTTTTTTGGGGATGACCTGATCCCAAATGATGACTTATAAAATATAATTAATTTGAGCAAATATATTTAAGAAAAAACCCCAACAACCCACAACTGAGCATTTGCCCTGATTGAGAGCATCCTTGCCTGTAAAAGTTTTCTTTCTTCCCCTCCTTCCTCATGTCAAATTCTGTACCAGTAAAATGTTTTAAATTCCTAAAAAAGTTGTTTCAGGTTTGGGATTTGGACCAGCTAGCTCTTACCTACCCCTATGCTTCTCATCAGTGCCTGTCCCGTTTTTATGGATGATGCTGATGCCTTTTTCCTGGTCTTAGGAAATAAAAGCTCAGACACGGTTAGAGGGTTGGGGGTCGTTTACCTCGGTATTTTAATAGGATCCCATTCGATGGCTTCTGCTGTCCAGGTAGAACACGTCGCAAAAAGCCCCGTCCCCGCAATTGAGTATACAATTAAAGACTTTACACATTAGCATATCTAACAAGAGGGCCCAATAAGGGACTGGGGTGGGCTAACTTCTAGTTTACAGAATCTGTCCTGCTAGGGGACCTTGAGTGCTTATGACAATAGAATGTTTGGTCTTCTAACTCTACAGTTTCTGGGGTGTTTAGTCTCCCGGCCTACTGGACACCAAGAAACCAAGCTAAGTTATCACACCTAAAACATCACAAGTATGCATGCTAATACTTGTGAATATAGGGAACTGTGTAAAAAGTATATACAAGAAAAAGCAGAAAATCCTTCAGGCATCAATGCATGGAGTAGAAAGGAGGATCATCAAAACCAGTGACAGTCTCACAGACATTTATTTCCGTGCCCTTTCTCTGCATTTTTTTTGTTTGTTTGTTGGTTGTTTTTCTTTTTAAAGTTTGCTTATTGGCATCCTTGTCAAAGACAACAGCAAAAAGTTAGATCCTTAATTCCCTAATTGCACATATATAATGTTAAAGCCACCATGATTCCTTCTGCAAATTAAGAGACTTGCTGAACCAGTGTGTGTTTAGTGACATGAAACCCTTTACAGAGAGCATCAAAGCAAGGCAGCAGGCTTCCACATCTTTTATGGCTTGTTTGTAAATTTTTACTGGGACACTTGATTCCCAGGGACATCTCAATAATTTACACCCAGGATAACTGATCCTTGTGCATGAGAGGAGGAGAACCTCCTCCTTTCTTCACATAAAATCTGTCAGGTAAGGTCATTTTTTGTGATTAGGGAGTGTTTCAGATACTGTGCAGACCTCATGCTCCCTGCCTGTGCAAGCAGCCCCTTTACCAAGCCTGGCCATGCAGAGTGAGTGTGGTCCATGGATGTGGTGCTGTACCTTGGGAGTGGCTGTATTCCAGTGCTGCCAGGTCTTCCCTGTGCAGCCACAAAGGCAGCAGTCAGTCTGTAGGAATCCTCAGTGGTTTTGGGTTCATTTGCTCCTGCTCGGCTGGTTCAGGGAAAGCACAGCTGCTTTTGCAAGTGGAGCTGCTCTGGGGAAAGCAGGGGTTTTCCTGCTTCCTGTGCTGCAGTGCAGCTCCTGAGTGCTCACTGGGGACACCAGTGAATGGAGCTCCCGTGGTAGCAGATTTTTTGGACACTGCCACTGGATTTCTGACAGCAGCAGAGGTCTGAGTATTGCCAGGTATCTTCTCCTGGATCATCTTTTCCCCCCCTCCCTCTCTTCTTTGTGCCTGACTTCCTTTCTTCTCCCTTTATCCCCTCTCTCCCTTGTAACACACACTCACACGGCTTCTTCAGACACACGTTTTCAGCCCTCTGCAGTCCAAGTAAATGGTCTCCAGGCTGGATACAGGCATTGCAGGAGACACAGTCTCCTATCTCAATGGCTCTGCAGGCGCAGTGCAAGAAGAGTCTGATGCTGTTCCTTCTAGAAGGTGTTTGGTAGGGCTGGAGACCCTGGGGAATTGTTACAGATCTCTAGTGAGCATTGCAAATAGATCTTTTCCCAGCGGCTTGTCAGGTGCCCAGAAATGATCAGTTGTCACTGAAATCAAAACCAGCAGCATCTCTGCAGTCCCTCTACTAAACAACAAATACCTGCTCCAAACTATGAAACCACCGAGTTTTCCCAATAAAGTGGTTTCAGAACATTTTCAACATGGAAAAGTCTCTCTAATTGCTTTTTCAGGAAAAGCTGAACTGTTTTACCTGATACTTTCAAGGAAGAAAACAGTTTCAGCTTAACATAAACTCCTGAAAGAGAAAATTCTCAGCCTGGATGAATAAAGATTGTCAAAAGCACAAGCATCTGTAAATACGGATTTGTAGCTGAATGTAGGGAGCAGCCAAAGATGCTATCAGTGCTTCTTAGAGTGCAGTTGCTTGAAATCCATCTATAGGAGTCCTTCACTGGGCTAGGGCAGGGAAAAACGAGCCTGTGCCTAAGGTGTGTGTGATGCAGAGGAAATAAAATGGCTGAAATTGATGGAGGCTTTAAACTGCAGCCTTGGTGCTTTGGTTTCTGAGATCTGGCAGATCTGATGGCCATACTTTGATGGCGTCTTATTTTTCCTGTTAGCCCTCCTCCACTTTGTCTCCTCCTCGCATCAGTGGAATGTCTATGTCCTGGGTTGGCCAAGGAGCTGTCAATCTCAGAAGTGATCCTTGCTGCAGGAAGTAATACAACTTCCTTCCTGGGAGAGAGAACCTATAACCAGCCAGTTTTGGGTATTGAGAAGTATACCAACCAATTTAAAGTTGATCTGCCTTCGAGAAAAAACCCTATATAAGCAGAGGATTTTTTGAGCTCTTCCTCTTGGCCTTCCTGCTTTTGTGATAGAAGCAGGTCCCTGCTTTCTCTCTCCAGTAAGACTGGGCCTTTGCCCCCCCCCTGCCCAGAGGGAGGGAAGGGAAGGGAAGTTTGGAACGGCAGTGCAGCTGCAGCTGGGCATGGAAGAGGGACCAGCCTGAACTCTCGGCAGATACAGTTCAACCGACATGTCAGCTACAGTAGACAGGGCTGGGCTCCCCCTGCTCCAGGCTGGGGATGGGCCAGGCCGGCTCCATCCAACTCGGGCTGGGCCAACTCCACTGGGCCAAGCCAGCTTCGCAGAGTAAGGTCACCAAGACTCGACTGCTCCTGCCACCTGGCTCAGACTTTTCAAACAGCCTGGCAGAGACCATGCGAGCATCACAAGGCCCGAGAGAGAGAGATTAACCCTCTCCATGCCCGGACTAAACTTCCAGACAGCCATCCCTCCCTGCACAGAGAGAGAAAAGAGTGAGGACACCTGCAGAAACACAACATAGAGACTTTAAAGTCAGTGAAGGAAGCAGAGCCGATACCTAGAGGGAGGAGCATGAGAAGTGCTTCAATAGTGAAGCTGAAAATTCTTTTGTGAAACCACGGTTGGGACTAAACTAAAATATTCCCTGTAATATATGAGGAAAATAGTCCAAAGGGGGGATGTGATATTCTAACTGCAGCCAGTGAGCCAAGGCACCTGTGTAGAGATAAGTAGATGCTGAAGTAATTGCAGCCTGATGAGAAGCTTGAGCAGAGACAGAGAAGAGGCTGTGACCTGTCCCTTTTCCCCAAGAAATGCTGGAGAACTTGTGTTGCCAATAACAGAAGAAGGGGATTTTCTTTGCTGCTGTAATAGAACTGCTCATCCTTAAAAGGGTACCCCATGGACTGTCATGACCCACCGTAGTAGCTGTGGGAAGGCTACTGGTATGGGAGGGATCTTCCACAACAAGCAGATTTTCCTCCCAGGCGACTGTTGGTTGTGAGGCTGAAAACCATTAAAAATGTATTTTCTTACAGAGAAGTCCACGGTATAAGCAAGAGAAACTTCTCTCCCAAATGAACTGAGAAAAGACTATTTTAGAGGTGGTAAACTGCCTGAAAGTCAAAGTGTTGCCTTTTTGTATTGTCAGTGGGTAAGAAATGGAGAGGTGGTCTGAGGGTTTTGTTCTGGTTTTCCTTGGTTTATTTTTTCTTTTTTTCTTGGTTTATTAATAAACTTTCTCTATATTCTGTAAAGTTTGAGCCTGCTTTGCCTACTCCAAATCCTTATCTCACAGCAAAATTAAGTAAATTTTGGTAAGTGTGCTGGTGTTTGGCCAGAAACTCGAATAGGCGAACTGAAACCACTACAGTCTGGTATGAAGGGAAACCCTTTTTTATGTTTACCATGAGGGGCCTGGCAGTATGGACTTTAGGAGATATGGAGTCAACAGCTGGAATAGGTGGGGAGGGAGCTGAGGGTCCCAGGATGGGAGGGAAAGGAGTTGGAGCCCCCTGCCCAAGAGCAGGAGGTGCTGGGGCCCTTGGCACGTGGGGAAAGGATTCAAACCCTCCCTGCCAGAGGTGGGGGGTGCTGGGGCCCCTAGCATGTGGAGGAAGGGTCCCAGTCTTCCCGGCACAAGGGGGGGAGGTGCTGGAGGTCCCTGCACCTGGGGAAAAGGTTCTAGTCCTCCTAACACGAGGGGGTGTGCTGGTAGGATTTCTAGGGGATCCCAGTTTTTTTCTCTTTTTTCTTTTGCTGCCTCTGCCTCTGGGGTCTTTGTTTCTTTAAAAACTTTTACCTCCAGAAGTTTTGTGTCTTTTATCCAGCAGGAGGCATAATCTTTTTCCTCTGGATCTAGTGGTTTCTTGGAATTTACAAATTTGTTTAATACCTGACAGATCCAAGTTTCACCAGATCCATACCTGGGCCAATACACATGATCGGATCTTATTTCTTTTTTAGTCCATTCGATCATGCAATATTGAATCATTTTTACTTTATCTTTCTCTTTTGTATTAGGATTTGCATCCCAGTTAGCTAACATAATTCCCAGGGGGCTTTCTTGGGGTATTTCTGAGGGTTTCTTCTGTGTTCTATTTTTTAAACCCCACTTACTTCCTTTTTGCCCCATTTTCCCCAGATATATATATATATATTTTTTTTTTTGTCGTTACTGTTTCCCCCCCCTTTGCTTCCCACTCTTATAACTTGAAAAAACCACCTATCCTTTATACCACAGAAAAATCTTCCCCTTCACTCTTTTTCTTTCCTTTTTCTAATATAACCCCCTCTTCCTCTTAAACAGTAAATATTTTAACAAGCTATATTACGTATATTTTTCATTCATTCATTCATACACTCGTTTTTATTCATCTGTCTCACTCATTCTCATTCACAACAGAACAGCACAAAAAACAATAAAAAACAAGGTACCTTTCAAATTACTGGTTATTACCCACCCACAGGTGTAGCTTTTCAGATTGGCCAACCCCAGATGCTCTTGAATAATTATCCTCAGGATATTCTCCTCAACCTTTTAATTCCACACTTCCCGTCTTTAGGATTCCTTATCCCCTGTCAATCCCACACGTCCCGTCCCAAGGAATTTTCTTATCCTTCTTGGATCTTACCCTTCACCTGGCAATGTTCGGGGACCTTCCCTTCTGTCCCCTGTTTCCTAGTGGATTATGCTAGGAAACTCCGGACTCCCTTTTTCGCTAGGGATCCTCCCTGGAACCCAATCCCAGTATCCCCGGGGGCTCTTTCACATGTTTTCCCTTTCGCTTTGTTTCCTCGCTGACCGCATTCCTCGCAGAATGACGGAACTGCAGCACTCGGAAACTCCGCACTCGCTTCGCAAGTCTGGGATAACCAGCTCGTGTCTCACACACTCAGCACTCAGCCCCCATATTTGCCCCCCCAGCCATACTTACCAGTCTGCTGGCTTGGGCCACGTGCGGGAAAGCTCTGTGGAGCTTTTCACGACAGTTCCTCCTTCAGGAAACTCTTTTACCCGTTGCTTTTGCTTTATTTGTCCCTTCTTGTCCACGGGTGTTGACCTGCAGCCACCGATCCTCAGAAGAAGCAGAGCGGGGACCGCCGGTATTCGGGCGGGGCACGCCTTCCCTGGCTCAGGATCTCCCAGGGTCTCGGAGGTGCAGTGTTGCTCCCAGACGAGCCCCCAGTTGTTAAAAACGAGGTCCAGTCTCCTGTTAAAATTTAAAGGTTTAATAAAAGGACAATAAAGGGACAAGGTATAGGGTAAAAGGTTACAATGTCCAGGTGATGTTGGGAACTCTTGGCACGGAGCCAAGAGCACATCTGACATGGTGAAAAGACTCTGTTTATATACATTTCTTATTGCATCAGCCTGTTACATATTCATAGACAAGTATACATATTCAAACTTTTCTCCGAACTATTTTACATTTTCCAGGTACTCCTTAGCATGGCTCCTCCTTGGGTCCACCTTTTTAGAGCATGCACAGTTTCTTTGGGGTTCCCAAATTCTTCCTTTTGTCTGTTGGTGTCCAGCAGATGGTTATTGTCGATAGGGATGTCCAGTCAGACGGTTATTTGTCAGTAGGGATATCCTGTCAGATGGTTCCTTGTCGATAGAGATATCCTGGGACAGGAGCCTGTTACACCCATGCTTATCCAACTAAGTTTGCGGTTTAGTTATTTTAAGCAAGGTACATTTTAACACAGCTACATTAGCCACTACATTTAAGCTAAAACAAAAAGGCATTAAAGCATTAAAAATTATTATATTTCTATAACAAAAGCAACTTCTACAATGACCAACATCATACACATAGCATTCATTATTTGCGAAAAGTCAACACTATAATATGCATTTATAACAAAACAAATCCAGCTCCCAGAAATCACCAGAGTTTTGAACTAGCACTTTCAAATCCCTAGTACTACAGGAAGATATTGGAAAAATTAATATAAAAGCAAGGCTGTTCCCTTAATTATTGAAAACACTAAGACACCTCTAATGTGAACATTTTTAAACTTAGAAGGTGCTATTTTAAGTGCATGTCAAAGCTTTAGGCCACTGATTGATGAACACCTGTCGTGGGTTGACCCCAGTTAGGTGCCAGGTGCCCACTCAGTCACTCTGTCACTCCCTCTCCCACTGGGAGAGGGGAGAGAATAATATGGAAAAACTAACAGGGTGAGCTGAGGCAGTTTTATTACAGCAGGAAAATAGAGAAAGCAAGCAGAGATATGCACGCGCAAGAGCTGAAGACAAAACAATCAGTCTCCACTTTCCATTAGCAGAGATGTCCAGACGCTTTCTGGGAAGCAGGGCTTCAGCACGCGTAGTGGTTGCTCAGGAAGGCAAACATGGACAACTCGTGAGTGCCTCCGCCTCCGCCTCTCTTCCTTCCCTTATATATCTGAGCTGATGTCACATGGCAGGGAATATCCCTTTGGCTGACTGGGGTCAGCTGGCCTGCTTGTGTCCCCTCCCAGGATCTTGCCCACCCCCGTCCCCTTTGGTGGGGGAAGGAATGTCAGAGGGACAGCAATGCTTGGAAGTAGCCAAAACATTGCTCTGTTATCAACGCCAGCTACCAAAGCAAAGCACAGCACTGTAAGGGCTGTGAGCTTTACCCCAGTCAGACCCAATGCAATTTCCACCCCTTATTCCATACCATTTGCATCATGCTCAGAAATCCTATACAATCCTTTCCTACTCACACGTGCAATTTAAGCTACATCCTTAAACCATCACCATAACATTGACTACTATCTCCTGTCCTTTCACATCCTTCCAGGTGGTCTCCATTCCAGCAGAATATGGGGTCAGGGCAGGAGGAATAGTAAACTTGATGGTCGAGCACTGACACCATCCCTGTTCATTGTGGCCTTTTTCTTGCTCCTCGCCAAAATTCGTTCTTCGTCGGCTCATGTCCCTTCTGCTACTTACATCCTGCAACATACAATTTCCAACATAAATTATTCTTACCCCAAGGTTAAATCACCTAGGAGTACACATTGGGTCTCCCTATCCTCCCGCATTACCCACCAAGTGCACCCAGGTCCTTGGGCAAAGACAATCCCACGAATGGGTTTGCCCTTCCCCATGGGGGACGCAACCCACACTGACTTCCCCAGCCACTTCCCTATGTGTAGTGCAGGAACCTTGTCTCCCTCCACAGTGTCTAAGGGTTTAGTTTGGGCGGGACCAGGGCGGTTAACAGAACCCCTAGAATTGACTAGCCAAGTGGCTTCTGCCAAATTCACATCCCAATGCTTCCATGTCCCATTACTTAGTGGCCGTAGCATAGTTTTTAACAGTCCATTATATGTTTCAATCTTCCCAGAGGCCTATGGGTGATAAGGAATATGATATATCCACTTAATGCCATGCCTCTTTGCCCAGGAGTTAGTAAGATTATTTCGAAAATGAGTCCCATTGTCTGACTCAATTCTATCTGGGGTTCCATGTCGCCACAAAATGTGTCTTTCAAGACCTGAAATTGTGTTCCGAGCCGTGGCGTGGTTTACTGGATACGTTTCCAGCCAGCCAGTTGTGGCCTCCACCATGGTGAGGATGTAATTCTTGCCTTGGCGTGTTCGTGGCAATGGCCCAATGTAATCAATTTGCCAGGCTTCACCATACTGGAACCCCAGCCACCGCCCTCCACTCCAAAGAGGCTTCACTCGTGTGGCTCGCTTGATGGCAGCGCATGTTTCACACTGATGAATAACCTGTGTGATGGCCTCCATGGTCAGATCCACCCCTCGATCACGAGCCCATCTGTATGTTGCATCCCTTCCAAGATGCCCTGATGTTTCGTGGGCCCATCGGGCTATAAATAGCTCACCCTTTCTCTCCCAATCTAGGTCCACCTGAGCTATTCCAATTTTGGTGGCCTTATCTACCCGTTCGTTGTTTTGATGCTCCTCAGTGGCACGATTTCTGGGCACATGGGCATCTACATGATGTACTTTCACAGTCATGTTTTCTATCCGTGCAGCAATGTCTTGCCATAATGCAGCAGCCCAGATGGGTTTCCTCCTGCGCTGCCAGTTGGTTTTCTTCCACTGCTGCAGCCATCCCCATAGGGCATTAGCCACCATCCAGGAGTCAGTATAGAGATAGAGTATGGGCCACTTTTTTCTCTCTGAGCAATATCTAGGGCTAGGTGGATGGCTTTCACCACTGCAAACTGGCTTGATTCACCTTCCCCTTCAGCAGTCTCAATGACTTGTCGTGTGGGATTCCACACAGCAGCTTTCCACCTCCGATGGTTTCCTGTCACTCGACAGGATCCATCAGTAAATAAGGCATATTTTCTTTCGTTTTCTGGTAACTCGTCATATGGTGGTGCTTCTTGGACACGAGTCACCTTCTCAGACAGTGCTCCAAAATCTCTGGCTTCTGGCCAACTCAAAATCTCTTCTAGGATTCCTGGGAAGTTGGGTTTTCCCATTCAGGCTCGTTGTGTAATTAAGGCCACCCACTTACTCCATGTAGCACTGGTTGCATGATGCACAGAGGGAATGTTTCCTTTGAACATCCAGTGTAGGACGGGCAATCGTCACGCCAAGAGGAGACATGCTTCTGACCCAACAACTTCTGAGGCTGCTCGAACCCCCTCATAAGCCGCTAGTATTTCTTTTTCAGTTGGAGTATAATGGGCTTCTGATCCTCAATTACCCCGGCTCCAGAATCCTAAAGGCTGACCTTGGGTTTCTCCTGCGGTCCTCTGCCAGAGGCTCCAGGTGTGGCCCTGCTCCCCAGCTACAGTGTAGAGTATATTTTGCACATCTGGTCCTGTCCAAACAGGCCCAAGAGCTACCACACGATCTATTTCCTGTTTGATCTGCTCAAAGGCCTGTTTCTGCTCAGGGCCCCACTCGAAGTCGTTCTTCTTCTGGGTCACTCGATAGAGGGGGGCCCACAAGTTGACTATAGCCTGGAATATGCATTCTCCAGAATCCTACAAGGCCCAGGAAAGCTTGTGTTTCTTTCTTATTAACTGGTGGCGACATATTGGCAATTTTGCCAACCACCTCTGTAGGCACATGACGGCACACATCCTGCCATTTTATTCCCAGAAACTGGATCTCCTGTGCAGGTCCCTTTACCTCACTTTTTTTTATGGTGAGACCAGCTTTCAGAAGTATTTGGATTATTTTCTTCCCTTTTTCAAAAACTTCTCCTGCTGTATCGCCCCACACAATGATATCATCAATATATTGCAGGTGTTCCAGAGCTCCACCCTGTTCCAGAGCAGCCTGGATCAGGCCATGGCAGATGGTGGGGCTGTGTCTCCACCCCTGGGGCAGTCGGTTCCAGGTGTACTGGACACCCCTCCAAGTGAAAGCAAATTGTGGCCTGCACTCTGCCGCCGGAGGGATTGAGAAAAATGCATTAGCTATGTCAATCGTGGCATACCATTTGACTGCTTTTGACTCTAGCTCATATTGGAGGTCCAACATGTCTGGTACGGCAGCACTGAGAGGTGGTGTGACTTCATTCAGGCCCCGATAGTCCACTGTCAGCCGCCATTCCCCATTTGACTTCCGCACTGGCCATATGGGGCTGTTGAAGGGTGAGCGGGTCCTGCTGATAACTCCTTGGCTCTCCAGTCGACGAATTAGTTCATGGATAGGAGTCACGGAGTCCCGGTTGGTACGATACTGCCTCCGGTGCACTGTCCTGGTAGCAATCGGTACTTGTTGATCTTCCACCTGCAGCAATCCTACGATGAAGGGATCTTCTGAGAGGCCAGGCAGGGTGGATAACTGTTTGATCTTCTCTGTATTCACCGCAGCTATGCCAAAGGCCCATCGATATCCCTTTGGATCCTTAAAATACCCTCTCCTGAGGTAGTCAATGCCAAGGATACAAGGGGCCTCTGGGCCAATCCCAATGGGGTGCCATTGTCATCTGTCCCCTGTTAAGCTCACCTCAGCTTTTATTACCAACAACTCCTGGCAACCCTGTCACTCCAGAGATGCAGATGGCTTCTGCACTCTTGTGCCTTGATGGCATCAGTGTACACTGTGCACCGGTGTCCACTAAAGCTTTGTACTTCTGTGGACCTGATGTGCCAGGCCATCGAATCCACACCGTCCAGTATACCCGGTCATCCCTTTCCTCCTCCTGGCCGGAGGCAGGGACCCTCTATTCCTGTTCCTGGTCAGAGTATTCACTGTCTGACCTTTGTGATGCCAAATCAGAGGTTCCCTCCTCAGGACTGTAGGAAACGGTCTTAGTTTTCTTATGTCTGGGAGATCGCTGATTGTCTTCTGGTCTTTCTGTGGCAACTACACTGACAGTCTTCTTGGGCGTCCCCTTCTTAGCAGGTCTCCAAGAGAAAAACAAATATTATCAGCTTATGAGGGTGTTCGAGCTGCCTCGGAAGTTGTTGGGACAAAATTGTGTCTCCACTTGGCGCCACAATTGCCCTTCCTGCACTGGATGTTCAAAGGAAACCATCGGAGGTAGAAAGCTGCTGTGTGGAATCCCACACAACAAGTCATTGAGTCTGCTGAAGGGGAAGGTGAATAACGCCAGTTTGCAGAGGTGAAATCCATCCAGCTGGCCCTAGAGATTGCAGAGTACGTCATGTAGATGCCCATGTGCCCAGAAGTTGTGCCACTGAGGAGCATCAAAACAACAAACGGGTAGATAAGGCCACCAAAATTGGAATAGCTCAGGTGGACCTAGATTGGGAGAGAAAGGGTGAGCTATTTATAGCCTGATGGGCCCACGAAACATCAGGGCATCTTGGAAGGGATGCAACATACAGATGGGCTCGTGATCGAGGGGTGGATCTGACCATGGAGGCCATCACACAGGTTATTCATCAGTGTGAAACATGCGCTGCCATCAAGCGAGCCACACGAGTGAAGCCTCTTTGGAGTGGAGGGCGGTGGCTGGGGTTCCAGTATGGTGAAGCCTGGCAAATTGATTACATTGGGCCATTGCCATGAACACGCCAAGGCAAGAGTTACATCCTCACCATGGTGGAGGCCACAACTGGCTGGCTGGAAACGTATCCAGTAAACCACGCCACGGCTCGGAACACAATTTCAGGTCTTGAAAGACACATTTTGTGGCGACATGGAACCCCAGATAGAATTGAGTCAGACAATGGGACTCATTTTCGAAATAATCTTATTAACTCCTGGGCAAAGAGGCATGGCATTAAGTGGATATATCATATTCCTTATCACCCACAGGCCTCTGGGAAGATTGAAACATATAATGGACTGTTAAAAACTATGCTACAGGCACTAGGTAATGGGACATGGAAGCATTGGGATGTGAACTTGGCAGAAGCCACTTGGCTAGTCAATACTAGAGGATCTGTTAACCGCCCTGGTCCCGCCCAAACTAAACCCTTAGACACTGTGGAGGGAGACAAGGTTCCTGCACTACACATAGGGAAGTGGCTGGGGAAGTCAGTGTGGGTTGCGTCCCCCATGGGGAAGGGCAAACCCATTCGTGGGATTGTCTTTGCCCAAGGACCTGGGTGCACTTGGTGGGTAATGCGGGAGGATAGGGAGACCCAATGTGTACTCCTAGGTGATTTAACCTTGGGGTAAGAATAATTTATGTTGGAAATTGTATGTTGCAGGATGTAAGTAGCAGAAGGGACATGAGCCGACGAAGAACGAATTTTGGCGAGGAGCAAGAAAAAGGCCACAATGAACAGGGATGGTGTCAGTGCTCGACCATCAAGTTTACTATTCCTCCTGCCCTGACCCCATATTCTGCTGGAATGGAGACCACCTGGAAGGATGTGAAAGGACAGGAGATAGTAGTCAATGTTATGGTGATGGTTTAAGGATGTAGCTTAAATTGCACGTGTGAGTAGGAAAGGATTGTATAGGATTTCTGAGCATGATGCAAATGGTATGGAATAAGGGGTGGAAATTGCATTGGGTCTGACTGGGGTAAAGCTCACAGCCCTTACAGTGCTGTGCTTTGCTTTGGTAGCTGGCGTTGATAACAGAGCAATGTTTTGGCTACTTCCAAGCATTGCTGTCCCTCTGACATTCCTTCCCCCACCAAAGGGGACGGGGGTGGGCAAGATCCTGGGAGGGGACACAAGCAGGCCAGCTGACCCCAGTCAGCCAAAGGGATATTCCCTGCCATGTGACATCAGCTCAGATATATAAGGGAAGGAAGAGAGGCGGAGGCGGAGGCACTCACGAGTTGTCCATGTTTGCCTTCCTGAGCAACCACTACGCGTGCTGAAGCCCTGCTTCCCAGAAAGCGTCTGGACATCTCTGCTAATGGAAAGTGGAGACTGATTGTTTTGTCTTCAGCTCTTGCGCGTGCATATCTCTGCTTGCTTTCTCTATTTTCCTGCTGTAATAAAACTGCCTCAGCTCACCCTGTTAGTTTTTCCATATTATTCTCTCCCCTCTCCCAGTGGGAGAGGGAGTGACAGAGTGACTGAGTGGGCACCTGGCACCTAACTGGGGTCAACCCACGACAGGTGTTCATCAATCAGTGGCCTAAAGCTTTGACATGCACTTAAAATAGCACCTTCTAAGTTTAAAAATGTTCACATTAGAGGTGTCTTAGTGTTTTCAATAATTAAGGGAACAGCCTTGCTTTTATATTAATTTTTCCAATATCTTCCTGTAGTACTAGGGATTTGAAAGTGCTAGTTCAAAACTCTGGTGATTTCTGGGAGCTGGATTTGTTTTGTTATAAATGCATATTATAGTGTTGACTTTTCGCAAATAATGAATGCTATGTGTATGATGTTGGTCATTGTAGAAGTTGCTTTTGTTATAGAAATATAATAATTTTTAATGCTTTAATGCCTTTTTGTTTTAGCTTAAATGTAGTGGCTAATGTAGCTGTGTTAAAATGTACCTTGCTTAAAATAACTAAACCGCAAACTTAGTTGGATAAGCATGGGTGTAACAGGCTCCTGTCCCAGGATATCTCTATCGACAAGGAACCATCTGACAGGATATCCCTACTGACAAATAACCGTCTGACTGGACATCCCTATCGACAATAACCATCTGCTGGACACCAACAGACAAAAGGAAGAATTTGGGAACCCCAAAGAAACTGTGCATGCTCTAAAAAGGTGGACCCAAGGAGGAGCCATGTTAAGGAGTACCTGGAAAATGTAAAATAGTTCGGAGAAAAGTTTGAATATGTATACTTGTCTATGAATATGTAACAGGCTGATGCAATAAGAAAAGTATATAAACAGTCTTTTCACCATGTCAGATGTGCTCTTGGCTCCGTGCCAAGAGTTCCCAACATCACCTGGACATTGTAACCTTTTACCCTATACCTTGTCCCTTTATTGTCCTTTTATTAAACCTTTAAATTTTAACAGGAGACTGGACCTCGTTTTTAACAGTTTCCTAAGAAGAATATAAATAAATGAGAGCAATGATCCTCTCAGAGTGAAGTCACCTGGCCAAAACAGTCTCTTGATATACCAACCCTTGTTCTGCTGCATACTTATCTTGGTCTTTTAGACGTTCCTGATGAAGAGTCTGCCTTAGATCTTAATTGTTTATTCTCTTCCCTTGAGAAAGTCTTTAAAGAGAGCACAGAGGAAGCTCAAGTTTTATGCCAAAGCTGAGTCAGCTGCAGTGTGGGATAAACCTGTTCACAATATTGGTCTGCAATAGCTCACAGAGCCATGGTAATGAACAGCAGCTGAGGAGCTGCCCCACACTGTTCGCTAAGCTCGAGGTGCCTCCAATGGCACAGGCAAATTAAAAAAGCTGCCTGCTTCTTAGAGAAATTTGTTTTTATTAACCCAGAATCCATCTGGTACCAGCAGTGTATGTTCCTGTAAACTGCACCATATTGAATTTTACTGGGCCACCTACCCTGCTGTCTTCAATTACATAACCACTGAATGCCCTGATGGTGTAACTGATTCCAGGATGAGCCGTGCTTTTCAGGAAGCCGGGACTGCCGAATATCTGTCTTGGCCTCTGCTTGAACTGCGCGAGAGAAGTCCCTGCATTATTAAGCTTTTCTTGGATTTATTGTTTGTTGTCATTCTGGTTGCTTTGGGAAGTATTCCTGAAAGGTTTTTGAAAGATAGCAAGCAGGCAATTACATGCTGGGTTGCTTTGTGGGAAAGCTGGCACCAAGCAGAAGCGGAACCTCTGCCCAAATGGGCTCTTTTTGCACTTTTTTGGTGAACCTGACGATCTGGATTTTCTCCTCTAATTTTATAATTTTCTAAGGAAAATCTGGAAGACCCACACCTTGAAATGTTCACATACTCTGGAGGTAGCATATTGATACCATCCACACACTTTCCCTAACTACATCCCACACCTGCTCTCATGAGGGAGTGAATGCGTGTGTGTGTTTTGGCATGTTTTTGGCACCACAATTGTGCTGGTTGTGGTGGAGTAGGAGACAGGGAGTGGTTCCCATGAATAGAGGGATGTTTGGCAGCCTGGAGAGGTTGGCAAATGCGTGGAAATCTGGCCTGTAAATGAATTTTTACAAAGCAGCTGTTAAAAGGGGGTATAAACCAGTTTAACTGTTAAAATAGTAATTTCTTTGCTTCTCCTAGCTAAATACAAAATTAAGAGCTTTGGCTGATCTTAAGGTTGCCTGAGCAAAGTTCAGTGTAACCTTAGATGTGTTTGCAAGCTGAAATATTACAAGGAAAAAGCTGCTGCAATTTTACACTTAAAAAGCTACTGCATTTTACACGCTGTGTGTCACTGACATTTAGTAAACTTCCTCATCCAGGTCCCGTTTGCAGTTCATTTGGTTTTAATACACAAAATGTGTGTTGTTTCTTTCACCTGTATCAGATGTGAGATGTTTTAGTAGTTACCTTCCCTGACCCAAGCAGTAGGCCAGTAAAGTGCTCTGGAGAACCTCATGGTTCTTCTACAGCTTTGAGGCACTGAGCGTGACCTGTCCATTTATGCCGTTCCCACAGGTGGATCTGATGGGTGGAGAGCAGGATTGCTGAACAACTGTTGAAAGTTGGATTTAGTTCTTTTTCTCAGGAATTTTTTCTCCCATGAGTTGCTAAGACACAAATGACTGAGCTAATTGCCGAGTACTTAAGAGAAACAAAGCACAAGGCTAGGGGCTTTTCTCCTTGTCAGGGTGCGGCAGAATTGCCCCTCATGGAAGCAGGGCTTGACAACGCAAGATTTTGAGAGACGGAAAAGCAAGGGCAGGGGGGAGGTCACTCCTCTTGCTCGGGACCCTCGGAGCGGGATGGTCGGAGCTGCTGTCTGCGGAACCCACGGCCCCCTGAGAAGCCAGCACGGAGCTGCCGGTCTGTCTGCTGTGAGTCTCTGCCCTCTGCCCCATTGGGAGCTGCCTGCCACCAGCCTGCCTCTGCCCCGCTCCTCCTCGCCGCTCCGAGTTTCTTCGCTACATTGTAGCGGGGCTTCCCCTGCACATCGGGACCTCTTACCGTCCCAGCTCCCTGTGTCCAGGGATCCTGCTGTGGCACCGACACCAGCTGCGCCCCCACCGAGGGTCTGTGGAACAAAGGCTCTCCTCCATCCCTCCCTACTTCGGGCAGCCGCCATTGCCATGTGCTACCTGAGATCACACCCAGAGCGCCCCCTGCAGCCGCCGGGGAATCATCACACCCAGAGCGCCCCTGCAGGCTGTGACTAGAACTGCACCAAAGGGAAAAGGTGCCTGAGGCCGAGCAGGCTGCCACTGGGTTTCTGGTTCTATTTGTTGGTTAACGTTATAGTTGTTGTTATTTGTTATCCTTGTTTTAGATATTAGTAAAGAACTGTTATTCCTATTCCCATATCTTTGCCTGAGAGCCTCTTGATTTCAAATTTATAATAATTTGGAGGGAGAGGGGTTACAGTTTCCCATTCCAAGGGAGGCTCCTGCCTTCCTTAACAGACACCTGTCCTTCAAACCAGGACAGCAACAAACCATGTTATCTTTTGTGGTTTCCAGACAGACTTCAGGACAGAAGCTTTATCAAAATGGAAAAGTTTCACTTTTTAATTGAATTATTCATGGCCTGACCATGGGTGGCTTTTCTGGAGGAGAGCAAACACAAGGCCTGGAGATGATGGTCACCTCACAAGTTTTAGGTCACTGGTGCAAGATGATGCTGTTTCTCAAGGATGAAGTTGGCAGACTTCTTGACACTGATAAAAGTGCTCCTCTGTAACTGAAGCTTGGAGAAAGAGCTGAACTGTTCTAGTTGATCTTTTCCCAGAATAATTCCACCTAAAGCAAACATTTGTAATGGAAAATTCCTGCTCAAAGTGTTGCAGAGAGTTAAAAGTAAAAGCGAGTGAAAAGAGGTTCTTGAGAAGAGTCAGACAGTGTGATGGATAGAGGTCTCTCCTCTCTCCACACAAAAAAATGTAAACAAAGTGCAACCAAACACTTCCTGCTGCAAATCACGAGGAGGTTGAGTTTCATAAAGGGTTCTAGTAGAGGACAAAAGCCTGGGATTTGGTCCAAATGCTGTTAAAGTCAGTGAGGGGCTTTCCCTTTGGTTCCGGTGGGCTTTGGAGCTGGTCCACAGTGAGTACTTGAAGGTCTACCTGACCTTTCATGGGGAGACAAAGCTGAAGCCTTAGTTTCATCTCCCTTGTACTTACGGGAGCCAAATTAAAATCAGTGGGAACTCAAGAAATTTTGCACTTTGAGGCATTCAGCCCTTGAAGACTAGTCTGACATTTAAGTCAGGTTTGGTGCTTAAATGTCACCATTTGACAATAAATAGGCACTAAAGACTGAAAGTCATCTGGCTTGCTTTACATTGTGTGGTTTAGTTCCTTAGTTTTAGGCATGGCACTTAGGGAAAGTTTTCTGAAGAGCAGTTCCGTTGTACAGAGCATCCAGATGTACTTCTTTCATCTTGGTAAATGCTGCCTTTGTTTCTTGCTGGCTTTGCCCTGGTGCTTTTTTTTGCAGTGTAAACTTTTCTTCATCTCTCCATGGTGACCAGGCTTGCAAACTTCCTACTATAGAAAATTTGAACAAAACCCCAGATATTAAAGACTCTTGGCTGCATATGGGAAGTGCTTCAGTCTTGTTTTTTCGAAGACTTGAAGGGTGGAAGAAATCAGGTGATAGACTGTCTTAAGGAATTTGGAGAGGAAATAAGATGCATTTTATATGCTTGATGTTCACAGGAGAAACATGAGGATTTCATGCTTGGAAAGGTAACTTGCTTGAAGGCGTTGCAGTACAAACTGCAGTTTTTGTAAATCATTTATATAGAGTATCCTGATACTGATTGTATGTTATAAATATCAAGTAAACAAAATAAATTCAGAAGGAAAACATTTGCAGATTCTTCTGTATAACTTCTTTAAATAAGTTGTCATTTTTTCCTATATGCTTAAAATATTCCTGTTGTCGTATTTCTTTTTGTCATTGCTTTACTGCAATAATGGAGCATCTGTAAGGTTCAATAGAAATGGAATTATCATGAAATTAATGTCATGGCACTGTTTGTTATATTAAGAAAGTTCCTTAGACTTTGACAAGTACTTCTACTCTATATTAAAATAAATGCATATTTTTGGCTCCCAATACAGTTTAATTTTACTCATTGAGAAACAGGAAGGGTTTTATGAACATTCCTACAACAGTAATCCACCTTTGTGTTTGCCTCTGTGCAATTAATTATCATAGCACTTTGTCAGCAGACTTGTGATGAAACTTAAGCATGCAGAATATGCTCCAAAAAATGCTTAGAATCAGTTCTGCTAGATAGTTATTCTCCTCTCTAGAGACTGAGCGGAGAGCTGGGAACAAGAAGTTTTTGCATTTTAATCACTGTCTAAAATTGAATTGCTCTGTTTGGGCGACCTTTGAAAAACATGTCTCTCTAGTCTTCCGGGAGTCTGAAGTCAGCAATCTCACTGAGACACGCGTGGGGTTTTTCTGAGGATTAAGGAGTTAATTGGAGATTTTAAAAGAACAAACCAACAAACACAGCAAAACCAGATTTTGATGGCAAAACTGCAATGTATTATAGTGTGTATTATGTGAACTAGTCTCAATATTTTACTTATGTGGAAAGACCTTTGAAGAGTAGGAGTGATGTCATTATTACTGCATTTAGGGTGGTTAAATCAATGTACACATTTTTCTCCATTTGAAAAATGAGTTAGGGTTCCAAAATACTTCAACAAACATTTGTTTCCATATATTTCAGCTACCTGACTGCAAATAACAACCAGAATTTCTTGTATACTGCAAGGCCTTTTTTGAAGAGAGCTGCTTTGGTGATCAGCTACGTAAGTATGAATGGATTTGACCATGTATTTCTGTGTATTTGATGAGAATGAACTGTTGGAGAATACCCTTCTCCAGCTGCACAGACATAAAGTGGGTGAGCAATCCAGGCCCCTTAGACGAAAACTAGGCCTCTGCTCAAGGTTATTCTCAAGACAACTGTGGGAAAGAGAGACATGAAAGCTGAAAACAAGCTGCAGGTGTCCAAAGATTAACTTGGCAGAAGAAACTGTTACTGTTGTTGCCTTCTGATATCAGCTTGGTGTTTTAATTAGAATAGAGAGAGCTCCTGTGGGAAACTTCTGTGGGGAATAACGTTTTGAGCACGGACAGCACTATAAAGAGTGTGGACTTTCTGACAATAAACAAGCTTGATTTATGACTCACACTGAGTTGGCATCTTGCTTCTCTCACCACCGACAATGAACGATGCATAGTGGTATCCCAAATGACTCAGAAATCTCAGATGGTAGATCTTAATGCAAAGTTAGGCTTGGGAATTAGTCTAGAAAACTTCAACTGGGCAGAAACAAGAATATTACTTTGTTTTCAGTTCAAACCTTCTTTTGATTTATAGTGGTTGTCCTTGCAACCATGTAATCATCTGCAGATATTTCCTGCCCTAAATACAGGGGACTCTGTGGCACTGGGCTGCCTTGCCAGTGACATGCTGTTAATGTCAATGCAGGTCTCAGTAAGAGTAGTAAGAAAAACTGCTGCTTGATGTATTCCAAGCAGGACTCAACGTATTGCAGAGGAGGAAGCAAACACTTCTGTGGGAATGTTCTGGGTGTGCAGCTCCCTGTGCTGCTCCAGGAGCCAGATCCCCTTGCTTTTCCTTTGACAAGTGGTTACCAGAAAGGTGAAGGAGTGGCAGCTTGCAGAAATCCTTCCAGGAATTAGGATTGCACCGATGGAGCTTGTCCTTACACCTATGCCAGCATGGAGAAACAATAAGAACTTTTTAGACATCAGCCATGATTTTCCCCTCTGCATTTAGGTAGAGGTCAACAGCAAAATTCTGCAGCCTACACTGCAGCAGAGTGACAGATTTGTCCTTCAGAATGCTGCCTTTGTGGTGGGTACTGAGATGTGCCAGTTGCTGTCAGCAGTGCAGACATGGAAGAGGGACACAACGTCACAGTGTGCTCTCTATGCCGGGAGTTGGCAGGTTTGTCATCCTATATAAGGTGGCAAACTTGAATTTTGCCTAAACTGCTGATCTGACTCGCTTTGCACAGCATGGAGAGCTGTCACAACAAATCATTTGCTGGCGGCCTTAGTTCTTCTTAGTAGTGCATTGCTAACTGAGATGTACTTCTTTGAAGGTGATCCTCGTGCTGTATTTCCGCCTGTGGATCATGGGAGGTTCCATACCCATGTTTTCAGAGCAGGACAATCCAGCCTCGTTCTCACCATATTTACTGACGAGGTATGACGACAGCAGTCAAACAAGTTTTCCAAAGTGTGGTCTTGATGTTGCATTTTCCTACACTAAAATGGTTTGCAGGTGACAATGAAAAAATTGTTTTGTTGTCTTAATTACTTCTCTGTATTGCTCTGTCTAGAATAGAAAGCAACCAGAATTATTTGAACCCCAAAGCACATTGCAGGTCCTGTAGGGTTGTATTACAGGTGCTTTCTTACTGAAAAATGTGTACTTATTTTTACACAAAGCCCCAAGAATATAGATTAGTTGCCTGAGCACAGGACTGGAAAGGCCAGTAACTGAGGCATAATCCTAAATCTTAAAACTGGCTGCTCCTGAGATGTGGGATGGAAGCATTCAGAGTTTTGGCTTCAGCTGAAGTTTGTATAAAAAGGGAGTGACCATGCCTCTTGGTGTAATATCATTGACTTGGCAGTGAAGGTGGAGGGGCCATGTGCACGAGTGTTTGCTCTGTTTAGCTACTGAAAGACACTTTGGAGCCTTCTGGAGGAATTTCCTGATGTCTCAAATGAAAATGGGAGCAGTCTTCCTGTGTGTCATGTCCTGGCCTTGCTGGCTCCTCATTCCAACAGTGGAGTTGCAGCTGAGACACAGGTTAAGATCAAGCAATTCTTATCCAACATCTACTGCAGAATTGGACTGGATCTCATTTGGGGAACCTTTATGGTAACGTGGCAACAGCTCCTGTTACCATCAAGGCTAAAAGTGCTTCCAGGAAGCACATTGTCTTGTTTGGAAAGCTCTGACGTGTTTGTTTCCGGTGGAGTTATTAATACCAGACTCAGTGCAGCACTGTGTGAAGGGTTTGCTGCAGTCCCTTTTTGATATGTTTATGCTGAGTTGAGGGTCACCAAGTCACAAATGATCCTGGCCTAATTTCAGTTGCCTCTTCTGTGCTGCACATGTTCTGCGTGTTTGTCTCTTTGCCTCTTGTAATGACGGGAGGATTTTCTAAACCCAAAAGCTATGTCATTCTCAGGGTTTGAAACAGTGACTATTTTTACCACTGGCAATGTGGATTTTATTAACAGCCTTAGGAAAAACAAGTCAGAGTGCTGCTGGCTGAGGTCCTCCCTTGGCCCCAGCAGCAGTCCTGGCTTCATCTGCAGTCCAGCAACACCTACCTACTCCAAACCTAATTAAGGAAATCCATTCCAGTAAAAAGCAGTATTGGTGTTCTGAAGGGGTTCTAAAACCCTTTAATTATCCCACTTCTTCCACTTCTGCTGAGCTTGATCTTAATCTTCATTTTAGCCAATTTACCCAGAAGGCTTTATCTTCCATTCAGGAAACCCATCCCTTCAGCAGGTCTCAGTGTCAGTCCTGCAGGTAAACTGAGACCTAGTGACTGTCTCTGAAATGACAGCCCACGATGCACCCTCTGACCACAGCCCTTATATTGGGAACAAACCTTATCCTTTTTCCTCTGTCAGACTCAAACTATAACTCTCACCTGAGACTTTATCGTGCCATGGTCAGAGCTGAAGGTATTGCTGCCAAACTGGCATTGTGCCTGTAGTGGTTTCAGTTCGCCTATTCGAGTTTCTGGCCAAACACCAGCACACTTACCAAAATTTACTTAATTTTGCTGTGAGATAAGGATTTGGAGTAGGCAAAGCAGGCTCAAACTTTACAGAATATAGAGAAAGTTTATTAATAAACCAAGAAAAAAAGAAAAAAAAAACAAAAACAAGGAAACCAGAACAAAACCCTCAGACCACCTCTCCTCCCCACACCTCTCCATTTCTTACCCACTGACAATACAAAAAGACAACACTTTGACTTTCAGGCAGTTTACCACCTCTAAAATAGTCTTTTCTCAGTTCATTTGGGGAGAGAAGTTTCTCTTGCTTATACCGTGGACTTCTCTGTAAGAAAATACATTTTTAATGGTTTTCAGCCTCACAACCAACAGTCGCCTGGGAGGAAAATCTGCTTGTTGTGGAAGATCCCTCCCATACCAGTAGCCTTCCCACAGCTACTACGGTGGGTCATGACAGTCCATGGGGTACCCTTTTAAGGATGAGCAGTTCTATTACAGCAGCAAAGAAAATCCCCTTCTTCTGTTATTGGCAACACAAGTTCTCCAGCATTTCTTGGGGAAAAGGGACAGGTCACAGCCTCTTCTCTGTCTCTGCTCAAGCTTCTCATCAGGCTGCAATTACTTCAGCATCTACTTATCTCTACACAGGTGCCTTGGCTCACTGGCTGCAGTTAGAATATCACATCCCCCCTTTGGACTATTTTCCTCATATATTACAGGGAATATTTTAGTTTAGTCCCAACCGTGGTTTCACAAAAGAATTTTCAGCTTCACTATTGAAGCACTTCTCATGCTCCTCCCTCTAGGTATCGGCTCTGCTTCCTTCACTGACTTTAAAGTCTCTATGTTGTGTTTCTGCAGGTGTCCTCACTCTTTTCTCTCTCTGTGCAGGGAGGGATGGCTGTCTGGAAGTTTAGTCCGGGCATGGAGAGGGTTAATCTCTCTCTATCCCTCTCTCTCTGTCTGTCTCTGTCTCTGTCTCTCTCTCTCAGGCCTTGCGATGGTCATGTGGTCTCTGTCCGCACTGTTCGAGAACAGCATTCCAGTGTCCAGGCTGTGGGGGAGGGAAAGCAAGGGCTCGGCCCTGCCTGGCCGTGGTTGGGATTTATGATCCAGCTGTGTCTAAACCCCGAAAGGCTCAACAGCAACTCCAAACCCCCCATCCCCCCCTGCCTCTGGGGGGGGGGGGGGGGAGACGACAATGGCCCAGTCTTACCAGAGAGAGAAGCAGGAGACCTGCTTCTCTCTGAAAAGCAGAAAGGTCAAGAGGAAGAACCTAAAGGGGTCCTCTGCTTATATAGGGTTTTTTTCCTTGAAGGCAGATCAACTTTTAATTGGTTGGCCTACATATTCATACTCAAAACTACCTGGTTATTGGTTTTTTTTCTCCCAGGAAGGAAGTTGTATTACTTCCTGCAGCATGGATTACTTCTGAGATTGACACCCCTCTGGGCTAACCCAGGACAGTGCCTGTCATCCCAAGTGCAGGACTGGGATGTCAGGTGGAGCTAGCAAGGTTCAAGTGGCATAGGTATGGTTTGCAGGAAGGTTGAGGAAAATGGTTCTGCCCCTCTACTCTGCTCTTGTGAGACCCCTCCTGGTGCCCTGCATCCAACTCTGGGGTACTTAGCACAGGAAATACAGGGGCCTGTTGGACTGAGTCCAGAGGTGGGACAGAGGAGTGTTTGTGTTTATGGTCCAACTTCAGAGAAGCTCCTAAGCAGGGTGTCTTCCTCAGCTGTGGACAGGTACAGTAGCAGCAGCATGTGATGAGCTGGTGTGGGAAGATTTTAACAAGGTTTTGAAGGCAATAATTAGGATGCAGAACTGAAGCCAAGATGTTAATTGCAATTTGGGTTGAGTTGGGAAGAAGGCTGTGGAAGAGCTAAGTTTGGTGTCAAGACCAGAAACTAAAAGAACAGTTTTGGGTAGTGCTCTTGAAGTGATTACTAACACCGTCCCTATGGTTGAAGCAAGGGTTAGTCTCAGACAGTGGGCAAGTTGTTTTGTAACTCTGAAGATCATTTAGGTCACAAATGGGAGTTTCTGTTTTCAAGGAATTGTCTTTGAGCTGGAAATGTTGTTTTTGTGCACATCTAGCCAGGGTAAATGTTATGGTTTTCAACAGACTTGAAAGTTATTGTAAGACTTGACCAGCTCTGTGGAACTAGAAGGAAGGCTGATAACAGTGGAATAAAAAAGAAAAACAGTAGTTTGGAAATGTGTGGCAGCCTTTGTGAAATTCATTAAGTTAGATCTGGAGCTGGGGTCTCGATGGACACAGGATGAACCCAAGGGAGCATTGTAACTTTGCAGGATTTATTGGAGCCAACATTAGGGGTAGGTGTAAGTTAGGGGGTTGAAAAAGTAGTGACTCGTGAGGTCAGAATTTGTGATTCCTTAGAGCTGTTATAGCATAAATTACAGGACTGCGAGTGTGAGAGGTCTGTGCATCCATGATTTTGTGGAGGAGTCATGTAGAACTGAGGGTGTATCAAATGAATCTAAGAGGAGACAGGTTCCAAGCAAGCCAAGGAAGTGGCTTGCAACAGGTAGTTGAGCTGGGGAGCTTCTTCCTGCAGGATACCAGGAGTGTGTTGAAAGTTTACACAGGCTCAAGGAGAGATTTGCCAAGTTGAAATAAGAAATCCAGGATATTAAATATGCAGAAACCACATCCAACTCAGAAACTCCAGCTCATCCAACTCCCCAGCTAGGAACTGGGGGAAAGTGATAATCTCAAATGCTTTACTTGGCATTGACTTTTGGTCACTGCTGGCTAGACCTTTGATGTGGCTCAGTTTGGCCTTAGAAAATGCCTATGTGTTCTGTGTAACCTGTCTCCAAACTTGGAAAACACAAATCTATAAATTAAAGTAGACAGATAATGATTTATTTAACAATTGAAAGGCATAATATGCTGAAATAATGACAGTTTTTCAGTCTATAAAAACAGTCATCTGTTCAGCATGCTCACTAAATTACTATTGTTAAAATTACAAGTGATATTCCCAAATACCTCAAAGCTTAGTGACATAAATGAGAGCCACATTTCCGTGGCCTTCGTTATGTTGCTTGGCAAAGGTGGTCTGAGAAGATGAGGTGTGTCCCTCATTGCCTTCCTCAGTGGAGGCAGAAATGAAGGTGTTGGGAATCCCACTATTCCTAAGCCCTGCCACGAAAGTGTGTGCATCCAGGCTGTTGCGCACTGCAGGAAGGATGCACTGTCTCCAGTGGCCTTACCTTAAAGAACACAGACTTTGATCTCAAAATCTGCTATGGGTAAGCGATATTTGAGATAGAAAAACCAATCTCAAACCTCTGTTCAAACATTCTTGCTTGTACCAGACAGAATTTGAGGGAGAGTGCAACTAGAAAGGTTTTGAGGGCTACCCAGCTTTATGTAAACTGGGTACCAAAAGTGCAGCTCCAGAGTTAGGAGGGTGTTAAGCGGAGGGCTGACATGCTTCAGATGTTTTGCACAATGTTTCTTTCTTCTGCCATTCTTGAGGGGAAAGATGTAGGAAACCTCTGGATAAACAGATTGTATTACCAACGCTGTGGCAAGACAAGGGAAAAATCCATTGCGCAGAATGTCTCAAGCTGTGTGAAACAAGATTAAATCTTACCTGTAATTTCTAACTAAAAATCTGTTTTTTAAAGAACTATGTCTTTGGGAGTCAAGTTACATTAATTTCTGCTGGCATTTGCCTTGTGATCTCTGGTGGCTGATCACTCTGGGCATGTGTTATGATCTAATTATTAAAGTTCTTTAGAGATACCTCTGCCCGAATTAAGGTACAAGCAAGACCATATGCCAATCAATAGTATGAGTTTTATTTGATAGTAAATATGAGAGAGAGAGAGAGAGAGAAGAAAAGAGAGAAAAGGGGGAGTAGGGAGAAAGATGGGGGGACAGAGAGGGACAAGGACAAAGAAGTATCACCACTCCGTGGGTCCCACTGGTGTCCTGATGTCCTCTTCGGCTTGTCTTGGTGGTGGAAGTCCCCCCAAAAGCACAGAATGCCATGGGTTAATATACACTCAGGCCAGGTGGAAATGTCCAGGCATGTCCCCCCGGGGGAGGGGGCAGCCTCTAGCAGCAGACTCTGCTTGCATCACATGCACTCCTGTGGTGCAAGGCGTCTGGGGAGCACTTTGGGGGGTCTGTGATAGATTGTGACTCCCCCTCAGCTGCCTCTCACGTGAGATTCCCGTGGATGTGGCTTGTGGGGTTGGGGAGGCTTCACAGCTGGGCCAGTTTGTGTAATGGAGGATGCGTGTGTATTGCCTCTGACCAGAGGTTACGCCATCCTCCTCCCCCCTTCAGCTGGGGTGTAGGGCTGTGCAAACTTGGCTTCTGTGAGCTGTGCTTTGCCCCCCACCCCAAACTCAGCCAGAAAATGATTCTCAGTACAGCTGGTGGCTTCAGCCTCTGTGGACACATTCCTTTCCCTCAGACTGAGATGATTGAACAATAGGCTTTTCCCTTTATCTAATCTCAGCAGTTTGACTCAGTTCAAGGTCCCAGTCAGGTATCTTCAGGAGGCTGATATATCAATGTTTGAGGCATGAACTATTTTCAGTCTCTGACAGCATGAAGCAGGTTATTTGTGGTGCTTCCATAAATAGTTAATGCATTTCTACTTGGACTGCCTAGAGATAACACTGTCCTGACGTTGAACTGCTCTCTGTAAGCTGGCTTTCTGTATTCCTTTGCTGTTTCAATCAGGTAAATGAGAATTCAGTGCTGCAGAAAGTTGAAGTGCTTATACATAAAAACTGGCACATAATCCTTTTCACAGAGATTTATGACTGTTTTCTGAGCAATGCATTTAATCATCCCAGTTGTAACTTCAAAGGGAATGAACTACTGAGAGGCAAACCAGGACCTGTGCTGGGAAAATGGCTCCCTGTGCCAGCCAGCTCTGCCAAGGAAATAGAGGTCAAGTGTAGCAACTACTTTGGTATGGAGTTTTCATGGACCTTAGGCTAGAAAACAGCATTAAAAGAGACCCATGTGACATATCAGCTCTTAATCAGCCAGGCTTGCACGTGCTACCTGAGTGGGGAAGTTCTGCCTGGTTTGTCAGTGCTTTCTATCATGTGCTCAAAGGTGTTTAAGTTCAGCCCAACGTGTAATCTCTGCAGGCACCCAGCATTCAACGATCGCTTCTAAAAAAAGGGAGAACAACAGTGTTGGTAAAAGTCACTCTTATGCCCACCCAGGGCCCAGACAGTCCATACATTAAGTGTAAAGTGTAATCTTTATTTCAAGGGGTGTTGGGATTTTGGGGAAGGCCTGGCTGGAAGATGGTGCTCCAAAGCAAAGGCCACCCTGCAGAGAAGGTGGCGCTCCCAGAGTCACATTAAAGATTTCAGCGTCTCCCTCATTCACGTGTTTTTGGTGTGATGAATAGACCCTGGTAGTGCTGCTCTGGGATTTGATAGGCATTTTAATGGGTCATGGTGCTTGATGCAAGTGCTGGTTACACAAAAAGCCTTCCCTGCCAGAGCCTGCACATGGAGTAGAGAGGCTGCAGCCAAAGCAGAGGCCATTGACTCCTACAGGCCATGCATGTGGCTTTCTAAAATACTTCCATGCAGAAGAGGTAGACCATGGCCAGTCTCTGAGGCAAAGCAGCATGCCCAGAACATCCCTTTGGCTCCCACCAGCATGGGGTGGGTAATGCTCTGGGATACAATGGGCCATTTCCAGAAACATTACCCCAGTGGGTTTATGAGGCCTGATTTTTAATTTCTTGAGGATCTCACTGGCTGTTGTCTTAGGTTACAATGGTATGTATTCTATCACCATCTTCATGGGATGTTGGGGCCTGGTGGGGCAGTGTTCCTGGCTCATCCCTGATGGCTGCGGGACATGTTCTCTAATGGGCCAGCCGTTAGAGCCAGGTGGGGCACTTTGCTTTGCTCATCCCTAATGACTGCAGTTAATGGGCCATTGAGTCCCACTGATAAACTCCATCATCCCATTGTGAGATGCCCCGCCCAGGGGGAGGAACCAATGTATCCCTATCTGCATATAAACTAGAATTTGAAACACCACAAGTCAGCTTTTCCACTGGATTCCCAGAGGAAGACCAGACCCTTCTACACCACCACTGGACCTTCAGAGGAGAACTACACCTTTCCACAGGATCACTGCTTCAACAGAACCACATCTATCACTCCCAGAGGACTGCAGCCACCTTTTAAGTGGACTACGACCAACACCCTGACCGACAGGGTGTCAGGTTGTATTCTGACTCTGTCAGTGTTTTTGTACTATTGCATTTTTATATTAAATTGTAGTTCTGACTTTGAGTCTCTCACTGATTTGCTTTCAAACTACCACAGCTATCCACAGAACCCTCCATCTGCTGCTACCTCAGTGAGCCTCTTCTGAAGCAGCTGCCCACTGCTGGCTACTGCTGTGGAACTTGGGCTGCATGACTTGGAATGTGCTGCTGTTAGTGAGGAGTTGAGGATCAGATGTGATCACAGGGCATGTCCTCACCCACAGCTGTCTCGGTTTGAAAGACAGGTGTCTGCTGAGGAAGGCAGGAGCCTCCCTTGGAATGGGAAACTGTAACCCCTCTCCCTCTGAATTATTATAATTTTGAAATCAAGAGGCTCTCAGACAAAGATATGGGAATAGGAATAACAGTTCTTTACTAGTATCTAACACAAAGCTAACAAATAACAACAACTATGGCATTAACCAACAAACAGAACCAGAAACCCAGTGGCTGCCTGCTTGGCCTCAGGCACCTTTCCCTTTGGTGCAGTTCCAGTCACAGTCAGCAGAGGGTGCTGGTGGCTCCCGGTGGACAGGGCGGGTACGATAGTTCCTCCGCGGCTGCAGGGGACGCTCCAGGTGCGATGGTTCCTCCACGGCTGCAGGGGGCACTCTGGCGCTAGCCCAGGTAATACCTGTTAATGGCGGCTGGGCCCGGTGCAGAGAGGAATGGAGGAGAGGCCTTGTTTCACAAACCCTCAGGGGCAGCTGATGTCAGTGCCCCAGCAGGACCCCCAGAAACAGCGAACTGGGACAGCAGGAGGTCTTGGTGGGCAGGGGGAGCACAGTTACAGCATAGCAAAATCTCAGACCAGTGCTGGAGGAGCAGGGGAGTGGGGAGAGATGAGTCAGTGGCAGCTTGGCTTCCTGGCAGAGCAGGGAGAAAGTCACAGCAGAAAGAAAAGCAGCTCCGTGCTGGCTTCTCAGTGGCCGTGTATTCCCTTCAGCAAAACAGCAGCTCCAGCCCTCCGGCTCTGAGAGTCTCGAGCAAGACAGCAAGCCGTTGTCCCTGCCCCCGCTTTTGCCAGAACCAAAATCTCCCATTGTCCCTGCCCCCCTGAGAGAAAACTTCCCCTGCCCCGTGAAGTAGAAAGCCCCTGGTCACACGCCTTTATTCCGTTAAGCACCCAGCCATCAGTTCCCCGGCAACCCATGGGAGAAAAAATTCTTGAAGAAAAAAAAAAACCCAAAAAACGAAATCCAAACCCCAACATTCTCTACTCCGATTTTTTTCCCCCATGCAAAAACCTTTCATCAAATTTAAACCTTCGAATTATATACATAGATGCAGATGCAGACACAGGCACGGTGTCATAGGTAGTTCACCCTAAAACAAGATCTCCTTGAGGTGTGCATCGGGTCTCTCCATGCCTTTGCATCAACCACCAGGCGCAGCCTGGTTCCTGAGCAAAGACAAACCCACGGACAGGATTGTCTTTGCTTGAGGCAGAGTTAACCCAAACAGTCTTCCCCAGATGTTGCAGTTTAGAGGTTTGGGGAATTGAAAACCAGGCGGAAACACCAATTTGTAGTGGTTTTAATTTGCCTATTTCAGTTTTTTTTTGGTTAAACGTCAGCACACCAAAATTATTTGGATTTTGTTGTGAGATAAGGACTAATAGTAGGCAAAGTGGGTTTATACTTTAAGGAATATAAAAGGAATTTATTAACAGACTCAAAACAGGAATAATAATAATCAGGAATCAGAACAAAACCTTTAGAACACCTTCCCCCCCCCCCCCCCCCCCACCTTTTAATTTCTTTCCCACTGACCATACAAAAGGCAACACTTTGACTTATAGTTAAATACCAGGTCTGGAAACAGTTCTTAGTTCATGTAGAGAGAGAAGTTTTCTCTTGTTCTGTTATGTTGATTCTCCATAGGAAACACAGTTCCTCTGGTTGTCAGCCACCCAGTAAGCAACCCCTCAAAGGAAAAGATTTGCTTTTCTGGAACCATTCCCACTTCAGTAGTTTTCCCAGGGCTACTACCAATGGACATATGATGGTCACTGAGGTACTTTTTTGTGGATGAACATTTCTATTACAGTGGCAATGAAATCCCCTTTCTTCGTTATCGGCAACACAAGTCTTCTTCTATTATTCCTGGTGTTAGCGTAGGAAAACACATGACCACAGAATGATTATATGCGGTGCTTTATTGAAGGGCCCTGGGAGCCAAGGGTCACCGGACCTAGATCAAGCTCTACCATGGGTTCAAAAAATGGTTACATTTATACTTGTTCCTTACATAACCAGCCTATGATCATCAGTTAATCATTAATTCAACACTACTCTGTTGGATATATTGTTTTCACTGAAGCATGAGTTCCAGCTTCGATACTGTCTCTATTGCATATATTGTTTTTATCCAAACATAAGTTTCAGCCCCCCTTTCCTACTACCCTCTAACGTTTCTCAGGATTGTTGCAACTGGATTATTATTCTTACTTATATTTACTAAGCAATCATTTCATTAATCTTGTCATAAACAATCGTTACAGAAAAAGCACACAGGTACGGTTCCCATAACTACACTTTAACCTAACAAAGACAACACCTAAGGCCTACCTTTTAAGGCCTACAAGGCCTATCGTTCCCACAACCTAAAACTACTACAAACCCAAAATCATTTTGACCCCTATGCTATCACTGGGGCAAGGAATCTTAATAAAAGAGTCTTAGTCCACTGCTTATACCTAGAACATTACATCCCCTTTTTTTCACCCCTTTTAGACCATTGTTCATATATTACAGGGTATATTATAGCTGAGTTTATCAACATGTTTTTACAAGAGAATTTTCAGCCTCAAAGCACTTCTCATCTCTTCTTTCTCTGAATATAAACTTGGTTACATTCATTAACTTGGAGTCTTTATGTTGTACCTGTTGTAAGTGTCTTCATTCTTTTTCTTTCTGTGTGGGGGGAAATGGATGTTTTCAAGTCTCATTCTGCTATTGAGAGAAGAAAGTTAATTTGTCTTCAGGGCTGGGTGATGGCCAAGTGACCTCCACCCGTGTTGTTCAAGTGTAGTATCCTCAGCGTTTGAGCTGTGGGAGAGGAGTTCTTCTGCGCCATTCTCCATCCAAGCCACGCCTGGGTCGCAGGGGCCTGGTGGGGCTGTGCCCAGGCTGCAGGAGGGGGGGGAGGGGCCTAAGCCTTCTCCCACACCGGACTGCGTGTGGGGCTGGCCGACGGGGCCGCGTCCGAGCTATAGGAGGGGCCCAGTCTGAGCTTTTTCTCTCTCCTCTGTAGAGCCGCGCCATGGAGCCGACCGGTGGGGCGCTCCCAAGCTCTATGGGGCCAGCCCCAAGCCCTCTCCCCACTGTGCCGCGGGGAAACTGGCGGGGCCAGAGAAGCTGAGTCACCTCGGCCTGTGGCAACAGAGTAGGGCCTGGAGCCACAGGGCCTGACGCTGCCTACCATAGTTGGCATGTCGGCTTGGCTAAACTGTTTCTGCTGAGAGTCCAGGCAGGGTCTACCCATTCCCCCTCCCCCTCGCACCATCTCGGCCAACAGCCACGCTGCATGGCTTAGTTGGACCTCACTAGATGGCACGAGGGGAAGAAAGCAACGTCTTCTCTCGGTCTGCCGGAAGTCTAAAAGAGAACGTCTCCCGGTTCTCTCCTGGTTTTATGAGTTCTGGAGGCGGAAACTGCAATACCTTCTTTTGGTACCTCATTTCCTGCTCCGCCTCCTCCTTTCTGTACCGGGAGTTTTTCAACTAAGGTTACTCCACAACACCAGCATATGTCTCACATGTACCACTGGAACCTTATCTCCATCTGTTCTTCGCAAGGGGTCAGAGTGGGCAGGCCCCGCTTGGTTGGAGGAGCCTCGGGTGTTCACTAACCATGTGGCCTTTGCTAAATTAGTCTCCCAGTTCTTGAACGTCCCCCACCCAGTGCTTTCAAGGTGGTTTTGAGCAGGCCATTGTACCGTTCAACTTTCCCAGCTGATGGAGCATGATAAGGGATATGGTACACCCACTCGATGCTATGTTCCCTAGCCCAGGTGTTTATAAGGCTATTTTTGAAATGAGTTCCACTGTCGGATTCAATTCTCTCAGGGGTACCATGCCTCCAAAGAACCTGCTTTTCAAGGCCCAGGATGGTGTTCCAGGCTGTGGCATGAGGCACAGGGTAGGTCTCCAGCCATCCCGTGGTGGCTTCCACCATTGTGAGAACGTAGCGCTTGCCTTGGCGTGTCTGGGGCAGTGTGATGTAATCAATCTGCCAAGCCTCTCCATACTTATATTTGGACCACTGCCCACCATACCATAGAGGCTTCACCCGTTTGGCCTGTTTGATCGCAGCACACGTCTCACAATCATGGATCACCTGGGAGATGCTGTCCATGGTTAGATCCACCCCTCAGTCTCATGCCCACATGTGGTGGCTGTTGAAGCTAAGAATAACACCCCCCGAAAAGGCCCTTGGTGAAACAGACCCAAGGAGCAGCAGGATCCCCCCTTGGGCGGGGCAAGGTGTGGTAGACTCCGAGTTGGGGTGTGTTCTTAGTAAGCCAGCCGCTCTCTCCCCATTAGTTTATGCTTATGTTCATCAATAGTCAATCACCCTTAGTTTCTAGAATGTTCAGCTCAGTTCGGTAGTTGGTTGGTTTTCCCCCTTGTCCTTCTCTCAGCCCCCTCCCCGAATTACCCCTCATTGGTCCCTATCCCTTTGTCCCTCCCTAGTCCCTCCTTGGTGCCCCGATCCTATTGGTTGTTATGTTCACAATAAAAGTCTGATGCACGCTGGGCTCTGGGCTCTCAGCCCCTGAGGCTTCTTTGGATGGGGGCAGTTTTTCACGAGGTGGTGTGGCGCCCCACAGTTAAAACACCTGCAAGGGTCCTGACTTTGATTTTGTGCCATCACCTGGGGGACAGCAGCAACTGCGGCAGTTCCCTCCAGAGGGAACTGTGCTGGGATTGCTGGTGGCATCTGCGTCAGAGTCGTCAGTGAAAGCTGTGTCGGGACTGTTGATGGAGTTTGAATTTGGGCCGACACCGGAGACTGCATCGGGACTGCCATTGGAAGTTGGGTTGGGGCTAGTGGTGCATACTGCACTGTGGCTGGTGTTGGGAGCTGAGTAAAGGCTGGCGATGGGTATTGCATCGGGACAGTTAGTGTAGGCTGGGTTGGAACAGATGGTACGGCAGGTGGAACTTGAGGCATTGGAGATAAAGATGGTAGAAATTGAGGCTGTAGAGGTGCTGGTATTAAGGGGATCACCTCAGCGCAGGCCTCGACCATCTGCTCAGTGGTCGGTTTCGGGTCTTTAGGGAGTGCCTTGAGTACTTGTTTACACTCCAGGTTGGCATTTGACAAGGCGAGGGACCGGAGGATATCTTTCATTGATTGTGGGTTTTCAATTTGTTTTGATAGTGCCAATTTAAGTCTTTCCACAAAGTGGAGGAAATTTTCATTGGGTTCTTGCCGGATTGAGGCGTACTCATCTGTGGGCACAGTCAGTGATGGTAGAGCAATCAATGCCTTCTGGGCTGCTTGTTGGATGTCTGTTAAGACCTTTACTGGAATAAGATCTGCCTGAGTCTGTCCTTTTTCAAAATTTCCTTCCCCACAGAGATGGGGTAAGGAAGGTCAAATTTTGATAAGCCTTATACTCATCTAAGAGTTCTTTCAACAGTCTCCGCCATGCCCGGTCCCAAATCCAATATTGTCTGTCCATGAGCAAAGAGGCTATAATAGTCTTAACATCTTTGGGTGTCAGTGTAAATGTGGAGAACATTGCATGGAAAACCCCCTTAAAGTATGCTGAATCTATCCCATGCTCCTTGGCTATTTTTACAAGCTCCCGTATGTTGGGATACGGGAACGGCTCCCATCGTGGGTTCTGGCCCTGTCTATTGTAAGTGACTGGTGCCCCAAAGAACTCCCGCTACCCTTCCGCAGTGCAGGCCATGGTCTCTGGGCCCCCGGGTCCCAGGTGTTGGGAACCTGGGTAGGCCTTCCGGTTCCCCTCATCGGCCTGGGCCGATGTACTTGGGCTTCCAGGTTTTAGGTTAGCTGAACCCTGGTAGGCTTTGGCCTCCCCACTTCCGGGTTCGATAGCACGAGAATCGGAAGGGGGGGGCGTGGGAAACCGGAAGAGGGGAGGGGCCGCCGGTGGCATGGGCGGAGGCACTAGTGGGCAGAACCGAACTGTCAGTAGGAGGGGTGTTAATCGCGGTCGGGGCGGGAACCACGATGACGAGGGGAGTGCCCGACGCGGTAGCACCCATCGATGCCATTGGGAGGGGAGCCGGCACGGGGGACAGATTAAGGGTCTGCGGGAAGGGGTTGTTCTCCGATAAAACGGGGGCAGGGGTACCCGCGCACAAGATAGGAGGGGGGGGACTCCCTGCCACGAGGCCAGCGCCATCTTGGAGACCGCCGCCATTCTGAGAAACAGTAAAACTAGGGGGGGGCGCAACAGGCACAACCGGATACAAAGGAGGAGGAACGAGGGATCCGTGCTCCGTGAGCTCTGAGGGCTGAGAGCCTCAGGGGCTGAGAGCCCAGAGCCCAGCGTGCATCAGACTTTTATTGTGAACATAACAACCAATAGGATCGGGGCACCAAGGAGGGACTAGGGAGGGACAAAGGGATAGGGACCAATGAGGGGTAACTCGGGGAGGGGGCTGAGAGAAGGACAAGGGGGAAAACCAACCAACTACCGAACTGAGGTGAACATTCTAGAAACTAAGGGTGATTGACTATTGATGAACATAAGCATAAACTAATGGGGAGAGAGCGGCTGGCTTACTAAGAACACACCCCAACTCGGAGTCTACCACACCTTGCCCCGCCCAAGGGGGGATCCTGCTGCTCCTTGGGTCTGTTTCACCAAGGGCCTTTTCGGGGGGTGTTATTCTTAGCTTCAACAGCCACCACACCCACATATAGGGGCCATCTCTGTCCTGGTGGCCTGAGGTACCATGGTCCCATCGGGCTAGGAACAGCTCCCCTTTGTGTTGCCGGTCTAAATCTATTTGTGCCATGTCTATCCTTGTGGCATGATCTACCTGGTTGTTGTTCCGGTGTTCCTCGTTAGCTTGACTCATAGGGACATGGGCATCTACATGGCAGACTTTTACGGGTAGCTTCTCTAATAGGGCGGTGATGTCTTTCCACTCACCAGCTGCCCAGATTGCTTTCCCCCTACACTGCCAGTTGGCCTTTTTCCACCTTTCCAGCCACCCCCACAGAGCATTGGCTACTATCCACGAATCGGTGTAAAGGAAGAGTCTTGGTCACTTCTCTCTTTCAGCAATGTCCAGGGCCAGCTGAACAGCTTTGAGTTCAGCAAATTGGCTCGATCCACCTTCTCCTTCAGTGGCTTCTGCAACCTGTCATGTGGGGCTCCACACAGCTGCTTTCCACCTTTGGTTCATCCCTATGATGCATCAGGAACCATCAGTGAAAAGGGCGTAGCACGTTTCTTCAGCTGGCAGTTGGTTGTACGGTGGAGCCTCCTCAGCCCGGGTCACTTGTTCTTTCTCCTCTTTATCAGTGAGACCAAAACTTTCACCTTCTGGCCAATTCGTAATTATTTCCAGGATCCCAGGGTGGTTCAGATTTCTAATGCGGGTGCACTGTGTGATAAGTGCGATCCACTTGTTCCATGTGGCATCAGTGGCGTGGTGGGTAGAAGGAGCCTTTCCTTTAAACATCCACCCCAGCACCGGTAGTCAGGGTGCCAGGAGGAGTTGTGCTTCCGTGCTGATTACCTCCGAGGCAGCTTGAACTCCTTCATAGGCGGCCAAGATTTCCTTCTCTGTGGGGGTGTAGTTGGCTTCAGACGCTCTGTAACTCCGGCTCCAGAATCCCAGCGGTCGGCTTCGAGTCTCTCCAGGCACCTTCTGCCAAAGGCTCCAGGACAAGCCATTGTTCCCGGCTGCAGAGTAAAGCACATTCCTCACCTCTGGTCCTGTCCTTACTGGGCCAAGCGCTATCACGTGAGCGATCTCCTGCTTGATCTGGGCAAACGCTTGTTTCTGTTCAGGACCCCACTGGAAATCATTCTTCTTGCAGGTAACCAGGTAGAGAGGGCTCACAATCTGGCTGTACTCTGGAATGTGCATTCTCCAAAAGCCTATGGTCCCTAGCAAAGCTTGTGTTTCCTTTTTGTTAGTTGACGGAGACATCGCAGTGATCTTATTGATGACCTCGCTGGGACTCTGACGCCGTCGATCTTGCCACTTTATCCCCAGGAACTGGATCTCTCGAGTAGGTCCCTTGACTTTGCTCTGCTTGATTGCAAAGCTGGTTTCCAGGAGGATTGTGGCGATGGTGCAGGTTACCCCAGAAGAAGAATTTCCAATGAGAAAGCCCTGGGGGGAGCAGGAGTGCTCCCCTGAGGTGGAGCAAACAATAGTTTAGCCCAGAAGAGGCTGGGCTCGAGACAGGTGAACACCCCCAGGGCTCATTGGGGAGCACCACCTGCCCATCTAAGTCAGTCACCCCCAGTTTTCTAGAGAGTTCTCAGTTGTTCATTGTATCATTCCCCTGTCTGTAACCCTCTCTCATCCCCCTTCTATCCCTGGTTAGCTCCCTGTCCCCTGCTCCTCCCCGGTTCCTCCCCTCAGCTACTCAGTGATTGGTCACCAGGGGAACAATAAAAGATCGTGTCACGGGGGAATCGAGGTCCTCCGACCCCCGGTGTCACAGAGTGCAGAACCTCGTGTCTGTGTCTCTTCATTCCCGGGGTTGCACGATCCCCCTGAGGTATGGGAGAGTTCGCCTACCGAGTAGCTAGCAGGGAGCGAGGGCAAGATTCGCTCGGCGACTGGGAACAAGGCTGGCCTCCGAGGACCCAAGTCGCCTCCGCCTTTGCTAGTAGCCACCTCCACTCCACCGAGGAGGCAGGCGGACGGCCACAGAGGATCATGATGATCTTCTCTCCTTTCTCAAATACTTCTGCTGCCGTGTTCCCCAACACAATGATGTCATTGATGTACCGGAGATGTTCTGGAGCCTCACCCTTTTCCAGTGCAGCCTGGATCAGTCCATGGCAGATCGTGGGGCTGTGCTTCCACCCCTGTGGCAGCCGATTCCAGGTATATTGCACACCCCTACAGGTGAAGGCAAACTGGGGCCTGCACTCCGCTGCCAGAGGGATGGAGAAGAACGCATTAGCAATGTCAGTGGTGGCATACCACTTTGCTGCCTTGGACTCCAGCTCGTACTGGAGCTCCAGCATGTCCAGCACGGCAGCGCTCAGTGGTGGAGTCACTTCATTCAAGCCACAATAGTCCACTGTCAAACTCCATAATCTCCATTCTCTGTCAGACTTGCGCACAGCCCAGATGGGGCTGTTGAAGGGTGAGTGAGCCTTACTGACCACTCCTTGGCTTTCCAGGTCGTGGATCATCTTGTGGATGGGGATCACGGCGTCTCGATTTGTCCGGTACTGCCGGCGGTGCACTGTCGAGGTGGCAATTGGCACTTGTTGCTCTTTTACTCTCAGGAGTCCAACTGTAGTAGGATTTTCCGATTGTCCAGGCAAGGTGTTCAGTTGCCTAATGCCCTCTGCCTCCACAGCCGCTATTCCAAAAGCCCACCTGAGTCCTTTTGGGTCTTTGTAATAGCCATTCCGGAGGAAGTCTATGCCCAGAATACACGGGGCCTCTGGACCAGCCACAATGCGGTGTTTCTGCCACTCCTTCCCGGTCAGGCTCACCTCAGCTTCCAACAAGGTCAATTGCTGCCATCCCCCTGTCACCCTGGCATAGGAACAGGTTCTGCCCCCACATGTCCCAATGGTATTAAGGTACACTGCGCACCAGTATCAACTAACGCTTCATATTTTTGTGGCTCTGATGTGCCAGGCCATCGGATCCACACTGTCCAAAAGACCCGATTTTCCTGTGCCTCTTCCTGGCTAGAGGCAGGGCCCCTCTAACCCTGGTGTAGCGGTTTTAGTTAGCCTATTCAGGTTTGTGGCTAAATGCCAGCACACTTACCTAAATTTACTTGATTGCTTGTTGTGAGATAAGGATTAGGAGTAGGTAAAGCAGGCTCAAACTTTATAAAGTACAAAGAAGTTTTATTCCTATATCTAAGACAAAGGGAAAAAGAAAAAAAAAACCTAAGAAAAACTAGAACAAACTCTCTAGACTACCCCTCCTTCCCCCACCTCTCCATTTCATTCTCCCTGACAACATACAAAAGACAACACTTCGACCTCTAGTCAGTTTACCACTTCAGAAACAGCTCTTGTTCTAGTTCATTTAGGGAGAGAAGTTTCTTTTGCTTACACCATGGATCTTCTGTAAGAAAAATACAGTTTTTATGGGTCTTCTGCCTCACCATTAGCCGCCGCCCGGAGCAAAGTCTAGCTTAATGGTGGATCTCTCCTACACCAGTAGCCTTCCCACAGCCACTATGGTGGGTTATGAACAGTCCACAGGGTACTTGTTTTAAGGATGCCCAGTTCAATTGCGGCAACAAAGAAAATCTTTTCTTCTGTGTTTAGCAACACAGGTTCTCCTGACAACTCTGGTTCTCTAGCATTCTCTCCAGGACCAGGGTTCTGGGTCACAGCCTCTCCTCTCTCTTGGTTCTAGTTTCTCACCAGGCTGTACTTTTTCAACACTTACTTGTTTGTACTTAGGTAATTTAGTTCATTGGCTGCAATAAGAACCTCACATCTCCCTTTGGACTATATCTTCATATATTACAGAGAATTTATTAGCTCAGTCCCCAACCATGGTTCTCCAAAAGAGTTTTCAGCTTCACTCTTGAAGCAACTTCCCATACACCTCTTTTTTAGTATCAGTTCTGCTTTCCTCACTGACTGTAAAGTCTCTGCGCTGCACTATGTAGATGTCCTCACTCGTTCCTCTCTCTGCGAGGAAGGATGGGTGTCTGTGAGTTCAGTCTAGGCATGGAGAGAGTTAATCTCTGTCTCTCTCTCTCTCCGGCAGTGTAAGGATCACGTGCTCTTTGCCGGGCTGTTTGAACAGGTCCGAGCTGGACGCCAGACGCTCTCAAGAGTCTCTGCCTGGCTCTGCCAAGCTGGCTCAGCCTGGTAGGGCCATCTGGGCCCGGGGTGACAAGGCAGGGCTTGGCCCGAGCTGGATGGAGTCCGGCCCAGTCCCTGCCTGGCTCGGCTCTCTCTCTCTCGTGTAGCTGACACACCGGCTGAGCTGGATCTGCTGAAAATTCCAATAGTTTCCTCCCCCATGCCTGCCCGGCTGCAGCGGCATGGCTGCCGTAAAACCCCCCTTCCCTCTCCCCCCATCCCTCCTTTGGAAGGAGGTGGGGGGGGCCTTACCAGCGAGAGAAGCAGGAGCTGCTCCTCTCTACACAGCAGCAGCAGGTCCAAAGAGGAAGAGCGTCAGAGAGCCTCTGCTTATATATGGTTTTTTCCTCGAAGGCGAATCACTTTTTAATTAGTTTACCTACCTATCAATCTTTAAAACTACCTGATTATTGGCTCTCTCTCGCAGGAAGGAAGTTGTATTCCTTCCTGCAGCACAGATCACTTCTTAGATTTTGACTCCTCTGACCTAACCCAAGTCACCTGGTTATAATTTCTTTCCTGGGCATACATAGTAGAGGTTCCCTCGAGGGGATCCAACAGATCGTCCTCCCTTCTGTAACATGTGGCATCTTGGTCACCGGAGGCCGAGGCTACCTTCACTTTAGTAGAGCGCCCGCCTTGGTTAGTATTTCCCTCCTTGAGTTGTTGTACCTGTGCTGCCAGGGCAGAAGTGGGTTTCCTATCCCACTTCCTCATGTCTTCCCCATGGTCACACAGTGTTGGGGGGCGAGAGGAGCAAGACGCCGACTCAATGTGAGTGATAAATCAAGCTCGTTTATTGTCAGACAGTGAGCATACTTATACTTCTCCGTGTGCCCAAAATAAAACTACATGAAAAGTTTTCCTTCTACTATACACACAGGGTTTGTTCTCATACAGAACTTTCACACGGGACTTTTCTCTACTCTGATTAAAACACCAAGCTGATATCAGAAGGCAACAACAGCAACAGTTTCTTCTGCCAAGTTAATCTTTAGACACCTGCAGCTTGTTTTCGGCTTTCGTGTCTCTCTTCCCCACAGATGTATTATGAGTAACCTTGAGCAGAGGCCTAGCTCTCATCTAAGGGGCCTGGATTGCTCACTTATACTTTATGTCCGTGCAGCCAGAGATAGTTATTCTCCAACAACACAGGAAGAACCACAGCTCAGATCGTGGGGTGTATCCTCTCTCCCTAGCTGGAGGACATTGGGCTCTGACTTTGGGACCTGTGACTCGCACTGGTGCCGCACTCATCAACCTCATCTCCTCCCTCACCTCCCTCATCATCTTTTCTCTGAGGTCTTTGACCACAGCAGAGACCTGAGCCTGCATCGGACCACTGATCATACTATCATAATTCCTGAGCTTGGTGGCTACAGAACCCACTGTCTCTCAATTGTTGTCAGCATTAATTGTTGCAATGAAGATGGTGTATTGGGAGGGCCCTAGCTTTGCCAGGTTCCACAACATTTGCCCTGTACACTTGACTTTGTCAGGGTCATTATCATGTCCATCCCTCCCAAAGAGTACCTCAAATACTGCCACCTCCCTCAGCTGTTGGATTCCCTCCTCAAGAGTCTTCCATGGTCTTCTATGATGGTACTCCTGCATTCTCTCTCGACAAACCTCTCTCTTACACTCATTAAAAGCCGTTCCCAGAGAGACAAGGGCCCTTCGTCTCTTACAAATACCCGATCCACACCTGAGTCCTGGGTCAAGGGTCCCAACTGCCTTGCCTAAACACTATCCAGCTGCACGCCCATACCCATAAGGTCCCAGACCCGAAGTAACCAGGTTGGAAAAGGCTCACGACCCCGTCGCACCATGTCTTTTCGTAGATTACGGAGACTGTCATACACCAGGGACTCAGTGGTGATTTCAATCTTTGACCTCCCTACTGGTTGAGAGGGCCCTGCTTCCCCATCATCACTCACTGGCTGCTCTGATTTGACCCTAGTCTTCCTCTTTTCCACAGGGGCAACTGCTGCTGGCTGTGGCTGCCCTTCTGGTCTGACTGGAGCCTGGGCGGTTGTAACGTCCCTGGGTTCCACTGCAGCATCATTAGACTCTCCCTCTTTGGGGCAGGGGAAGGGTTTCCCACCAGCTGGGCAAGTGTATTCCTTCAGCATTTGACTCATCTCATGGATCTCCTTCACCAGGACCCCCACCCAATCTGGGTGGTTCGTTTCTGAGGTGGGCTATGGCGCCGGGTCAGACTCTGTGGCAGCATCCCTAGCCTCTGGGTCAGTGTCAGGTTCTGTGGCAGCATCTCCAGTCTCTTGGGTCATGTCAGGTTCTGGGGCGTCATCCCTATTCTCTGGGGTAGGTGTCAGTCCCCCCTTATCCCTGAATGATAAATCGAGTAGGACTATCAGCAATGCCAGCCACTGTATTATATCATTAGCTTCTAGAGAAGATTTGAGCTCTTCAATAATTGGCAGGGTAGGCCCAAAGAGCTGAGTGAAGGGTTGTGAGAAGATTTCTCTTGGTGCCATTTCCTCACAGTAGGTACCATTATTAAAGTAACCCCGAAAACATGTCGTTAGTGTGTGATAGCTCTGAATCCATATGCCTGCCTTCCAGAGGAAGTTGAAAATCCATGAATTCCTCACCTTATTGACCCATAGCACAAACTGTATAACAGCCACCGTAGCCTTAGTTATAGGGCCCATGTTTAGATACGGTGCTGCAAATGGGAGAGAGAGAGCCGTGACCACTTGCCATCCAAACCGGGATAAGCTAGACCACATGGTGCAACCTAATGAGGCTCCTATATCCAGCACTTAAAAAGTTGCGTTACTCAAGAACTGTTATCCTTTTTCTTCTCGATGCCTTCGAGCCTCACATTGGGCGCCAAAATCTGTCTTGGTTTGAAAGACAGGTGTCTGCTAAGGAAGGCAGGAGCCTCCCTTGGAATGGGAAACTGTAACCCCTCTCCCTCTGAATTATTATAATTTTGAAATCAAGAGGCTCTCAGACAAAGATATGGGAATAGGAATAACAGTTCTTTACTAGTATCTAACACAAAGCTAACAAATAACAACAACTATGGCATTAACCAACAAACAGAACCAGAAACCCAGTGGCTGCCTGCTTGGCCTCAGGCACCTTTCCCTTTGGTGCAGTTCTAGTCACAGTCAGCAGAGGGTGCTGGTGGCTCCCGGTGGACAGGGCAGGTGCGATGGTTCCTCCGCGGCTGCAGGGGGCACTCCTGGTGCGATGATTCCCCCGCGGCTGCAGGGGGCGCTCTGGTGCTAGCCCAGGTAACGCCTGTTAATGGCGGCCGGGCCCGGTGCAGAGAGGAATGGAGGAGAGGCCTTGTTTCACAAACCCTCAGGGGCAGCTGATGTCAGTGCCCCAGCAGGACCCCCAGAAACAGCGAACTGGGACAGCAGGAGGTCTTGGTGGGCAGGGGGAGCACAGTTACAGCGTAGCAAAATCTCAGACCAGTGCTGGAGGAGCAGGGGAGTGGGGAGAGATGAGTCAGTGGCAGCTTGGCTTCCTGGCAGAGCAGGGAGAAAGTCACAGCAGAAAGAAAAGCAGCTCCGTGCTGGCTTCTCAGTGGCCGTGTATTCCCTTCAGCAAAACAGCAGCTCCAGCCCTCCGGCTCTGAGAGTCTCGAGCAAGACAGCAAGCCGTTGTCCCTGCCCCCGCTTTTGCCAGAACCAAAATCTCCCATTGTCCCTGCCCCCCTGAGAGAAAACTTCCCCTGCCCCGTGAAGTAGAAAGCCCCTGGTCACACGCCTTTATTCCATTAAGCACCCAGCCATCAGTTCCCCAGCAACCCATGGGAGAAAAAATTCCTGTAGAAAAAAACCCCAAAAAACTAAATCCAAACCCCGACAACTGCACATGCGTTTTGCAGAGGGAAAACAGTGTAAGATCAATCCCAGGTTTTCCAGCACTGAAACTCTGACAGCAGACTTGGGTTTCACTGTAAATTCACAGGCTCTTTCAATGTCTTTACTCTTCAGAAATTTGGTATTTTTCAGATTCTTAGCCACAGAGTTGAAACAACTGAGAGAGAGCCATTCACCAGATTAAAGCTCTTCAGGCTGTGTAGCTACAGAGGACAAGACAGTCTGCTTTTCTCTGTGTCCCTGGTGCACACAAGCCCACATTCCAGAGGTGTTATCTTGCTATTCATCAAGCTGGAGCTCTCCATTTATCCTGATCTTTGTCTTTCCTACTCCTGTCCTCTACTGATTGGCAGCTCCTTTCCCTAAATGCAGAAGGCTTGATGAAAGGGAATTCACAGGTAACTTATACTCCCATTTGGATGTTAAATGGAATTAATCTGTCTGCTTCTTGTTTGTGCAGTTTACTCCACTGTCTCTGACTGAGCTGGATAGACAGAGTGGGAATTTTTTCTTCTAAGGCTCTGAAAAGAAAATGTTTAGGCTGACAATATACAGAGCAGGAAAATAAACTCATGTGGGAAGGTATGACTGGACTGGGAGTTCCCTTGGGGGAGTGTAAATATATACAATTTGAAGACAATATCCAAAATACCACCACCTGGTTATAATTGCAGCCACATGTGCCCTAGGAGGACATTATTATGAAGTGGCTTGTCAAACACACTTGGGTTTAGGGCTTTATAAGAGGATGAAGAGAGCCTTGAGTCGAAATCAGTTTCACTGTTAATACAAACGAGAAGCTCTTTTCCCTAATAAAAAAGCTCTTCTTACCCTTATAGTGAACTGAAACCTCCCTGGGTGCCTGGCAGTGTGGAGGTCTTGTCAGAAGAGCATAACCAGGGTCTGTGACTTCTGAAAGGGCAAAAACTGTATTTCTGCTTCTGTTTCAGATCACCACCTGCTTCACACCTCCTTTTTGCCCCATGTACTAGTTGAGTGCACTTATTGCCTGCCTCCTAGATAACTCCATTTTTTTCCCAACCAGGAGAATGGTTTGCCTTTGCTTTGCTAAAATCCCCAGTGGTGGGAGATGTTTCACTTGCAGGTGGGTACCCTGCTGGCTCTTTGTGGGTAGGGTTGTCTGTCAGGAATGGGATGGGTTGTCCCAGAACTGAGTGGCTGGTAGGTTGCAGCACAGTATGCACTTATTAAAAATAGGATCTCTGGCCCCCACTTTTCCATCCAGCTTTGCTGGGACATGGTCAGAGCTTTGTTATCACTCTTGTGGCACAGTTTTAGGAAGAAATCTATAATCTCAGTCCCTGGGTGCTGTGAGGAGAAAGCTTAAACTGCTCCAAAATCAGAAAAGAAAGGAAACGTCTCATAAATTTCTATAATTCTTGTATTTCTTTTTACCTAGTCTCACATTCCTTGTGCTCTGATTGCCTGGGTTTGGCAGAGCCGAGATAAGGTCTTTTCCAAGCTCGTTGGTCTCTATTAAAGCAAAGGGTAACAGACAATTCCTCAAGTATTTTCCTGTCATATTGTTTGTGGCTTTGAGTAGTCCCCTTTGCAGTCATTTTTGCAGCAGAAACTATCAGTTCAGAGAGTTGTTTTCTGCAACAAGTTCTAGATATGAGTCACCCTGTATTTATCTCAAAGCATGCAATAGAACGTTGAAACTAAAAGAATTTAAAACGAAACAAAATGCATTGCCATGACAACACTGGCTACCTACAGGAGGAACTGTGTTTTTCTGAGCATGCCAGAGATGATGAGAAGTGAAAAGAACACTTGATACCCACTGAAACTTGGATTTCCGTGCTCAATTTGCAAATAAAATATTTGCTGCAATGCAAATGCTGTTACCTGGCCTGGGGGAAAACTGTCAGTTAAGAGGCAGAATGTTCCAGTCACCTCACCAGTAATACTCTGATTTTCATGGGATTAACTGAGAGAGTGGGAGATGCTACAGGCAGGGATTTTTCTCCCTTGGAATTCCAGCAGACACCAGAAGCAATATCGAGAGGATCATTAATTTAAAATGTAATTCACTCAGTCAACTAATTAAAAGAAAATACTCTTGTTGCCATTTGCAGGTAGGCTGCTGAAATGTAATTAGCTCCTAGAGTGATTTCAGAATCTTCAAGTCTTTTCAAAATTTGCAAATTAGTTCCTTGAGGTGTCAGCTTTGGTAAGAGGTTTCTTCCAAACTTTCTCCTGTGTTTAGCTTTCTCCTTAGGCTTGTGATACGAGAGCCACATAGAGGTGAAGGAATATCATATGCTCTTGAGAGTCATAAATAAAAAGCAGCACTGGATTGTCAGTAACTATTATTAGCATCCTGTTATTTTTCTGTTCCTCATACCTAGAATAGCAATAGTTTATAGTGCTTTATTTTATATAGCCATCCATCATGTTCAAGGACAGGTTACCAATGCTGAAAGCATATCCAAACTTTTGCTTGACTCAGAGCCCACTCAAGGTTTTCTTGCAGCTTCCAGATGCCTCCAAAAGTCAGGCAGTGCCTTCATTGATCCTGGTACCGTGGCTGCTAACGGAACATGCGCATTCAATGAGGGTGCTCGGGCTCTGCCAGGGCATGTGGCCAAGGGTTCTCCAGTAGGATGTCTGCAGAGGCCAATCAATTGACTGTGCACAGGTGGTAATGACTGTCACAGGCTTTAAAATATTTCACTGCTGTTGGAAGAGAGTACTTACAGACTAATTATTGCCATAGCGGAATGGAGCGATCGTGCATCTCCTTTAGGATACACCTCTGGCAGCAAGTTGTGCACATGGCTCCCAAGGAAGACTGAAACCTCACAAGTACTTGGAAATAGACACTTGTTTACGAACCTGTCCTGATCAGTGAGTGTCCTGGAGTTGTCTTCCCATCTTCAACAACAGCTTGTCCTACCTTTCCAGCAGAAATGCATTAACTCACACTGATCTGGCTACTCTGAATTACCTCTTAAATTGTTAAGCTGACTCAATTTGTTATGGCAGCAGACTGTGTTTATTTATTCTGTGCTGTGTAAGGATATATCAGCTCCTGCCTTATCAGTGAAGATGCAGAAAAGCAACTAGTCTGTCCTTAACTGCAATGCTGCAGTTTGCCAAGATCCCAAATGTCATCTTGTTCCTTCCTACCCAGCAGCCTAGTCTGAGGAAGTAGGGGAGGGTTTTCTGGTGTGTTTTGTGGTTTGCATACAAAGTTCCATGAATATTGAGATGCTTATTGAAAATATTAATGTGCCAGGGCATAAAAGGACACTCCCTCCAAAAACTGGGCTCTCCTAAAGCATCAAGTGCAAAACTAACTCAGTCCTTCTTGAAGTCCTGTCTAATATACACGCTTGTAGTAACAATATGATATACCATGGCATTATTCAGATTCATCTAAATGGACATGCTTTTGTTTTAACAATAAAGCTAGAAATGGATCTCAATTTGGCTTTGAAGTAAGTAGCTGTAAATAAATACTGGCAGCCTTTTCTGAGCTGATGTGTTGAGGCTGATTTTATTGTGGCTGAGCAGAGGTGGATCAGGCCACACACAAGTGAGTGCCTTGGTGTGATTAAGTCTCACCAGATTTTGTGTTACTATGTTTCACTGTAATGTGGGCCAGAAGAGATTGGGTTGGTGACTAGAAAACACATTTGTTTCTTTAGGAAGAGTGAACAGTCAAAATTTTAAGAATCGTATCAGCAAAATTAGGTTGTTTTTGAGGGGTGCTCTCTTAAATAGGAACTGGCCTTTTAATCTCTGCCTCTGTTAAAAGAAGATGGATTTTCCCTCTTTCCCTTTTGTTTAGTACCTCAGAGTGCGGAAGGTGAGGAAAATGGGGGGGATGGAAGAGAACTGTTATCAAATGGCTGAAAACCTTAAAAATGTGGGAATATTCCACTTTCCAGAACTGAGAGTTTAGAAAGATCTGTGGGGAAGTGAGAATGTGCCTCTGTGACTGTTTACAATGAAACATTCCAACTCAGTAAGCCTCCTTGCTTTTGGGTCACTGTGCTGCTGGAGATGTTTGGTTTTTGGATGAGAAGAGAAACTGATATCTGAACTTTGTAGTCATTTAAATATGTTTTCACAGAGATTTAGGGCGGTCCTGGGTTAGGCAGGAAGGGTCAAAATCTAGGAAGTGATCTATGCTGCAGGAAGAGATATAACTTCCTTCCTGGGAGAGAGAGCCAATAATCAGGTAGTTTTAAGGATTGATATGTAGGTGAACCAATTAAAAAGTTGATCTGCCTTCGGGGAAAAAACTATATATAAGCAGAAACTCTCTGAGCCTCTTCCTTTTTTGATCTGCGGCTGTGTAGAGAGGAGCATCTCCTGCTTCTCTCGCTGGTAAGGCCTCCGCCCCTCCCTCCCCCCCCTCCCCCCTCCTTTTAAAGGATGGGGGAAGGGGGGGGAAGGGAAGTTTATGACAGCCATGCCGCTGCAGCTGGGAATGGGGGAGGAAACGGCTGGAATTTTCAGCAAATACAGCTCAGCCAGTGTGTCAGCTACACGAGACAGGGCCAGGCCCCTGCTCCGGGCCAGGCAAGGACCGGGCTGGACTCCATCCAGCTCGGGCCAGGCCTTGCCCTGTCACCCCGGGCCCAGATAGCCCCACCAGGCTGAGCCAGCTCCGCAGAGCCAGGCACAGAGACTCTGAGAGCTTCTGCCATCCAGCTCAGACCTGTTCAAACAGCCCGGCAGGGAGCACATGATCATCACACTGCTGGAGAGAGAGAGAGAAAGAGAGAGAGAGAATAACTCTTTCCATGCCTGGACTAAACTTACAGACACCCATCCTTCCCTGCAGAGAGAAGAACGAGTGAGGACATCTACATAAATGCAGCATAGAGACTTTGCAGTCAGTGAGGAAAGCAGAACCGATGCCTAGAAGGAGGAGCATGAGAAGTGCTTCAAGAGTGAAGCTGAAAATTCTTTTGGAGAACCATAGTTGGGGACTGAGTTAATAAAGTCTCTGTAATATATGAAGCTATAGTCCAAAAGGGGGATGTGAAGTTCTAATTGCAGCCAATGAACTGAAATACCTAGATAAAGACAAGTAAGTATTGAAGAAGTACAGCCTAATGAGAAACTTGAACCAAGAGAGAGGAGAGGCTGTGACCCAGAGCCCTAGTCCTGGGGAATGCCAGAGAACCTGTGTTGTCAGGAGAACCTGTATTGCTAAGCACAAAAGAAGAGATTTTCTTTGTTGCTGCAATTGAACTGTGCATCCTTAAAACAAGTACCCTGTAGACTGTTCATGACCCGTCATAGTGGCTGTGGGAAGGCTACTAGTATGGGAGGGATCCACCATTAAGCTAGTCTTTCTTCCGGGCGGCGGCTGATGGTGAGGCAGAAGACCCATAAAAACTGTATTTTTCTTACAGAAAATCCATAGTGTAGGCAAAAGAGACTTCTCTCCCTAAATGAACTAGAACAAGAGCTATTTCTGAGCTGGTAAACTGACTGGAAGTCGAAGTGTTGTCTTTTGTATGTTGTTAGAGAGAATGAAATAGAGTGGTGGGGGAAGGAGAGGTGGTCTGAAGAGTTTGTTCTAGTTTTCCTTTGTTTTTTTTTTTCTTTTCCTCTTTCCCTTTGTCTTAAGTATATTAATAAAGTTTCTTTGAACTTTATAAAGTTTGAACCTGCTTTGCCTACTCCTAATCCTCATCTCACAACAAACATGAAGTAAATTTAGGTAAGTGTGCTGGCATTTAGCCACAAACCTGAATAGGCGAACTGAAACCACTACATTAAATGGTGTTTCTGCCCGGTTTTTTCGAACCATATAATAGGCAAATTGATGAGAACTTGAGATAAGAATTGATTAAGAAAGATAATAAGCAAAGCATATATTAAATTATAAGAATTGGTAAATGATAGTAGAAACTGTGTATTGTAGTAGTCATATAAAGTCTAGAGGTAGAGGTTTCTGTAAGAAGCTTTCTGTTTAGTTTGGCAGTTTTCCTTATTCTAAGTAAAGATTTTATGATTAATGTAATTTTGATAATAAGTCTTATATATAGTTTTTCCCGAAGGTGAGAGGTAGAATGTCCTGGGTTAGGCAGGAAGGGTCAAAATCTAGGAAGTGATCTGTGCTTCAGGAAGAGATATAACTTCCTTCCTGGGAGAGAGAGCCAATAATCAGGTAGTTTTAAGGATTGATATGTAGGTGAACCAATTAAAAAGTTGATCTGCCTTCGGGGAAAAAACTATATATAAGCAGAATCTCTCTGAGCCTCTTCCTTTTTTGATCTGCGGCTGTGTAGAGAGGAGCATCTCCTGCTTCTCTCGCTGGTAAGGCCTCCGCCCCTCCCTCCCCCCCCTCCCCCCTCCTTTTAAAGGATGGGGGAAGGGGGGGGAAGGGAAGTTTATGACAGCCATGCCGCTGCAGCTGGGAATGGGGGAGGAAACGGCTGGAATTTTCAGCAAATACAGCTCAGCCAGTGTGTCAGCTACACGAGACAGGGCCAGGCCCCTGCTCCGGGCCAGGCAAGGACCGGGCTGGACTCCATCCAGCTCGGGCCAGGCCTTGCCCTGTCACCCCGGGCCCAGATAGCCCCACCAGGCCGAGCCAGCTCCGCAGAGCCAGGCACAGAGACTCTGAGAGCTTCTGCCATCCAGCTCAGACCTGTTCAAACAGCCCGGCAGGGAGCACGTGATCATCACACTGCTGGAAGAGAGAGAGAGAAAGAGAGAGAGAGAATAACTCTCTCCATGCCTGGACTAAACTTACAGACACCCATCCTTCCCTGCAGAGAGAAGAACGAGTGAAGACATCTACATAAATGCAGCATAGAGACTTTGCAGTCAGTGAGGAAAGCAGAACCGATGCCTAGAAGGAGGAGCATGAGAAGTGCTTCAAGAGTGAAGCTGAAAATTCTTTTGGAGAACCATAGTTGGGGACTGAGTTAATAAAGTCTCTGTAATATATGAAGCTATAGTCCAAAAGGGGGATGTGAAGTTCTAATTGCAGCCAATGAACTGAAATACCTAGATAAAGACAAGTAAGTATTGAAGAAGTACAGCCTAATGAGAAACTTGAACCAAGAGAGAGGAGAGGCTGTGACCCAGAGCCCTAGTCCTGGGGAATGCCAGAGAACCTGTGTTGTCAGGAGAACCTGTATTGCTAAGCACAAAAGAAGAGATTTTCTTTGTTGCTGCAATTGAACTGTGCATCCTTAAAACAAGTACCCTGTAGACTGTTCATGACCCGCCATAGTGGCTGTGGGAAGGCTACTAGTATGGGAGGGATCCACCATTAAGCTAGTCTTTCTTCCGGGCGGCGGCTGATGGTGAGGCAGAAGACCCATAAAAACTGTATTTTTCTTACAGAAAATCCATAGTGTAGGCAAAAGAGACTTCTCTCCCTAAATGAACTAGAACAAGAGCTATTTCTGAGGTGATAAACTGACTGGAAGTCGAAGTGTTGTCTTTTGTATGTTGTCAGAGAGAATGAAATAAAGAGGTGGGAGAAAGAGATGTAGTCTGAAGAGTTTGTTCTAGTTTTTCTTAGTTTTTTTTTTTTCCTTTTCCTCTTTCCCTTTGTCTTAAGTGTATTAATAAAGTTTCTTTGTAGTTTTTAAAGTTTGAGCCTACTTTGCCTACTCCTAATCCTCATCTCACAACAAACAATCAAGTAAATTTAAGTAAGTGTGCTGGCATTTAGCCACAAACCTAAATATGCGAACTAAAACCACTACACGGGCCCAACACCCATCTGGGAATTTCCTGCCTGGAGTCACACTTAGCTTCAGTGTCTTACCATTCTGCCACAAATCTGATGTAAGTGCTGTTGTAAGGGGCTGCATTTTGACCGCAAAGGGGCATGTTTGTAAGTCGCAAGTGAGACAATCCTCTGTCTACATGGCTTGACATTTCTGCCATCCTTTGTTACCATTTTAATAAACCTGCCAAGGTGCCATGACAACTGGGTGTGATAACAGCTGCCAAAGCAGGCTCAAGTGGAAGAAATCCTATGCAGGATAGAATGTAATTTCTTCCTTTTTTTTTAGTATTTGCCATTTTTGGTGCTGTGTACAATGTGGATTTTTCCATTTGCAAGCTAAGGAAGGGTTTGTCTCTTCGAAGGTTGTTGCAGTTTTACTTGGTTGACTTCACAATCGCTGGAATAATCTGCAGTCTCTTGCACTTAAAAGTATTTCAACTTTAGATGCACTTTTTGGCAAGTAGATGCCAAGAAGCAAAAGCCTGGGGCAGAGAGGGATGTTGGTTTGATTTGTTTTTTTTCTTGTTTTCTTTGACCCAGTTGCACACATGCTGTTCTTTTTCAGTCCTTTGAAAGCCCTGTATACTTCCCAGAGGGCAGCATGCTCCCCATTTCCATTCCTCTCTATTGAGAATAACAATTATTGAAGATTACAACAATTTGAAAGGCTCCCTACTTCCCCATCACTTCTGTGGCACATCTCATGCAATCTGGCCCCAGCCCTAATAAGCTGCGATGGGATCAGCTAAGAATCACCCTGTCCCTCCTTTCTTCTGTATTTTGTCCCTGTGCCTTGATTTGCAAAGAGAAAAGAGAGAAGAGACTGACTTTAATTGCCTCATGTTGTGCACATAGAAGAAATTCTAAGTTGTAAGTTAAACTCAGCTAGAGGGATATTTTATATTGCAGCAGTGATGAAGCGAACTGTGTAAAAGTTCAATGTATATGTATATACCTGCTTAGTTATTAATTTCTTGTTTAAGCTGGCAGAAAGTAACTTCAAAAATCTAACATTCAAATGGGAGTTGAAGTTCTGTTAGTTTTCCAAAGGCTGGTGCATAGAAACCATGTAAATATTACTGATCTTATGTTATTTCTTCAAATAACCGGTTAATGTGCCCCTCACCTATGGTAGCATCGCTTTATTGACAGAGGGGTGTGATGCTGCCTGTGTGTGCAGTGTTGTTGATTAGTTTTGCTTTGTTGTTTCCTCCTCCTGCGTAGTATGTGGTAAATGCCGAAGGAAAATGTTTCCTGTGCTGGCAGTCATTCCATGTATTACATTACCTGTTTTCATTTGCAGGTTTTTAACTTATTCCTACCTTCTGGCCTTCAATGCGTGGCTCCTGCTGGCACCGATCACCCTGTGCTACGACTGGCAGGTCGGCAGCATCCCTTTGGTCGAGTCCATCTGGGATGTGAGGAACTTAGCCACAGTATTCCTGGTGCTGGTGATGACATTATTCAGCCTACACTGCATTGCTGCATTCAAGGTAACACCAAAAGCCATGCAATACAATGTAAAAAGAAAAAGAAATCTTTTGTTTCCTAATCTTCAGATTAAATGGTTGGTAAGCGCATGTTTTCCTCTGGAATGCATTGGAGTGAGGTGAAAAACCAAACCAGTAATAACTAATGCAGGCAAGCTCAACTGATGAAAATGTCTCTCTAGTTGAAGGTCTCAGTCTCTAACTGGTCTGATTTGAGGGCAGAACTTGGCCCAGACTCTGGCATTCAATTACTGTTAATGATCCAAACCCCACTGAAGTTGTTAAGCATCTCTGCCTCTCCCATAGTCATTAGGCTTTTTGTCACTTACTTCAAACAGGGCTGGGAACTGTCATCTGCAGAGCCTTTTGAAAATAAAATTGATTCCTCTATTTGCACTTTTGTTATGCTTCTAAAACCTAAACATTGGATACATCTTGATGAGATTTTTTTTTGTCAGCGGACTAATGGAATGTGGGAAATCGGAAATGATCTGGAAATTGTTCTATAGCGTAAATAATGTAGTTGGTAAGCCATAGTTCTCAATTCAGCATTTCAGAGGTACCATTAATCATACTGCAGACATGAAAGTGAGGTTGTACAAGCCTTGTCAGAAGTCAGATATGCACTTCAATGGAAGGGGTTTTTTTGTGGATCATAGGGAGTTACAAGCTGTTCCTCTTTCAGTTGTGTTGTGGAAGCTTCTTTAGGAAAGGTGTTGGTAGTCACTTTGGAAATAATACAAAAGTTTCTCTTCCTTAAATGTATGTATGGCTGAAAAGCATATTTGAAAAGTGTCAGGTTTTTAATACCTGTGTTATGCTAAAATGTTCAGGTCATGTACATTTTCAGTCTACCCTGGCAGTCTTCCCTGTGCTCCTGATAAGAGACAGAAAATGAACCAAACAGTATGAGACTGCAGAGTCATTAATTTAGATAATACATTGGCAGATGCTGTATGGGAAATATGGGAAAACACCCTATTAGGTATTCACCAGTTCTACCTGCAGGTTGTACATCATCTCATATTCCTCCTGCTTTCATTACTCACTGCTAGAGATATTCAGAACTGTTTGTATTAGACCTAATACTGTTCTCAGGAAAGTTAATGATAAAATTCTCATTAGCCCAGTACTGAAGACTTCTGAAAAATCTTATTCCATGTTCTTTGAAGTTTTGTTTGCTTTTTATTTCTTCTCCTGCTGTCAGAATTGGAACTATGTGTAGGATTAATATTGTTGGTTTGCTTGAAAAAGACTTAATCATATTTTTATTACTTTTTAAAGAACAATTCAGTCTGTATTTATGAATACCACTGTTTGATTTGAAAGTGCAAGTTGTATTTTTTTTTGTGAGAAGTTCGGTTTTGCTCTTGACCACTGTTAATGCTATGTTGAACAACATGAATTTTACTCTTTGGGCACTTACTAGATGCTTTGAAATTCATCCTAAAGATTCCTTTGTGTTTATCCTTAAAAAGCCAAAATACTAAATAAATTGGATCTGAAGTGACCTGCTTTTGTATCTAATCCAGTAAAACTAGAACCATCTTGACAAAGTGCTCTCATGAGCACTTGCAGCCTCCAACAAACCCACTGTGCACATGGAACTGGTGACAGTTCATGGGGATCACCTTGGACATGCTTCCCTCGGCCCTTGGTATAGAATCATAGAAGGGTTTGGTTGGAAGGAACCGTAAAGATCATCCAGTTCCAACCTCCCTGCCATGGGCAGGGACACCTTACCATAGACCAGGTTGCTCAGAACCCCATCCAACCTGGCCTTGAACACTTTGAGGGATGGGGCATATGTGTATATATCATTAGAGGTATAATTGGTAGCTGAAATATTTAGCTCTTCAGGAAATGCTACATTTCTGAAGCTATTTTCTATTTTATTTTTAACAACTCAGACAATCTCTGAATCAATGTACTGCCATTCAGTGGTGTGAAGATAACGGTGTTGGGCCGAGCAGTATGAATTATTGAGGAAAGCAAAGAGGAAGCCGCACTTTTCCTGGAAATAAATTATGCCATTTGACTTCAAACAATACCTTTTATAAGAGGGAGAGGGAAGTTCAGGGCACGTGAACTGCAGGCACAAGTCATTGTATTAGGGTCTTAAGAAAGCATCTTTCCAAATGCAGCAGCAGTGGCCATTTATAGGGCATTGCTTCCCCCAGGAAGGACCATCCTTGAGTTAAGCCCCAGACAAGCTATTTCTCAGTGTTTTCCAGTTTAGAGGCAGCACAAGAGGTATCAGTTGATTTCTCACATTTCATAAAGTGTAAGATGTTCTGCTTTCTTTTTGAAGCTGTATTGGGTCTGACTGGGGTAAAGCTCACAGGCCTTACACTGCTGTGCTTTGTATTGGTAGCTGGCATTGATAACAGAGCAGTGTTTTGGCTACTGCCAAGCAGTGCTGTCCCTCTGACATTCCTTCCCCCACCAAAGGGGATGGGGGTGGGCAAGATCCTGGGAGGGGACACCAGCAGGCCAGCTGACCCCAGTCAGCCAAAGGGATATTCCATACCATATGACATCAGCTCAGATATATAAGGGAAGGAAGAGAGGAGGAGAAGGAGGCACTCAGGACTCATCCATGTTTGCCTCCTTGAACAACCGTCACGCATGCTGAAGCCCTGCTTCCCAGAAAGTGTCCAGACATCGCTGCTGATGGGAAGTAGAGATTGATTGTTTTTCTACTCTGCTCTTGCGCGCACAACTTTCTGCTTGCTTGTTCTATTTTTTTCCCCACTGTAATAAAACTGCCTTTTCTTACCGTGGTAGTTTTTCCATATTATTTTCACCCCTCTCCCAGTGGGAGAGGGAGTGATAGAGTGACTGAGTGGGCACCTGGCACCTAGCCGGGGCCAACCCAAGACAGAAGCAAACAGAACAGTCTTAGCAGCCATTTTTCTCTCCTTTTTCATTGCAAGATCTAACCTGGAAGAGATAGCTTGCAGTTTCCTAAGGAATGATTATAGAGTGAACGGGCATGCTGTCTGTGTGCCTTTCTCTATATATAGACTGTAGGTGTGCAGGGGTAAGAGAGAACAAAACCTCATATTCATTCTAAGTGGCACCATTGCTTTCCTTTCTGCAGCATGGAGAATGGAAATGCTAGAAATAGTTTTGGCAGCAATGAAGACATTGGTCCAGTGAACACTGAAGTGATTTTCAGTGGCAAGAGGTGATGTGTGTGCATCCACAGCACAAACTCACAGGAGACGCACAGAATATTTTGTGTGGAGTGCAATTAGTGAATGCACAGATTGGATTTCTGCCTTTGTTGTCACTGAATTTTAAACAGGACTAATTTGTTGATGTTTGTGATAAGGGTAATAACTCTGTTGGGCATGTGTGTGTGGTGCTGATAAAAGACATCTAAGGCACGAAGCTTTCTTGTTTCATTTTGTGAACGTTTTTATACCTCAGAAAGAGAAGAAACAGTGGAAGATTTCTACCCATGGGTGCTTTCCTTGGATCATGTCTGTTACTAGATGGGAATTCAATGCTGAAAACTGCAGAAACAGAGAAGGCAGCTCTCAAGTTTGTTTGGAGAGAGAAGCCTCCCTGCCGCGTCCCTCGGGTGTTCCGAGAGCTGACTGCCAGGGCTAGAATCAGCACCCCGAGAGGCGGCGAGTGAGAGTCCCTGGGGTCAGGTTCACGCTCGCCAGGATCCTGGGACCCCAAGCCGGGGGTTGCTGCTTTCCGAAGCAGGCAGGCAAAGGCTACCGCGGCTGCCGAAACTGTAGCAAAGAGACGGGCTCCCGAGACGGAATAACGACACTGAAACAAAGTATCGGGGATTCGTACTCCGTGAGCTCTGAGAGCGGAGTACTCAGGAGCTGAGAGCCCTGAGCCCAGCCGCGCATCAGACTTTATTGTGATCATAACAACCAATAAGATCGGGGCACCGAGGAGGGACAAGGGAGGGACAAGGGGAAGGGGACCAACAGAGGGTATTTCAGGGAGGAGGCTGAGAGAAAGACAAGGGGGAAAACCAACCATCTACCGAGTAGAAACGAACATTCTAGAAACTGAGGGTGATAGACAATTGATGAACATAAGAACAAACCAATGGGGAGAGAGCGGCTGGCTTACTAAGAACACACCCCAACTCAGCATCTACCACACTTTGCCCTGCCCCAGGGGGGATCTTGCTGCTCCTTGGGTCTGTTTCACCAAGGGCTTTTTCGGGGGTGTTATTCTTAGCTTCAACAGCCACCACATCTCCTCCTTCTTTACTATAAAAGAAGGAGGGTGGAATAAGTTAAAATAAAAGGGTTTTAAAACAACTTATAAGGTATAATACAATAAACCAGATTAAAAGGATTTCTAAAACATTTTAAACTTGAATGAACTTAGTGAATTTAAAAATGGTCTTTCTCTTTCAGATTCCCTTAGGGATGGGATAGGGGGTAGGAAAAGGGGAGTTAAGGGAAACACGCGAGGGGAGGACAAAGGGGTACAGGTTTTGTATATAAATGATAATAAAAAGGCTTTAAATTAACTCAAAAGACACAGAACAAGAAGGAAAACTAAAAGAACCCAATATGTAAGAACACGGAGAAACCCATTATCCATAACTCTCTGGAGACAGTCATCAGGTGGGATGACTCAGAGATGGACGGGCTATAGGAGGGTATTGGAGGCTGTCATGGTTTACATTCTGTTGGAGTTTCTTTTGGTTAGCTGGGTTTTGATTTTCACTTTTTCATCTTTGCTGGTTTTTTTTTTTTTTTTCTCCGTTTCCAAGCCACTTCTCTTTGGTGCAAGCCGGTGTCATGGGCTGCTGGGATGGTACCTAGAATACAGGCTGCCCGTTCCCCCTCCACAGCATAAGCCGCCGTGGTCGGGGTTCCGGGTTCTATGTGGCTAGGCTCCCGGCAGTTTTTTGCCTCGGGCGGGGCCCCCCCCTCCACGTCACAAGCGGCGCGGGAGCCCCGGCCGGGCCGGGCCCTCCCCGCCTCGGCACCAGCGGCGCAGGGACTCCGGCCCCGCCCTGCCTCGGCCCCAGCGGAGTGGGGGCTTGGGTGTGGGCGGTCGCCGGTGGACTGGGCGGAGGCACCCGTGGGAGGGGCGGAGGCCACGCACGAGGGGGCGGTAACCGCGGTCAGGGCTGGGGGGGTGTTAATTGCGATCGGGGCGGGAACCACGATAAGGGCGGGAACCACGATAACGAGGGGAGTGCCCGACGAGGTTACACCCATCGACGCCATTGGGAGGGGAGCCAGCGCGGGGGACGGCTTAAGGGTCTGCCGGAAGGGATTGTTCTCCGATAAAATGGGGGCAGGGATTCCCGCGCACAAGATAGGAGGGGGGGTACTCCCTGCCACGAGGCCAGCGCCATCTTGGAGACCGCCGCTATTTTGAGAAACAGTAAAACCAGGAGGGAGTGTAACCGGGTACCAAGGAGGAGGAACGAGGGTTGGGGAGAGGTCCGTGCCGAGAGGGCCCTTCCCGTCACGGCTTGGGCACAGGGGGGACCGAGGGGGGTCAGGGAGTCGGCCGCTAAATGGCTCGGTAGAACCTCCCTGCACCGACTGGTGGGACACCCGCCATGGTCCCTCCCGTTGTGGGGAAGAAGGGTACAAGGAGCATGAGGTCGGGGTAGGGGGAGAGGATTTAACTGGGGACCCACAGCTTTCTTCCCTTTCACGCAAAACGTCACAAATTAAAATAAGTAACTGAAAAAACTGAGGACTTCCCTGATCCCCTGCCCGCGCATCCGAAGTTAACTTATCCCCTACTTCATCCCAAAAACTTAAAGTGGTTACCAAAGTACCCGAAATGGAAGGAAAATTAAGAAAAACCCATTTAATAAACTTTTTCAAAATCCCCTTCTTAAACTTTCCCCGCTCTGCACTAAGGGTAATTTTAACTTGGTGATAAACGTCTCTCTGCTGCCGGGACAATGATAAACCCATTACAGCCGGCAGCAGGCTACCCTCTACCCAGGAAAAATGAGAGCAACATAAAAAATTTAAGCAAAACGCCCCGTTCTGGGGTGGTGGCAGGCGCCCCGCACTCACTCGTCCCCGCACTTACACTCCCGTGCGGTTTCCTTTCACGACTCGCTCTTGTGCGGTTCCGGCCCGTCCCTGGCACCAACGAAAAATCTCCTGGGTAGGGTGTTTCGGCAGCAGAATCCTCTTCAGCTCCTCTGCTCGCAGGAGAGAACACCAGCGTCTGCTGGAGGAGTAGCAGCGCATAGCAGTCCTGGAGCCTTCTCCGAAGACGTCTTTCCGCACCCTCTCGGAACGAGTCTCTCTAAAACAGAGACCCGTTCCTCGAGGAGCTGGCGAGTCCGAATGGGAACTCCTGATCAGCAATCAGGGACACTCAGCAAGGACCGGAGCTAAGCCGGTCCCTGTTCGGGCGCCAGCTGCCGCGTCCCTCGGGTGTTCCGAGAGCTGACTGCCAGGGTTAGTCAGCACCCCGAGAGGCGGCGAGGGGGTGTCCCTGGGGTCAGGTTCACGCTCACCAGGATCCTGGGACCCCAAGCCGGGCGTTGCTGCTTTCCGAAGCAGGCAGGCAAAGGCTACCGCGGCTGCCGAAACTGTAGCAAAGACACGGGCTCCCGAGACGGAAATTACGACACTGAAACAAAGTATCGGGGGATCCGTACTCCGTGAGCTCTGAGAGCGGAGTAACTCAGTAACTGAGAGCCCTGAGCCCAGTCGCGCATCAGACTTTATTGTGATCATAACAACCAATAAGATCGGGGCACCGAGGAGGGACAAGGGGAAGGGGACCAACAGAGGGTATTTCAGGGAGGGGGCTGAGAGAAAGACAAGGGAGAAAACCAACCATCTACCGAGTAGAAACGAACATTCTAGAAACTGAGGGTGATAGACAATTGATGAACATAAGCACAAACCAATGGGGAGAGAGCGGCTGGCTTACTAAGAACACACCCCAACTCAGCATCTACCACACTTTGCCCTGCCCCAAGGGGGATCCTGCTGCTCCTTGGGTCTGTTTCACCAAGGCTTTTTCTAGGTGTTATTCTTAGTCAACAGTCACCACATCTCCCCTTGCCTTCATAAAGAAGGAGGTGAATAAGTTAAAATAAAAGGGTTTTAAAACAACTTATAAGGTATAATACAATAAACCAGATTAAAAGGATTTCTAAAACATTTTAAACTTGAATGAACTTAGTGAATTTAAAAATGGTCTTTCTCTTTCAGATTCCCTTAGGGATGGGATAGGGGGTAGGAAAAGGGGAGTTAAGGGAAACACGCGAGGGGAGGACAAAGGGGTACAGGTTTTGTATATAAATGATAATAAAAAGGCTTTAAATTAACTCAAAAGTCACAGAACAAGAAGGAAAACTAAAAGAACCCAATATGTAAGAACATGGGGAAACCCATTGTCCATAACTCTCTGGAGACAGTCGTCAGGTGGGATGACTCAGAGACGGACGGGCTA
>JAVTVJ010001370.1:0-276707 GCA_034509425.1 Eopsaltria australis | reverse complement strand
TCAGTCTGTAACTGCAGAAACACTGGTGATGGTTTCCAACTAGCTCCTGGGTGAAAAGTATTGTAGCTTTGTAAGGAGAATGCATCAGCCCAGTATCTTGTTATGGTTTGGTAGCTGATGTTGAATAACCCCACAATTGAAGGCAGTGCATTGTTTTCTTAACCCAATACTTTGTGTGTAAGGAGTGCACAGAACACTGAAAAGTCACCAGCTCAGGGAGAATTTTAAAAAGGAAAACTCATAAGCCAAAATATTTAAAGAGGTAATGAAGAATAAATGTAAGATGAGAATGTAGTTGAAAAATCCAACACAAAAGCTAATAACGTCTAATACGTCTAATATGTCTAATATGTCTAATATGTGAATACTTAAGGGGAATTTTGTTGGGATAGGATTACTTTCACTCTCTTACAGATAAGATGGTCAAATTGGCTGCAAAAAGTCAATTCTTCAGTTACACCCCCTTATTTTAAAGTCTTCACCTCTTGGGGTTTCTTTTTCTTTCTTTGATATACTATCTGAGGGACCAATTTTACCATCTCATTTCACTTGCCTAAAAAGGACGTTTACTTTGGCTTCTTTTTGGCCAGCTGGAGAAAACTACACATCACTTTGAGTTGTAGCACATTTTTCCTCCCATGGCAAATAGTCTCTTTGGCAGGATCCTTTGCTAAGTGGCACATGTGCAAGCATGGGTCAGATCTGGGAAAAGACTCTGCAAGGGTCTGAGTGTGAAGTGGTGGCAAAGCTGCTTGTTGTGACACACATGGCACAGAATGGCTTTGTGCACACAACAATGATCCTCTCCCTGACAAAATACTCTTTCAGGACAATTTTTTTACAGTTTTGTATTCTAAAATCTTAGAAGATAATTTATTCAGCATCATGTGTAAGTGCTCCGTGGGAAGGCAGAGCAACATACCTTCATAATCTTGAAGGCTACCAGCATTATGGTCACCTTTTCTGACTGCTGTAAAGGAGGGGCAATGTTTATCCAGTGGTTTCTGATTTGGGCTCACATCTTCTGGCTGGACTGTGCAGTGTCAGCATGTGTCAGTGCAGCACCATAAAAACAAAAATATCAAAATCTGGTGCTGTAATAGTTCCAGAAGGTCCCACCAGTGGTTATGCCTACTGCAGCTTAAAGTTTTGATTAGTCATGGAGTTGAATTTTGTTCTCTGTTCTCATCTACTTAGGTTTGAGATGTGTAGGAGCGCCAGGCTGTGAACAAGCAGTGGCTTGTACTTATAGCCACTAATCCTACTTGTACTAACAGCAAGGGAACAATAAATATTTTCTGTGTGCACTCCTGCAGGACTTTTTATCTACCACAGGTTAAAGCATATTGCTGACTATAGGTAGCAAAAAAAAATATTGTTTGAGCTGAAGCTGAATAGCACACAGTTTGGTGGAAGACACACTCTACTTTAAGGCATTACCACTTGTGAATCGTTGTTGCAGTGTATATTTTTAAAGCTAGATGTGACAAGTTCCTACTTGGAAGTATAAATTAATGCCATGGAAGCGTTTGCCCAGACTGGCTGGTCTTTGAGCCTTTGCAATGTGAAGTGGAGGTTGCATGGCAGAACCCCTTTGGCATCTCATTAATTTTAGCACTTCCTCCTGCAATTGATTTTAAATCTTTACATCTGATTTCCCCTATCAGGGTCTGTGTCTTTCTGTGCTTGTAGCAGAACCCTTTGACTGCTTAAATAGAGCAGATGTATTGAGGAACTAGATTTGCTAAATGATAAAATAATGGCACATTTCAGAGCAAATCAAACAACAGCACACTTCCTGTCACTGACATTGGAGCATGTTTTCAAGTAAAGCACAGGAGACAGTGGCTCTGCAGTGGAGACATATATCACCTTAACTTGACCTTGAGTGCTGGGGAGGGCTGGAAGTTCTGTGTCTGCAATGTCTCTGAACATTAGCAAAACAGTGATGAGTTAAAAAAAGGAATAGTATATATCTTTGTAGCAAGTGCACTTAGAGACGACTGCTGCTACTTGATGAGTTTTAGAAATGTCTGAACACCTTTTTAAGCACAATCTAGACTGAAAAAAAGAAGAGAAAAAAAAAAGGAAATTAAAAAAAGAAGAGTTGAGGGATTGATATAGGAGTGACAGTCTGGTGTGGTAAGGTTTTGTGGCTGGGTGGTCTCTAAATTGCAGACAGAAGAGCCGTATGTGCTGATCAAAAGACTGACTTGCCCTGTCTTGCAATGAACCTCTTCCATTGTTTCTGTCTGCCACTTCCCCCTTCCCTCTCCTCTTGTTGTATGTGTGTCTCTTCAGAGGGAAATCAAATGGATTGTATTTCTCTCTGCTTCTAAATAACTCTCAATTGCCCTAATTGCTCCTGGAGGGCCAGGCATGGAAAGTTTGAAAACAATTGTGAAGGAAAGAGGTTGAAGAAAAAATGCTTTTCTGAGGCTGAGGTGTTTTGCAAGGAGAATTTACTGGATAAAACAGATGGGATAGCAATGCAGCTTGTGTGTTTTCATTCTGGTAGTGTTGCCATTTTCTTTTGACTGCTTGTAAGACACACTTATTTTGAGACTTTTCCTGCTAGGACACAGTCATTACACCTAAAGAAAAGAAACCCTGGTTCTGAGAAAGCCACACTCACCCATACACTGCAGGGGAGATCTGGATGATATACACTCTCAAGAGTAGTTTTTCCTGATTCTGACAATCAAAATGCCTTCTTTGCAGGAGGTGCATTGGTGTTTTTGTTTTTTCCCCTGAGTCAACACGCTTAAAAAAACCTTGCTTTCAACATTTTTTTAGGCAATCATATCTTCTTGGAATATTGCAACATCTGGATTTCACGTCACTAAGGGTAGGTTTATTTATACTCATACCTGGAAAGAGGAAAACTCATGCTGGCTTATCCAGCACATATTTCATTTCACTGAGAATGAAATCTTGAAGTTGACATGCATTGACCCTTAAGATAACAGAGATGGAGGAGCAAAAGTTGTGTTGGAAGAGAGAAAAGAGAAGTAAATCAGCCAGCACAGTTAGCACAATATTTACATGGTTGCAGTGATCTGAAATTAAGAAATTCACCCTGAGAATCATCTAAGTTTAGGTATTCAGGTATTTGCCTTGATGGTAAGAGAGTAGGTCAAAATTATAATAAAGGCTAGATTTTTCTGAATTCTTTGGACAAATGTTTTCCAGCACTTAACCTCACTGTTTCAAGCATGATCATATTAAAATCAATACAAAATACTAGAAAAATGCAAGTAGTGGAATTTTTTTCTTACAGCTGTATATAGATACTAATTTGGGTTTAAAAATAAATGGAAATTTCTGAAAAAGAAAAGGAGAAGAAGTGATTGAAAATTGTGGGCATTTGAAGAATCCATAACTGGTAATTTATTCCATTACACTGTAGGCAGAGTATGTATAAAGAAAAAGAAAAAAACAATCTGGATGTAATGGTATCTCTGTGCAGCCACTATGAGAATGGAGACTACAAGTAATATTAGCAATTTTCTAGCAGATGTGGTGAGTAAATTAAGCCTTAGCTCTTTTTTAAAATCTTCATTTTGTTGTCATTCTATGGCTACTGCAATTTGGGGTTACTGATGGAATATAAATTTGCTTCAATCTATTAATTTTCTGCTTAAATAATATAGTCGTGACGCATCTCTGCGGAAGCTTGTAAGTAGAGCAGCCAATGTTTGTTAAATATATCAGAAATGAAGATAAAAAACTGCACTGTGCTTTTTGGTGTCCTTTTCGTGTGACTGAATCCAGGCAGGCAGATGACCAGGAGAGAAAACTGTTTACTCATACCACAGAAAGTGAAAGTACAGGGTTTTATTTAGTACACAGAGCATTTTATGTTCAAATCAGATGTCTGAGGCATAATAAGCTGTTCTTCCACATGAAATACCTCCACAAAAACAAAATACTCAAGCTCTAAATTCCCTGAAAGGTAAAGTTTATATGAGATTATTTAATATTTGATTAGGATGCAGATTCTTCTTTTTATCCTAAGGAGAAAAAAAGCTCTGTTTTAATAGAAATGTGCTTTTCTAAAAGCTGTCTGGTTTTGGTCAAGATACCCTAGATAAAACTATAATTGTTGCAGGGGAAATACTGCTGTGCTCTGGAGGTTCATTTGACTGATAGATGTGGCTAGAAATGAGACTACAGCACCCTGGGAAACTGTAAGGCACAGGAGAAAGCTCTAACAAGGCACTCATGCATCCCGGAGTGTGTAATTATTCTGTCTGAATGCAGTTAAAGGGTTTAATTAGTATACAGAAGGCAGCATAGTAATGGAGTCTTCCTGACTATTGATTTTTAATAAGCCCAGAATAATGAACTGTCTTCAGGAAAATATTATCATAAATTTATTTCCTGTGAAAAATTAAGGAATTAAGACAGTGTAACCCTGGAGTTTTCATTTTAACATGTTTTAAATCCCTCAGGCAAGAGTCCCCTTTTCACTTTTTTTTTAATTTATGGATTTTTCGTCTCTTTTTCTTTTCTTTTTAGGGTTTCATGGTCAAGACCTTGCAGTATTTTCTCAGACTCTCCTCAGCCTTTTTAATGTCAGTTGTGCCTGTGGAGCCCTTCTGTTGTGGATGCAAAAGTATATATTATGTTGCTCTTTCTGGGGAAGTGTCTCCTCCTTTCCTGGGGAGCTATAATATGGTCTTGTTTTTGTATTCAGCCTCCTCCCAAGGGTGTGTGAATGCTGGAAGGGAGAAGGATCAGGTGTGCATTGCCTCCTAATGCCCACAGAACTGGGAATTGAGAGCCTCTTGGGATTCCTGCAGTTTGGGTGTCGTGTGAAGCACTGACTCCTTTGAAGAGGTGTAAGTTTTGTTCACAAAATGTTCTGGTAGAAATGCTGTCATGCTCTGCCAGAGGAACTTGGGGAAGGCTCTGATGCTCCTGAAATCAGCTCTTAACAGCAGCAAGGCAAGGCTGTGTGAATCACATGCACCAAGATAAAAATATAAATTAGGTAGACAGTAGAAATCTGAAATTTTTCAGGAACAGAATCCCTGGCCTTTTGGTTGTGAGAGCAACAGCCACAGGAAAAGATCTTTGGGAAGGTGCAATGCCTTGAGATTGTTCAGGTTTTTCTGAAAGGGTGGGAAATTCATTCAAATGCCAAGAGAAAAAGGAAATAGATAAATTGGTTTGCAGAGCATAGAGCAAGAAGTAGTGGCACTCCTGCACTGGGCTGTAGATGCTGTGAGACAAATTGCCTGGGGATATGCTGGGGTTTTTTAGGGACTCCTTGAACAAACACTTGCCAGGAGTGTCAACAGCATCCTGCCCTGGGCAAGAAGAAAGATTAAATGACCTCTTGCAATCCTTCTCAGCTGGTCACTGTCATCCCAGAATGGGTGAACATGGGGTAGGAAGAACCCTGTATTTTGTGGTGTTGGGGAGTGCAGGAGTGACTCAAAGTCACCTCTCTCCTAATATGGGAGTGAGTACTCTGTCACCCTGTGCCAGATCTGGCAGTCCCATCCTGCAGCTCTATGTCCTCTAAGAGGCTTCCTTAAAGCCTCTGACCCTCTCAGCTGTCTCCTGTGGAGGAAATGCAGCATGAGGTACATCTTCTCTGTTGCCGGCAAGTAACGGGGGCTTTGAGACTGTGACTATGGAAATTCTGCAGACAAAAGATGTCCAGGAGCAGAGGGGAAAAAGAAACCTTTAGCAATTGTATCACACTGCTGCCGTTTTGAGCACTTCAGTAGAAGAGGTCTGGTGAAGAGGCTGCACTGATGAATAGGCTCTCAGCAGTAAGGGGTCTGGGAAGATGCTGGTGCTCTGTAACTGCCTGGCAAGAGGCGTAGCCCAGCTCCTCCATGCTTCTGTGTGTGGCTTTGTTGTTTTGGTCCTTATGGAAAGACAAGAAGGAACATCCTCTTAAACATATTTTTATTTTCTAGCAAGTAAACAGAGTTTATCTGTGTGCAAAAAAGACGTCTTGATGCTCCATGTCCATTGCTAAAAATTTTGCCATTTGCCGCTTTGACATTCATGGATTGTTATGTCAAACAGAGCCACTTTTGAGGAAAAAACTCACAAATCCCCTCAGTAGAAAACTCCTCCTCTGAGCTATTCAGAGACAGATATTTGGATAAACCTGTGGAACAGAGGATCAATTTTTGAAAGAATTCACTGAAATAATCCCCATGGAAAACATTAAGCACCGAGTAATTTTTCATGGCTGTCTTGATGCACCTGTTTTATTTTGTTAAGTGCCTGTTAACCTGAAAATCATTTTCAGCTGATACTTTTGACAGACGAGGAAGTCTGTGTAGTGTTAGTCAGTTTGCAGCTGCTCTTGAGACCTACGCAGCTCCTGCTCACAGTAACAACAGAGTGCCCACTGCCTAGTAATGCTGAATATTTTAGCTCTTGTAAGCTCTACTTTTTTTTCTCTATTCTCTTTTCTTCAGAAAACTGTCACAAATTAATCCAAGTGACAACATGTGGTAACAATTTTTCATGAGGCTTCCTATCAGCTTGGCCATCCAGGTAGCTGTCGTCTTTGGCTTTTAGCATTGCTTCTCTCTCCTTTACTTGCTTTCCTCATCAGCAGTTTGACATGATGTAACCTCTTAAAAGAGTCACAGCCTGTAAAAACTGAACCTACTCCTTGGATAATAGTGTCACTTTACCTCCTGCTCCTCCCAATGGCTTCAAATATGCTCACTTTTAATCCCAGCTATCAAAATGGAAGCAATGGTCACAGGAAGATTTGGCTGATTTTCATGCAGTAGGCTTGTCAGATCACCAGTTCTGGGTGGGAATAGGGGATATTTTGTCATCTGCCTATAGGAATGTGTGATTGTGCTCCTTTGGACTTGATGTGTTACTGTCAGGGTGTTACTAACAGCTACAGTTAATAGTGAAGGTCTCTTCTGACACCAGCTCTCTGCTTGCTGCTGCATATGAGGCAGTTTCTTAAGGCTGAAATGCCATACATGAGAACAGGAATATGTTGGGCCACCTGTGTCCCGCAGGGAAGAAATCACATTTGCAGAGACAACAGTTTAAACAGAACTTGCACAATAGATGCTAAATAGCAGCCCTAGAAAGCTGTTATGACAAAGTCTCATTCACCTTTGCTAGCCTGAGACATGGGAGGTGCCCAAGGAGTTTCTCCTTGGCACTGTGTGCTGCCACTGAGCAAATCCTCATGGCTTCAGGTGACACAGATGCACGGGATGTTTCTCTATGTGCAGCTCAGCTCTGTATTCAGCCAGGCTTCTCATTGGGACTGTCTGCTCACGCTCTTGGGTTTATTTCACCTCTTTCAGGTTTTTTTTGCTTTCCTCTGTTTCTCTTGGAAGCACACAGATGCATACAACTGTGTTTCAGCCCACTCTAAATTCCTTTCATGTGCTGCTGGTCCCCAGAAAAAAGTACCTGAATTATGAGTTTGGGTTGAGGACTTTTTTTTCCTTTGCTCAAGTCTTACGTTGTCAGTGATCTGGGACATGAATACCCTTGATTAAGCTACCCTAGTGCACAAAGGATTTTGTGTTTCCTAAATGGATGGAGGAATGGTGATCAGAGACCTGTCATCTCTCACAAGGTCCTTTTGACCTCATGAATTGAAGTGACCTTGAAGGTAGTTAATTTAGAACAGGTATAAATAAATTCTCCAACTAACTTGAATGAAATGTTAGATTAATTCTTACTGTTGCCCTTTATCTGCTGCACCAGATATTCTGAGTGGGTTTTGGTTGAATTTGCTCCAGAGAAAGCGTGAGTAAAAGAAATTGAATTATGCTTGATTTGGTCTTCAAAACCTGAGCTGACCCTAGTTCATTTGACATTTCTTTTCAGTGCTTTGAGGACTCTTTAGACCTTCAAGCATGTAATGCAGTTGGCATCAGCTGGCAGCCCTGTTTTCTGATGTGAGGAATATTTTCATCTAAGTCCAGCAGAGCACTTGCCTACCTTTTCTATTCTAAGATTACAAAAAGTTTCACTGCAGTTGTTGGGACTATTTGCAGGCAATAAGCTGCAGGCATGCTGCAGGAGTGTAAGCCTCCGTATGGTTTTGGAGACTATACCTTTGTGCAACCTGATAAGTATTTAGAGTTTGGATTGAGTTTAGCTGGGTTTGGAGTTTTTTTGTACTGTTTCTGTAATACTTCCTTGTAGTAGGAAAAAAAGTAGTTTCATGAGTTACAACCTATTAGTAGAGTAGTCAACACTTATAGCAAAATTTGCAATCTAATGCTAGGCAGTTATTATTCCAGAGGATGTTTGCATTCTTAACAGGTCACGAAAAGGAAGAAAACACAAAAGAAACCTTTTTGACCTTGTCTGTCGTACTCTTACAGTGGTTGAAAATCCTTCTGACTGTTAATCATCAGTAATTTAATCCAAATCACAGAAGGATAAAATTATGAGCAGAAACCCACCCATCCAAGCTTGAGGCACAGCCACTCAGTACGGGCTCTGTCAAAGAAGAAACTGCTGTAACACACAGTGGAAGGAAAACAATTACCCTTTATTTTGTTTCTTTGTTTTGTTTATACACCAGAAATGTTATTTTAAAGGACTGAGCAAGTGATAATAATTCTGCTTGAACACCCACACACTGGCACTATCGGTCTGAGACAGGTTGGGGTGGAAATGGAAAGAATTCACTGCTTTGAGGACAAAAATGGGCAATGAGCTAAACTGTCAGCTCCAGATTTCATGTATTTTTATATAAGGATTTTTGAAGAAAGGAATATGAATTGAGAGGGAAAGTGAATGTGAAAGACAATTACATATCAGTAATTTTCAAGGTGTTTCCCTTTTCCATAGGTGTAGAAATGCGTTCAATTGCACTTTATTTTATTTTTGTTTTTGGTTAGAGAGATCTGTGCTTTTATAACTTCAAGGCAATTCTGAAGACTATGCCTCTAGTTTTGGTGCAGACCCACCATCTTCATAAAACAGATAACACTGTGTACTCAGTAGCTGCCTGAAGTCAGTTGTCAAGCTCCACTTTTTAATTACAGACCATCTACCATGCTCATCATGATGATCATGCCAGAATTCTCAATTATCGCTTTTATTTCTGTTTAAAATATGAGAGAGCACCTGAATGAAACACTGTTCCCATAAGCTGAGCAGTTGTGATTTTAGCCGTAAAATAAAATAGTATGATCTATAGATGATTAATAATTATTTTGGTAATCAAGTCATCAAAATACAAAAACATAATGAAGGATTTAAGAACTATATATATATATATATATATTATATATATATATGTATTTTAAATAAAAGTGAAAAATGCATGCAGTATTCTTGTTTTCTAGTTGGTGTGTAAGATCTTGGAGTGGACAACAGCTCTTACAGTCTGTTCAGTGGTACTGCTGGTAGATCCTGTTTTGGGTCTCAGCTAGAGTGAAATAATTTAAAACTGTATTGGGAACCAGTGTTCCTCTTGCCAGCAAAGCTGAGATTTTATGTGGAAATAGTTTGCCTTTGGAAAACTTTGCTGTGACAAGAATATTGATCCTGCTTCATGGAAAAAAATAATCTCAGAGGAGCCCTGTAAGTTGGGAGCATTAATTCTTTTTTGTAGGCTGAGACAGCTAGCTTTTACACTGAGCACTTCTTCACAAACACCATACAGTGCTTCATTTTTCTACGTCATATAGATTGTGAAAGGTCTCTGGAAAGCTGTGTAATGATTTAGATGAAAAGTCTGTTTTGTCTCATCCAGCAGGAAGTATGCTTATCAATGTGGCTGTTAAACTGCGAATTTTCTAGGGAGCACTCCATGTACAAGTTGATGATCTTGATCCATAAAAGAAGACTCTTAGACATGACTCATAAACTTGTCTGTGATTCAAATGTGTTCTTCAGTTTTGAATAAATGAGTTGTCCAATGACCTAAATAGGCCCTGTCCATGCTTTTATCCCTGGTTTAACCCTGTGATAGGTGTAGTTGCATTGCATGTGGTGGACAGCAGGTCAGTCCATGGGTAAATGCTATAGCAGCAGATTCTAATTACAAGGACTCTATTTAATACAAACATGTATCTTCCACTTTTAGTTCTTTCGTTTTCTGGGAAAATTACCACAATGTTATAAAAAATAATTTCCCCCATGTGCATGTAGTGTGTTGATTAACAGGTTTAATGACTTTCACTGTTTTTATAGCCTTCTAAAGTCTTATCTGTCTTCCTGGCTTTTGTGCTTTTTCTAGTCATTTAGAAAATCCTGAAAGGAAGACAAAACAAGGGATTTTGAGACAGTGAACTGAGACAGCTGATTAGTCCTAAGGAAGCTTCAAAGTAGATAAGCAGACTAGGTCAGGCTTGCAGTAATGACAAAGATAAATCACTCAAAACGATCATTCATTCTGTGGTGCAAAACATTTTACTGGAAGATATATGAAATTTATAAAAGAGCATGCTCAGGAACGTTTGGATTAATAAATAACACAACTGAGACTTGTATGTCTTCAGTTCATGATTTGTTCTTGAAAAATGGAGAGTTCACTGAACTATGAAGTTCTGAATAAAGCTTTTTAATCTTTTTTGATCCCTTTCCTTTCTGTGTGTAGGACTTTGTTTTCTTTTTTACTAACATAAACATTATTTTTGTTTTTGGATTAATGAGCTGCGAAGAATGGTACATGATAATGGGGTTTTTTCCACAGTGTGCACATGCTTTTCACCATGTCAATCTGGGCTCATCCATATCAATAATATAGTGAGTTTGTGGATCTTTTCCCTTGTCAAACCACATGCCCTTTTTCCACCTACTGTGACTCACTTGGGCCAGTCAAATTTTTCAAATATTCTTGTTGATGTTTTGCCTCTTCTCCCTGAGTGAGAGTGCAGAAAGTGATGAATATCTTTCTCTGCAAACCTAGCACTTCTGAGAGAATCAAGCAGGAAGATGGGCAACGTCAATATCTCAAATTACCTTTCAAAATCCACATTAGCAGGATTTTTCTAAAACAATTTTCTTTGAATTTAAGAAGCAAGTAGCAGACACTATTTCACCCCATCCACTGAGAAAGAATCTCTACATAATAGAAGACTTTTGCAATTCTTTAAAAATCAAGTCTTGAGTAGAAACTACATTACTTAATTTAAAAAATGTATTTAAATTTGCCAAATGTGGCTACTTCCTTTCCATGCCCCTGTCAACCTCTAATAATGTGAGTAGGTAGATTTTTCTTACTACAAGTTGATCTTCTTATCCCTCATGCTCCCCACAAAGATTCTAAAACCAGACAGCAGATAAATGCATTAAAAACCCAGAAATAACTCAACTGTCTGAAAATGGAAAGAAAGCATATATGCCATCATTGACTTTTATTTTCTGTCTACTAGAGTCGTGTATTTTTTTTCCTGCCTTGATGATTAATACAATGTAGGCCATTAAAACTTTCTTTGCAGACAGAACTGTGTTTTGTGCAAAAATACCTGCTGTGGAAAAGCTTTAACATATATAATTTCTAAGGTAATAATCACCTTCTCTGAGAATTGTGTCTTTGAAAGGATAGCACTCCCATCCCTTCATAGCTCACTGCACTGCCTTCAGTGATGTCAGATCAGTACTGTCTTTATTTGAAAATGATAGTACCTCTGAGAAAAGTATTAGCTGTGCTTAATCACTACCTGTATGTTTTTTCATGGGAATTGTTTAGCACATAACATTAGGTTGGGCAAATTATGTTTATGCTGACTGCTGCAGCATCAGCATTGACTAGGCAATGCTTGTCTGGTGAGCTGTACATATGCACAGGTGCATGTTCATATCTCAGCAGGTCATTTTGAGCTCCTTTTATCATCTGCAGACAAAAACAAGTGAAAGTGGTCAAGCATGTGTAGTGCTTTAGGTGTCTAAAATTCTGGTAGATGAGTTTCATTTTGTGTGTCACTATTACCTGTATAGTTACACTGTAATACTGCGTTGTTTCCGCAGGCCACAATTCACTGAAACACTTTCACAGCTTGGAATTAGGGTGTTGCTATTACTCCACTGTGAGAAAACCTTTTCATACCTAAGGCTGTAGCAAAAACGTAGTGACACAGATGAAGTTCTTCCCAGTTTGAGTCATATCACTGGATATTGTGTGTAACTACGTGGGACCTGGCTCTAGGGATGGGGGAAGCAGGCTGTCAGTGGCAGCAGTGCTGCCTGCATCACCGAGCCATTGCATCTTGGTTTGTGCAGATGAGCAGACATGGTTCTGCCAGTGGGACAATGAAGGCATTCTGACTCCTTCTCTTCAGGGTTTCCCCATGTCCTTCTCACCCCATCCTTCCTATCTCTACTCTACTCCCAAAGTCAAGCTCTTGCCTCATAACTGGGGTGTCAAAACTAAATTTTGCTGAGAACAAGCACCTAGATAAGTTTTTTTGAGACACAAACCAGCTTTCAAACAATTTCCTTCCATGTGCTCTTTCTTAGTATTTTCCTATTTTCCAGTATGTGTGTACTAACTTGCAAAGCCTGGGATACACGATATTTCTCTGGTAAAATCTAGGGCAGATGATAAAGTTGCTGTGCCTTAATGAGATGTTGTACTCTGAATTGCTTTCTAAAGACCAGACTCGCATGATATTCACATGTCTGTTTTCAGATAACTATCATGACATATTTCAAATGCTTAGAAATGCTCTTCAGTACCTTTTCAGCATATAGGAGTTGTAAGGTATCAGAAAGGCCAAAAAAGCTCCCTCCTTCTCTCTGCAAATGAATTAGAGCTTCTGTAAGTGAACAGGCTTCTTTCTGGTGATCAAAGTGAGGCCATTCCCTGGAAAGGGAGGAACAGCATTTTATTTACATCACTTTTTTTTTTTTTTTTTCCCTGTTCACGCTTGTGTTTTTATTCACTGGGATTTTTTTGGTTTGAAGGAATTCTTCACCTTAAGGAAGTCCAAGGACTCTTTTACATAGTGTTGTCCTTATGTCAGTGTTTTTCCAAAAGCTAAACCAGGTGATATTTCCACTCCTTAATGATTGCTTATGCTTAGTTTCATTCATTTTATTTTCTTGACAGTGTGTGTTTCACTTGTGTGGGAGATTTGTTGGAGGACTTCTTGCTGTATTTCAAACAAACCAGATGTAGTTCAGGAATCATTGCTAGAGAGATTCTGGCATGGCTGATCGCGCACTGGACTTTTTGCAGCAGTCTAGGGTGAATAAACCTCAGTGACCTGGAGGATTGCAAAGTATTTACACAATGTATCTATGCTTACTGATGTGTCCATGAACAACTGTGGTGTGAGAAGAGGGAAGATAATTCAATTTATGGAATAAATTGTACATTGTGTTCTTCCTCTACTTCCCAACCTAAGAAACAGCAGGCACACTCAATGTACATACAATTGCCTCTCCCATCCCCTTTCCTTCTTTTATGATAGCTTGGCTTCTTTTTTATGTTCTTTCTTCAGCTTGTAATTTCATTTGCATGTGGTTGGAAATAATGTACAGTTCACTAGAGGGAGGGAATTCATTGTGCAGTGTGTTGGGAAGAGGAAGGGAGAGAAAAGAACAAAGAAGAAAAATGTATTTAAATTTCACCTGTACAAGAAGCTTCAGCTTTCTAAGCAGCTATGGTGGACACATAAGGAGAAAATAAGGAGAAACAGATTGTTGTTGCTTTTTGCCATCTGCTCAGTATTCCATAGATAGCTTTTATCAGCAGGGAGCTATTATCACCAGTTAAAAACCATTCTCTCTTACTCTCTGTAAATAGTGTCTCTCTGTGTTTCTCTCTCTTGCTCAAAAAAAAAAAAAAAAAAAAAAAAGATATCGCAAAAAAGATAATTTCCACCATTTAAATGTATTTGTATATTCTTTTCCTACTGGGCTGAATTTCTGTGCTTGCAGAAGAGGCCCTGTCTCGTGTCACACACTGGGTTGTCAGTCCTTGCCTGTGAGGGATTGTGAGACCTTCTGAGCAGAGCCCAGCCAACCTGGACATGGCTCCAGCTGCTCTGTGCCAACATGGCTTGGCTTGACAAGTGTCTGCATTGGACTGTAGTGCTGCCACTCTGTAACTCTGTAGGACTTTGCTTTTATAACCCTTCACCAACTTCCAGTTTATGGGTGAGCTGTGCTGAGATCATTGTGCAGACACATTTCTGATCCAGCCAGTTCTGGAGCTTAAGTTACCAAAAAGGGAATGTTAAGATTTATGCCACAGAAATGTACATAAATATGTTCCTCATTCCCTATTTTTATCACAGCAGCTGCAGCAATAACAGCAGCTGCAATGATGGTACTTCTGTGCCATTTCCACTGAGATCTCTGAACTTCCACCTGTCCCATCAATACCTGTCTTCATTTTGGAGAGACAGAGGTACTTAACTGCATGCTTGGATAAGGCTGTGTATGCATTCTCTGAGACACTAAACTGAACTTGAATGTAGCTCTTTCCCCTGTTAATTCCCATTGTATCTCCCTGAGGCAGTTCCTTTACAACAGGAATGACTCCATTTCAAATCAAACAATTTTTCCCTGCACCAAAAAGTTCCCAGTTCAAGTTAACCAGTTTTTTTTCATCTTTGCATGTATTACTTCAGACACACTGCTTCCCCAGAAATTCTAACCAAATCCCTTTGTAAACCTTCTCTTCTTACTTTCCATGTATGTATACTAAACTAAGAACATGTACATTAGCCTGTGTACCCTTCAGCAGGTAATTTCTCTAGAGCAGGTACTGTTTATTTTACCATGTTATAAGTGATGGCTATATCCCATTTGAAGAAATGCACAAATATAGTTAAGACATTTTAGAATGAAAATTATACTAACTACGTAGAAAAAGACAGAAAGGGTGGTGGTAGTGGCTCAGTTTTTTGACAGGACCCTCCAGAGATAAACCGGTCCCAGTTCCAGTTACTTTCTCTCGCAGGATGGGACAACAAAACAAAACAACGTGTGTGTTCATTGCTCCTTGTCCTTGGATCTGTCATGAGTGATGGGACTAGATGAAGAGAATTAAGGGCTAAAAGAAAGTTAATATGTTTTTATTTGTAGGTTGTTTTCGAGAACAGGGTTTTGATCTTATCTATGTGGACTGGACCATTGGAGACCATTGATATTGTTGATAAGGACTTTTTTCTTAAATGTAATCCCACTCTCCATTGATTTGAAAATTTATCAAAGGACCATACAGCCAAAGTTAATTTCTATGCTAGCTGAAATAATTTGAATGATTCAGCTCTCATAATAACATAGCCCCTGTCTCACTGGAACTTCTTTCCCAGCTAATGCAAACCATAATAAGGACTTCATAAGGCTTTATTTTTTGATTGGTCTCCTATACTCTAAGAATTTCAACACTGAGGATTAATGAAGACTTATGAAAACATATATTTATTAAAAACATAATTCTGTGAGATAAGGTTTTTAGAGACTTTAGTCACAGTTATTTTATGTTGACGAATTTCTCAGTGTGGTTACTTCTTATTAAATTTTTAAAAGAGCAACGTAATTTGTCAAATATGATATGAATCTCAAGTATATTGACATTAAAGTAAAATGAGGTTGCTGAGAAATTTGTCCAGTTTACAGGATGTCTGTATTGGATAACTTGCAAGCTTCTTATTCATGACTTTTCATAAACATGAAAGTAAGATTCTTTGATTGCAAACCAGTATAAATTAACTGGTAAAGATCCTTTTGTGAAGGAGATTCCAGGGCAAGGAGTACAGAAGGAAAAAGTGTTCTGGTTTGGTTCTTGCTTTTGATATATCTCTACAGGAGACCAGGACCCGGGTACAAATGAGAGTAGCCTGAATTCTAGTCTTGTATGAGCAGCATCTGGCACCAATGCACCAAGGTGGAAGTCAAGGATAGTTTTGGAAAAGAAATGCCTTGGCCTTTAGCTAATGTGTGATGTCTCAGTGGGAAGCTTCCTCCTGTTGGTGCAAACAGTGATGCTGCCTGTGATGGATGTAGAAGTGACCTCGGGCCAACTGGTTTGGAGAACCAGAACTCAGCTTTCACAAGGCAGGTAATTTTCTAGTGTTCATTCTCAAAGTAGGTAACTCATCTAAATATTATCTTGTCACTTTTCTGTTCACCTTAGTAGATATGATTAATTTATAACATATGACTGCTGTATTGGATATAACACAGATATTTCTTACAGTGAATACGGTCATTCAGTGTTGCAAAGCAAAATGTCATCTCTGCTTTGACTAAATGATATACCAAGGTTTTTTCCATTTTGAATCATTCGATGGCTCTATGTGTATTTTACTTTGCAGGCTCTATGAGACACAGTAATGCCATGTCTGGCTGTTCAGCTAGGTTGGGCATTTCCTGGTTGCACCACCATTTGCTATTTCTGGAGAGCCTATAACCGTGGCTGACCAGGATTTATAATGTATTCTGCTGTTTCCCCCAAGGGTGCTACCAACATGTGAGTTGTGCTTTTCTTCCTTGTTTCCAGTTGCAAATTCTGCAGTACAGATAGAACTAAAAATTAAAATAGCACTCTGCCTTGTATCTGCACTCTCTTTTTCAAACTGTTCTCCCATTGCATAGACCCCTGCTATTTCTCCTCATATGCTGGTAAGAGCTGCAAGGACACTGCTGGGTAAAGGCTATGTGAGAGAGCTTGTCCACCCATTCTCTGAGAAAAAGGAGCTTGCCAAAGTGTACATTGTTTTTGTGTAGTGGATCTTGCTTTCATATTCTTTTAAGAAAAGATTATATATTGTGCTATTTATGTTAGTGGCCGTCACACGTTTAACTGTTTTTTTTTAGAGTATTTGAGACACCTGAGTTTTTCCCCTTGTACTACAGTCTCTTCTCTATCTGATTTTATTTGTTTCTGTTGTCAGTTCCTTTTTTAAGTTATGCGAGCCCTCAATAGATGCCAGAGGTAGTCACACTACGCAAAACAAACTGAAACGTGGCAGTGTTCCCTCCTCCCATGAAGGAGTAGCAATGGCAAAAGCAACTCCCTCTATGCTCTTCCCAAACCACAGAATTATGGAACTATTCAGCATAGAAAAGACCCTTAGAACCACTGGGTCCAACAAACGCTGGGCTTTTCCCTGAGTCTCTGGGCTGGTTTGAAGCCATGCCAGCAACCATGGTTGCAGTGCCAGTAGGCAGCTGGAGCAGTGTTTTGGGTCTCATGGCTCAGGTCATTTTAGGACAGGCCTTTCAAGTTGATTCGCCAAACATTGGCTCTTTTTCTGCCAACATAAAGAACATACTTTTTCAATAATGTATTTATAAGCCAGGCTAGATTTTGTCTCTGCATGAGATGGTAAAATATTAATCCTGCCTCTGTGCTGTAAGAGCTGAATGTGGCTGTCAAGATCTTTAGGGCAGAGCTCAGGAGAGGGCTGATGCAGAGCCCGCCTGTAGGCAGAGAATCCCTGCCCTAATCTGACCTGGCCGCAGCAAGGGCTTTCTGAACTCTCACTGGTGTGTCTTGCAGTTGCTTATGTTCCCTTTTGTGGCTGTGTCCATCTAAGATGGAAACTGAGCAGTGTGTCCTAATGTGGCTTTAGCAAAATTGCAGTTAATCTAAAGTCTGCTCTCTTGCTGGCTTGATTCTGACATGTCATCACATCTTATTCCATCTGAACTGTAATGCTGTTATGCTAAAATGCACAGAGAACTGATGTTTATGAAAGCACTCATGTCTTTGGGTACTTTACATAAGTGGGACCAGGTGTCCCTTGCATTTTTCACCCTATCCTGCTGTTATGTCTCTAGAGTGATACACCTGAGCCTGGGTTTTATACACCTCCTAAAAATGAGGAAAAATAGCCTGTCAGATTTTTTTTGGGGTGGAAGTGGATTAGGACTAAAGACCTGACAGGGTTGATACTTACCCAAAATCCTGGAATTTTTCAGGAATGATAGGTGTTGGGTTTGTGCCACAGGATAAAATGTTTTATTCTTTTCAGTGAGGTGTGTCAGCTTTGGAGAGCAGAGATAATAAAATGGAAAGAGGAATTACTATCCATATAGCATTATCAGTCTGCTCAACCAGGTGCCGATATTTACACCACCATGTCAACCCAGATAAATCTCAAAATGTTTCTCAGCATGTTTGGCAATCCTTGCTGTGCTCCCACTGTTTTCAAGTTTAAGTAATGTCATTCTGCAAAGCAGCTGTTGGGTTGAGAATGGGGAACTTGCTCTCAGATACACAGTGTAACAAATTTCTGATTGTTATTGCAGTCTGACTGAGATCTTGACTCAAAAATTTCAGGGAATATATTTTTAAAATCCCTGAATAAGAAGATTCTGAAGAGGAATACTTCAGAGAGATGAAGGAAAGAGAGGGATGCGTTAGTGAAAAATAAGTCAAAGAAGAAATATTAGAAAGAATTTGTTGGGGTAATGGAGAGGAATAAAATTAACTTCCAAACAATAAGTGCCATGACAAAAACCTTTCGGATTTTAAGGAATTGGTCTTTGAGGGACTGTCATGTGCTTGAAGGAGCAGCAAAGATGGCAAGACTTGGACAAATCCCAGAACTCTCTGGAACACATGTCCAAGTACAATACCTAATATCTAAATGAAGCACTGTTTTCCCACCGTGTTCAGAGAGCACGGACACTTGAGGGGTTGTTGCCTCATGTTGGGCTGTTGGGGAGCAGTGGTCCTCCATGTCCTGCCTTCAGGATGCCATACTGCTGTGTGTATTTTGGCCTTTCTGGTTTGGCAGGTTTTGCAGGTGTATTGCGGAGTGATGCTCTGTGCCACAAATCTCAAGCCCACAACTAGAACCAAGCTTGTAGGAAAGCCCAGTTCCTGCTGAGATGTCCCTCTTTAAAAGCACTGTCATTCAGACAGTTCAGACAACAGCCTGGGGAGCTTCTTTCTGCATAAATTATGCTGCAATCTTTTTCCTTTCCAGTTTTCAACTTCTCTTCCAATTCTGTATGCTGTTCTTTGCAGTGCCTTGGGGGCTAGCTTGTCTGGGAGCTTTCCTGGTACTTAGGCTTTTTCACACCTTTCCCTAATCCCATTTTGTTCCCAGAAATCTTCCTGACTGCAATAACTGTGACAACATTAAGCAGCTGCTCAACCAAGTATGCTCTTGTGTATATCAGTGTATAGCTACTCCTCATTACTGGGTGGTTAATGATCTTACACCTACATAGGAACTGAATTTGCAAAGACACTTCTCTTGGTTCTGATGCTGCTCTTTTGCAACTACTAGATGAAATCTACTGCAAAAGACCTGCATGCCAGTGGAAGGCAGCATCTGGTGATCACTTCAGAAGAGAGTTGTTAGACAAAATTAACTGAACAAATTCACTTTAAAACCAGTTTCTGACTCCCCTTTCTAAAATTTTCCTTTGAACATGAGAATGCTTGCAAGCTTATATTTCCTGGATATGGTTTCTTAGTGGTAGCTCTGCCTACAGGTCATAGTCTGAAGCTTCAGTAATTCTTCTCTTAATGTGTCAAACAGATTTAGTGTGATGGAAGTGTTGAGACATGTCCAGAAGGTTCAAGATCTGAAGCTGGAAAATGAGCACCATGGAACATTCCTGGCAGTTCTTCCTGTTTCTTCAGAAGCAGTGAAACATTTGACACTTTTTCCCATGCTCAGATATTGCAGAGAAAGCATCTTTTTTGTACCTTTTACTGTCTGGACAGTGTCATGACTGTAAGAAGAACTCATGAAGGTGCCCCAGCTCTTCACAGATGACTGGATTTCCTTGCTAACAACTGCCTCCTAATGTGCTAAAATGCTTTTGTTTGTAAATTGTAATTTGCACAGAAACCTCCTAAAAATACCTCTGGCCTCAGTGAAACCCACATCAATGGAACTGGGATTTGGACAGGCAGATAGGCAGAGAACTGCTGCTTTCCCCTCAAAGTTCCTTAACGTTTTGGCACAGAAAACATGGATTTCCCCCATTTTCCTACAGTGCTTTATGGCTGGTGATAAATTTGATATCTATTTCAAGAATAATTTGCCATTCCCATTAAATACATTAACCTGTAATCCATCAGTGCTACCTGTGACAACCAAATAACACATACCAGTAGGTAAAGGCTAATTTTCTCCTGACATGTATAACATAAAGGAGTAAAGAATGTACTGGATCTTACTTGGTTTCCATGAATCAGTATGTTTCAAAAGGTGAAAGAGAAGCCAGGCCAAAATCAAATGATAACCGTATTGTGAGTATCATGCAGTCAATCCTTAGATGACTGTTCCTACAAACTGTCTCAGTGTGGGTTGGTATTCTGGTGGTCTCTTTTCATGGCTGGATGCATTTGCTGAGCTGTGCGTCTTCTGGGGTGATTTGCTCCTAAAAGATGAAGTGAACTGGATGTGGCAGCAATTGAGAGCTTTTGCTAAAAATGTTCCCTTTTGAAAAGGGAAGGTGATAGAGATGAAGGAAAGAAATGAAGACTTGTTTAAATGCTATAGATCTTCAAGCTACACTAATTAAAGAGCCTGACTTAATGAAAGATGGAATTGTGTGATGGTATCAGCTGTTATATCATGGTGTGTTGGCTACTTCTGGGACTCTGGGAGATTTTGTAGAAGAAAACAGTCATCAATATATAATGCAACATCTCAGTCTTTGCAGAGACTTCTAAGAAGGAAATTGCTGACCTTTTCTCTCAGCCATTTTCTCTGAGATGTTTCCATTCCATTTTGCTTTTAAACTAATTAGAAGCACTGCTAGCAGCCTGTTGAAACATACAGAAATGTTGTGATGTGGTCAGACAGACTGACAGAATTCTGTTTCCTGGAATGGCTTTTGCAGTCCCAGAAACACTTCTCTCCCATAGCAACAATTCTTGAAAATCCATGATAATAAAAAATGAAGCAGAAAAAGATAAGCAGGTATATAGCCCAGTCTCCTATAAAAGAGGAAATATATCCCAGGAAAATATTTGCAAGGCAGCCCTGAAAACAAATGGAAGAAGACAGTTTTAGGCTCAGCACTGGCAGAGGGAAGTTGAAACTATTAGCAGCCAGTTGTTTGATGTTGGCTGCCACTGATGTTTATCGGGACTTCCTATATTTTCCTTACAGAAATAGTATTGCATGAGTGAAATATCTTTAATCTATCAGTTTTTCCTTTTAAAGCCAGTGATATCTCCCATTTAACTCTATCTAATGGGCTAAAAGTAGCAATGTGATGTCAGGCATGGGGTGTAGCATGGGGGTTTCAGACTGAACTCCGTAAAGCTGGGAAAACACTTGCCTGTTCTTTTTAGAATGAACAAATGAATCATGAAATCAGGTACTCCTGCTCACCTCTGCCAGGTTGCAACACATCACCTTTTGCAGAGCCCTGGAGCATGCCTGGGCTCTGGCCCTGCAGCCACTGGCCACAGGTGATGCTGGTCCATCTCAGGGTCTCAGCACTGGGATTAAAGGACCCAGTGGCTGTGGCAGGTGTTTCTTCTTGCACTGCAGTTTGGTTTGTTTATAGCCCTGAGTGGATTGATTTGCATGACAGCACAGTGGTGTCAGCACTGCTGCAGCTCTGCCTTGCGGGCAGTAGTGCAAAGTTGAGGTCGCTTACTCTCCTTGGTGTTAGTCACATCGATCCTAGCCCTCATCAGATTCCTAAGCAGGAAGTGGGGGAGTGGGGTGGGGCAAGGGTACTGCCGCTTTTAAAGTCTGCAGTGTCCTGTCTGAAAATTACCATCCAAGTTTTTTGCCAAAGTGCAGCTCTGCCCTCAAGGAGCTGCATAGACTCAACAGATGAGACAAAAGAGAGAATCTTGGTCAAACTTCCACTCTACTGATTTTTCTGATAAGTAAATTTTTTAATGTAGTAGCCCATAGTGTGTATGGGCCTTACGTATCGTCTTTGCTTTAAATTACAGCCCAAAGAATTTCCATTTGAGAACTGAAAGCACATGTTGAAAACAGCTTTTTTACATCTCCATAATCTAAAAATGAGCTATGTATGTATAATATAGCCTTTTCAAATTTATTTGAAAATACATTGCTTCTGACTTGACTTTTCTTGTGCCAAAGCTTTAAGTCTGACATTTTTTCAGCCAAAGCCCTAATCTAACCCCATTAAATCTTTTTTTAATATTGGAAACATTGAGCAAGAGGTGTTGACATGGTTTGTTGTATTTTTTAATAATATTATTTTTACATAAGTGTAAAGTGAGAAATTATCTGTAAGAAAATAGTCTTCTTCTTTAAATAGAATAAAAGTTCTGTCCATGAAAGTCTGATATTCATGGCATTGCTCTAGAATGGTTTCACTTTTGTGATGGTTCCTCAGCTGTGTGAGTACAAAATGTATGCTCTATGCATTTCTAGGCTATGTTTCCTAGAAGTTACCCATAAATACTGATAAAAAAAGGTGGGTTTAACATAGGGATTAAGAAATAGATAGTTCTTAGGATTCCATGTGGAAACTGTATATGTTGTTTTATACTGTAACTTGTCAGACACCGCATGCAGTTACCTGCTCAAGTGTACTTCTCTGAATTGCAGTTTGCTTACAAGCCTCAACATCTTTTTTTTTCTTAAAACCCCAAAAATTTCAAATGAGTTTTTGCAACAAAGGCCTTCTCATGCAACTTAAGAGTTACATTCAGATTAATTTTTGAAGCTGAAGGACTTTCCATTTGAGCCATGCTTTGAGAGATGCAGGCACATTGAGGGAATAATACTATATAATTGCAGTGTATTGTAGAGTATAACGGTAATTTGGGATATAAGTGCTTTAAAACATGCATAAATGGACACACTTTGCTGAAAATGCATATGTTTAAGGGTAATTGTTTTCTTGGAAACGAAAATTATTAGTCTTGTAGGGTTTTGCTAGTATGCCCTCCAAAAGCTCTGATAAACATACAGTTGCTGGATATTTTTTTCAGCATGATGATCCATCTTTTTGATTACAGAGGCTTATAAATCATATTACCTTGTGCACTTCAGTTGTATTTGCTGATACCGTATTTTGGCTCCTACGGTAGTAATCATTTTAAGCTGTTGGTTTTTTTTTTTTAAATGAATATTGAGTTATTTTTCTCTGAGTTAAAACAACTTGAAAAAAATCTAATAAGAAGCATGTGCCTCTCTAGTACTAAATGAAATTAAGTTAGGAATGCCTATAAATGCAGAAGTCTGTTCTTACAACCTTTCAGCCTGAATTTATGAGATGTGATACAAACAACAGAAAAGGTAGACACATATATAGAAAGAGTGCAAATTTAGGATAGAAGTAAGGCAACAGAAGTGTGGGGTTGGGCATGAAATTCTGGAGGACTAAGAGGTATTTTAGTTGAAAAGCAATGTTAGTTGTTTTTAGTGGAGATAGCAACATAAAAAAACCCAAGCTGAGGTGGAAGAGGTGACAAAATTGAGATGCAGGGAGCAGACAGGGTGTGTAGTCTGTGATACGGAAGCGCAAGGGGCACACGGGCAGATTTCCTGACTCATCTGTGTGCAAGATTGTGAAGGGCAAATGTGGAGATTGTGTGACATGCAGGATGTGTGGGTAGACAGTACTGGTCAGGAAGATGTGACTGCAGTAACACTGAACTGAGCCATGGCCAGACCTGCAAGTTGGACTGAGCAGGTTTGTACCATCTTCTGAGTTCCAGGGTCCGGGGGACAGGCAGGACTGGTTCAAGTCTGATGCTGTGATCCATGCAGATCTTGTCACCTTTTGCTGCTATGGATCCAGCATGAGAAAAATGCTTTCAGCAGTCACTTAAAAAATAAAATTGTCTTTTAAATACAAGTAGGGAAAGGGAAGAAGGGAAAAATGAGAGGACAAAAGATGCAGAAGGATATTATATAGGAAGTGAAAAGGCAGCAAATGAACAGAAAACTGTTGCTGGGAATGGATGCTGAAGAGACAGGTGCTGACCCTACTTTGGAAAAACCTTTGGAACAAGTATTCTGCTATTAGGTTTCTCTGTATTAATCTGCTCTTTTTGTTGCATTGAACAGAAACACAATGCTAGTGCCAATGTCTTGCTAAAAATGGACATTGGTTTTCTTTAGACGTCCATTGCAATGAACAGAGATTATGCCAGCATACTGGCCTGTACTTACTGAAAGGAGTATGTCTTTTTAGTGTGAAGAATGAGTCTGATACAGGGAATAGTAACAAGGAGACTCTTTCCATGTTGTATGTCTCTGTGCAGACAGACAGACAGAATCTCACAGAATCAGTTAGGTTGGAAAAGACCTCTGAGATTTGTTGCGTTCCCTGCTTTTATCCCGCTCTGGTACCGGCGGCAGAGCGCTAGCACGATCCTAGAAAGCCGTTCGCGTTCGGGGAGGCTTCCTCGGAGAGCCGACTATGGGCACCGCTAGTCTGCGTTCGGTCTGAGGAGTTGTTGCCCTCAGAGCACGGCAGGATAGCAAATAACTCCCAAAGAAGGAGGACTCTTAGTATGAGAGTTTGGCAGGTTTATTACCCCCAAGGGAGCTCAGGGACTAAGAGCCCAGAGCAGCTCATTCCATGGGTATTTAAGGGAGGAATAACATCCAATAAACTGAGGGCTCAGGGGCAATACATGGGAGGGGCCGGGGTACATGGTCGAATGAGGTTTAGGGAGGGGAGGGGGGAAGAGAGAACAACGAATGAACAAGGGAGTAACAGGGAACTTTCCAGAACTGGGATACATAACAGACAAATCAAGGAACCAATAGTAGGAACTTGGGGTTCGTGGCTTGGTGGTCCAAACCACTGTCTCTGGGAGCTTCGGGGGGAAGCTCTCTTGTCTGTGGAACATGCCACCGGAAGTCCTCGTCCTTCCTGGTTCAGAACCACCGCTACAGAGATTTTTCTATCCAACATTTACTTAAATACCTCCAGGAATAGTGTCACGATCCGCTAGCACAAGCGGGGGTCGTGATGGTTCATTACTTGAATCTCCGAGTGCAAAAGAAAAGAGGGACAAATATTTTTTACTTTAATCAAATTCAAAAGCACCTTTATCGAGTGCCAACAACACAATTATGCGATAGAGGAGAGAGAGAGATACGGTGTTGAGGGGGGGAGGGGGAGAAAGAAAGGGGTTAATAGCTACCACAGCATGACGAAGTCCTCGTTGTCCAGATCCGATGGATTCTGTCTCGTCCGTGGGGAGATCTCGTAGGGTTACTTTTTGAGAGTCTCTTTACAGTCTTTTCGAAAGCGAGGGGCAGGTAACCAAGAGATGAGGCAGTCCTTCCAGAGGCAGGGGCAAATGGCCAGGAGGTGGGGGAGTAACGCCCATTGTTTCAGGGTGTGGGTGCAGCTGTACAAAACTTACAATCCTTGTGCAGTCCTTTCCACCCCTGTAGCTGAGCGGCATGGTCTTCACAGGCATGTGTCAGCACACTTCTGCAGCACACCTCTGCACCTGGCAGGCATCCCACCAGGATCTGGCCAGACTTCATTGTGCAAAAGTCATTTTTCCCCTTTTAGGGTCTTTGGGTTCTCAGCCCCTGCTTCTGCAGATGGTCGTGAGGCAGATGAGAGATTTCTGTCCAGACTCTTAAAAATAGTGACTCCACCACTTCTCTGGGCAGCCCTTTCCAGTATCTGATCATCTTTTCTGTGAAGGATTTCTTCCTAATGTCCAATCTGAACCTCCTTTAGTGTAGATTGAGGCTATGTCCTCTTGTCCTGTCACTGTTTGCTTTGGGGAAGAGACCAACCACCGCCTGGCTACAGCCTCCTTTCAGGCAGTTGTAGAGAGTGTCCCTTGAAAGGGAGAAAAGGTTTCCCCTGAGCCTCCTTTTCTCCAGGCTAAACACCCCCAGCTCCTTCAGCTGCTCCTCACAGGACTTGTGCTCCAGACCCTTCCCCAGCTCCTTTGCCCTTCTCTGCACTCACTCCAGCCCCTCAATGTCTTTCTTGCACTGAGGGCCCAGAACTGGACACAGCACTCGAGGTGTGGCCTCACCAGTGCCCAGTACAGGGGGACAATCCCTGCCCTGCTCCTGCTGGCCACACCATTGCTGATCCAGGCCAGGATGCCATTGGCCTTCTTGGCCCCCTGGGCACACCCTGGCTCATGCTCAGCTGCTGTCACCAGCACTCCCAGCTCCTTTCCAGCCACTCTGCCCCAGCCTGTGGCACTGCCTGGGGTTGTTGTGACTCCAGGTCAGGACCCAGCACTGGGTCTTGTTCAACCTCACACCATTGGCCTCGGCCCATGAATCAGCCTGTCCAGATCCCTCTGCAGAGCCTTCTTAACCACCAGCAGATCAACACTCCCACCCAGCTCGGTGTGGTCTGTGAATTTCTAATAGCAGACTCAATCCCCTCATCCAGATCATGAATAAAGGTATTCAAAGAGATGTGGGGGGAACGCAAAAATAAGATGAGTCACACTCTGTGACTGGTCTGGAGCAAAGCAGAGACCTCAGTGCTAAAGGAGAAAGGCTGCTTTCTGGGCTTCAACAAGCTCTGTATTTTACATTTTTGGGCTTCTAGCTTTCCTGCCTTTAGGCTTGCAGGAGCAACTGTTTGTGTTCTTCTCCACTAGTCAGTGAAAGCAGAAGATTCTTTGAACAATATGAAAATGGGAAAAGTCTTTTGTCTGTGATGGGAAGTATTTCCTGGGTGGCCCTTGTATCTCTCTCTTCTCTGCTGATCTGTGTGAAAAGCAACAACCTGAACTAATGTGAATCTGCTTTTGCCTCTTCCTGGGAAATAAAGAAATGTCCAGAATTAAGGTGTAGATGTCACAGGTTTAGAGAGCTAAGTACCAAAATCTTAAAACTAGAGGTGAGGGACAGCACTGAGTACAGCAAATATGGTTTTAGAGGCAGAAGGAAACAAGAATCTCAGCATCCCCCATGTCCCTGCTGATCCTGAGGCCTTCAGTGCATTGGCCTTAAAGGATGAGTGTTTAGCCAGAAATGTAGGTTGAAAGGCAGGAGAGAAAGAAAAATAAAAAAACAAACAGAAAATAATGCAGTTGAGATGAAACCCCCAGAGGGCCAAATTCTACAGGTTTTCTTGTTTTCCATATTTCCTGGTTTAATTGGAAATCAGGAAAACTGCTTCAGGGAGGAAGAAGTCTGTAGCAATTACAGAAATGTGGCATTAAAGAAGATGTGCACTTAAAGGCACAGTGAGTAACAAAAAGGAATTTGTTTTTCAAGGACCTTAAAACTGAGGTCTTTGACTAGAATCTCTGGGGCAGTAATAAACCAGTACTGTTTATGAGAGAAATGGAAATGCATATGAAGAAAATACCACGTATACCTGCCACGTTCCTTTGCACTGTATAACAGAACTGCATTAGAGCACTTGAAAAAAAATTATGACTTCTGCATTTCTGACTCTGTGTACTTTAAATTCATAATCTTTTATCTGAGCTGTGAATTTTAATGGCTGGATCTTAATGATGCAGTTCAAAACCCATGCAAATATAATACATTTTCATTTATCTTTATTCAACCGTGTTTACTTGTTTCTTTCATTTCTTTGTTTGAGTCCTTATCTATCTGGTTCCTTTTATGCTACCATGGACCATGATTCATATTTAGGAGAGTGAAAATGTTATACAGAATCATAGAATCATAAAATCAAAGAATGGTTTGTTGGAAGGGACCTTGAAGATCTTCTAGTCTCACCTTCCCCCACTGCCATGGGCACCTTCCAGTAGACCAGGTGGCCCAGACCGCCACCCAACCTGGCCTTGACACTGCCAGTGATGGGACATCCACAGCTTCTCTTGGGAACCTGTTCCAGTGCCTTACCATCCTCACAACAAAGAACATACTCCTAATATTTAACCTGAACCTACTCTCTTTTAGTTTGAATCCATTCCCACTTTTTCTGTTACTGAATAAAAAAGTAAAAAGTCCCTTTCCGTCTTCCTTGTAGGCTCCCTTCAGGTAATGGAAGGCCACAATTAAGTCACTCCGAAAACTGCTGTTTTCCAGGCCGAGCTATCCCAGCTCTCTCTACCTTTCCTCATACAACAGGTGCTCCATCCCTCTGATTATCTTGGTGTCTTTCCTCTGGACTCACGCCAACAAGTCCATGTCCTTCCTGTGCTGGGACCCCAGAGCTGATGCAGCACTGCAGGTGGGGTCTCACCAGAGCAGAGCAGAGCAGAGGGGCAGAATCCCCTCCCTGGCCCTGCTGCCCACACTGCTTTGGATGCAGCCCAGGACACATTTGGCTCTCTGGGCTGTGAGTGCCCATGGCTGGGTCATGTCCAACCTCTCACCCTCCAGCACCCCCAAGTCCTTCTTGCCCAGGGCCATCCTTGATCTGTTCATCCCCAGCCTATGTTGATACCAGGGGTTGCCCTGACCTTGGTGCAGCACCAGCACTTGGCCTTGTGAGCTTCTCATGTGCCCACTTCTCCAGGTCCCTTTGGATGATATCCCATCCCTCAGGTGTGTCAACAGCACCTCTCAGCATGGGCTTATCTTCAGATTTGCTGAGGGTGCACTCACCCCTTTCATCTGTGTCACTGGTGAGGATATTAAATAACACTGGTTCCAGTACAGACCTCTGAGGGCACCACTTGTCACTGATGCCCATCAGTACACTGAGCCCTTGACTATGACCCTCTAGTTTGGACTGTACAACCACTTTCTTGGCCATCTAATAGTTTATCCCCTGAATCCATCTCTCTCCAGTTTAGAGAGAAGAATGTTGTGGGGCTTTACAGAAGTCCAGGACATCCACATCCCTTCCTTTGCCCACTGATGCAGTCAGTGCATCACAGAAGGCTGCTGGATTGTTCAGGCAGGGCTTCATCCTGGTTAATCTGTGCTGGTGTCTTGAACCACCTCTCTGTCCTCCATGTGCCTTACTATAACTTCTAGGATTTGTTTCATGATCTTCCAGTCACAGAACTGAGGTTGACAGGTCAGTAGTTCCTAGGGTCCTCCTTTCTACCCTTTTAAAATATGAGTAAAATGTCTCCCCTTTTCCTGTCTCCTGGGACTTCACTTGACTGCCATGATCTGTCAAATATCATGGTGAGTGGCTTGGCACCTACATCAGCCATTTCCCTCAGGACTCTGGGATGCATCTCACTGAGTTCTGTCACAAAGCTGAGGATGTAATGTTGAGGACATTTACATTTAAAAACATTTATTCCCTACAGTATCTGTCACACTATTTAGGCAAAACACAAGACAGATCTCAGGTACCAGTTAACATCCTCCGATCTCCATCTGTGAGATGGGAGTAATAATGCTCATAATCCCAAGGAGGCAGTGAAAATTACCTGGTATTTGTAAATATGAAGGTTGAATCCCTGCACAAAATCTGCACATGTTGGTTGGCTCCATATGTCTGTAGATCCCAAATTATTAGAAATACTTTCTACACAAAGTTGGTATTTTTTCCTCTACATCAGTGACTGTACAAGACTTCCGGAGGGAACAAGAACTTAGATATTTTATATAAGTTTTTTTGCTTTTTCTCTCATGGTTGTTTTAATGTTTACAGTTCCCTACCCAGTCCTCTTGAAACCATGTGGCTGTCACTGTGGATTTAAGGTGTGTACATCTTTATAGACGCAGAATTCCAGGGAGCCAGCACAATAACCTTTGAATTCAGCATTGCTTGTTTCCTTTCCAAAATATTTTTTGAATAGGGGTGGAAAACATCTGGATTTTGATAACTGCTGCTTTGTATAATGAAGAAAACAAAAGAGAAGACAAAGAAAAGGAAAAGAGTGTAGGAAAAAACCATTGAATCCTGAAAGAGTAACATATGATTCTTCCTTCAGCTGCTTAATGTTTTCCATGAAATATTTTGGGGATGGGAAAAATACTTTTCCCATTACCATCAATACCATTACCTCAGGAATAAGCTAGCTGTGGGAGCAGGTATCTTTGCCTTCCAGTTTTGAATTCCATAAAAATTAATTTAACCTCAGCTGGTTAGTAGTCTAGCTTTTGAATAATTCACCACCACCACAGTCTCAGTCCATAGTTAAAAACAGGTGCTCTTCATTACTAGTCCTTTTTAAAATGAAATAAGTATGTCCAGATATGGGAAAACTGCTACTGGAAAAACATATTTCTCTCCCTAACTTTGTGTCAGCACCAGAAGTAAAGGCAGGGTAGGGAAGGCAGCTTGGAAGGCATTGCCAGCACAGGCAGTGTAAAGCCACAAGCTGGGACTGGTCCCAGAAGCTTCCCTAAGTCTGTAGCGCACGGGTAAACTCAACCTCCCTTCAGCAGGGAAGCCCATTCCCTCAGCAGACTGCCCTGACCTGGACCTTGGTGGCCTTTAATACCTCTCATCCAGCATTTCTGCAAAGCCTGTTTGTTGTTGCAAAGGAGAAAAATTGTGATTTTTTTAGTTAGAGGTGGGGATGCTAACATCACAAATACTATTTTCCAGACACCACAACCCCACCCCTCCATTTCAGCCAAAGTAGAGGTGCAATGGACACCTAGAGAAAGGAAGTAAATTGGTTTTTTTCGTGTAGGAAGATTGACTATGAGAGAGGGAGGTGGTAAAAATATAGAGAGGAATGTGTGATATAGAGGGCAATGGACAGGAAGAGTGTCTGTGGTTGAGCAGTGGATTGGCTGCAGGAGCAATACCCAGTAGTTGGCTGGGTCCTGCTGCAGGGACACGAGTCCTGAAACCCACCTGTGTACATCACCATTCAACAGGGGATGGCTGAGGGGAATCCAGGCCTAGCCTCTGAGAGGGGGAACACATCTGTCTTTTATCTACTCAGAGAACTGTGACTGGACTTTTTTCTTGTTCCAGTATCCTAGATCCAAGCTCCTGGAGGTACCAGAGTGCAGCAGCTGCTCCCATGCAGCCTGTGAGCAGTCCACTCCCTCTGCCACAGCATTGCCCTTCTCTTTGAAGCTGGGTGGGAAGCAAGTCACAGCAATAACCTGCTGATGGATGCTCTTTGATCTCCTGCTCCAGCTGAAATTGATCCTTCTTGGGGAGGCCTTTGACAGGCCTTTTGCATCACAAAGATTCTCACCATGGTCTTGAGCAGGCTCTGTTCCAGTGGCAATGAGTTCTGCCCTGCAACTGAAGCTAGAAATTCAAGGTTTTAACCTTTTAGAGAAACAACAGATTCAACAGATGAAACTGTAAATTTTACTCATACTTTCCCTTCTAATTCAAAAAAAGCATGATTTTAATCACTCAGTTCATTGCTTGGGTCACTTCACTAGACTTCAGGAGAATTCATAATTAATGACTGAGAGCAGGCTTTCTTTTTTCAGTTCTTGTTTTTCCTTTGAACTTAGCATTTTTTCTCTATTCCAGACAGCATAATTTACATGATGAGCTAATGGTATATTAATCTTTTGATGTGGATCCATGTTGTTTATCAAATTTCTCATAATCTTATACCAGTCTGTCTTGTTATGTTTTTAAAGATATTAATCTTCAACAGAGGAAAAAAAAATGAGGCTTTCCTCCCTGTGTCCTGTTATACCTATGAAATCACACTACCAACCTGCCATAAAATCCTGATAGAGATAAAGCATTCTAATTTCCTTACGAGACAAGATAGCAAATCATGGCGTGTCTAACTGATATCTCATGGTAGGTTTGCTGATTCCTGTCCCCAGTTGTAGTTTGATTAGTGACTGATAATTAATTGCACAATAATTTCCTTGTGAAATGCACCACCTTTCTGGAAGTAAAAGCAAAGGTTAATGGTCATGAGAAATATTATAGAAATGTTTGCATTTAACTAGAACAAAATTTTGGCAATTTGTATTTTTGAGTAATGTTTTCTTTGCGCACAAGTCCTTCCATAGCATTTTGGGTAAGCATTTTTTTTTTTTTTCTATGACAGGCAAGCTTCTTCTTGTCCTCAGAAATGTGTGTTTGTCTCTTTTTGGACAAATGTGTTTGCATATCAGTGACTGGAAGTGGCATATGCCCAATTCAAGGAAAGAGATGTATGCTGTGGCTGGCTATTATGGCAGTAGCCAATGCCTGTTGTGCCGTGGGTGGATGAGCTGATCCTCCACATGAGCAGGAATGAGCACCTTTTGGCAGCTAAGACAAATCCACAGTTTTCTGAAGGCCTAGATCTACACTCAGGTTTTGTCATACACTGAGATATCCTAGAGATGAGGCTTTTCCTGTTGTCTTTGTCTACAATAATAGAGGAAATCAAAGAAAAGCAACAGAAAGGAAGATTTTATTCCATGTCCAGAGGTATGTGGGAGCAGTGGGCTATGTCATTATCTATGTGCATATTCAAAGACAAATATTTCTCCTGCTCCCTCAGAAGAGGAGGTTCTGACAGGCTTTAAAAGTGCAGTTCATTGGGCTCAACACATCATAGAGTTTGAACCAGGGTAATGTAATCAAGTAGCAGAGATGAAAAAGAAAATCCTATCCAGTATTTTTATTGCTGGTTTATCTTGGTTCTTCATTAAAAGCCCCTTCTTAGTCTTTCAAGCAACAATAGTCTGCCTGCCAAATGAAGTCCAGGAGTGTGGATTAGTTATTTCTGCCACATAAACAGGCTGAGTTTTAAACAGGAATGTCCTTGCTGTCTGTGCAAAGCACACTGGCCTTGGCTGCTGGTGTGCCTTGCTCAGCTATAGACCAGCTGATAAAATGTGTTGATGGAGGGATGTAACCAATACTCAATGAACAATATTTATTCTAGTATTTAAAGGGTTTATAGCCACTGCAAAGTTGAAGAAAATATTTTTCCCTTTAGACATTTGTCATTTCTAAAGACCCCCAAACTGGGTAGATATTTTAGATTTTCTGGAGCATTTTAGGATGTTCAGATGCTGTCAGAAACTGTTGCAGACATTGAAGTGCTAACTTGGGACTAGGTGATGCCTTTTTGCCTAACAATAAAGATGGTTTTAGGACTGAGAAAAAATTTGATAGCTTCTTTGTATAATGAAAGATGAAATATTGTGGTGTTCTATTTATGAATACTTTAGAGGCTGAATTGTGGTTGAGCCTCCTACATGTAATTTACACCCATCAAACTGCTATGATTTATGTGAGCAGTACCATGGAACATATGTAAGGATTTTCGGATATTCAGGTTTGCTGATCTGCATGGAAATACTTGAACACAATTGACCAGTCAGGATGCATGCCTGTCCTGTGACATCTGTAGGTTAAAGAAGCCCATATGTTTTGTAAAGTTCTTTGGGTCTCTGTATGACTATCTGTCTGTATGACTTTTCTATATTACTTCTCCTAATGCTCTTTGAATCTTGTAACATCTTGATTGAAATGGCTCTGGGTAATTTTTTTTTATATTGCAACTATCCTTAAAAATATTTTTTTAAAATTTTTTATCTTTTGAAAATATTTGGGAGAAAACATTACAGTTATTTGTACAAAATTTTATTTTTTAAAATGTTTGTACTAGAAAGCTGTATTTGTTGAAATAGAGGCAAATGTTTATCACAAAGCTAACATTTTCTTTCTTGGGAATATTTTACAGGCTTATGATTGTTTATGAACATGAATGTTATCACATAGATTTTGTGCCATTCAGTTGATTTTGTCTAAAAATACATTAACTGCCAAAGTAGTTTTTTATCCCTTTTGGCAAGTTGTAATGCCCAAATCCAGAAAGTTTCCATGGACAAGAGTTTTAATCTCTGAAAAATCAATCAGAGCTCCAGAATGAGTGTTAATTTTTTTTTCTCTGGAGGTCTCTGTAAGTTTGTGAAGGGATAATCTTCAGTGACTTTTACCTATTTTTCACTTGAGGGTGTTTCCTAGAAGCTGAAAGGAAAATACAAGCCATAAAGAAACTTACCTGGTCCCCTGTATTCACAATGTTCTAATCCTACCAGGTCCTGAAAACCCAGAGACATTTAATTTGCTCCTTTGTAAAAACACCTATTTGTTGAACCTGTGTCTGCCTTCAGTAATAGAGCTTTTTTGCAGTCTGAATGCTGGATTTAAAAATTCTTCAAGATTCTGCTTAGTTTGAAATGTGCTGTTCTTATGTTCATCCAGTTGTTTTTACTTTGTTTTATGGCAATTTTGATCTTCCTGGGGATCAAAAAGGTACTTGTGACATCTCTAGAGGCCTGAGCAAAAGCAAGGAGAGAGCAGAAGACTCTCTCTCCTTCTCAGGCACTCCTTTCTACCAGATCAAGAGGTGCAGGATGGAGCTGCCTCTCAAGGGAAACCTGCAGGGAGCTGCCTCTTTGTGCTTCCTTAACACTGCCACATCTCAAGCTTGCCTTCTCAGAGGCACCATGTGCTTCCCCTCACAGCTGACAGGAGTTGCAGAAGACATGCAAAGTAAGGCTCTTGCATGGCACTGGTTCAAAAATAACAGCTTTTATTGGAATACAGTAATTACTGGCACCTTGTCAGGAAATGTTACCATTGAAAATCTTCCTGTTAAAGTCACTTCTTCCAACAAAGTAACTTCTTCCACAGTAGGTATGGTGATATGATATATGAATACAATTCTTTTCCAGACAAGACCCAGCCATTTTTCAAAGGCGCCTGGGCTCAGCCCTGTTTCTTCTCCCTCGCTTCTCTTGCTTCTAGTAAGCCTGGCATGTTAATCCTCTCTGGTACTGTGCTGAATACTTTTACTCCGGGGGTAAATCAGCTTCTTTGCTTAGAGGAAAGCATAGGCTCAGGGAGTTAATGCTGTGAGCTGCCCAGTCACTTTTTATGTGTACAGTGGGTTAAAAAAAAAGGTTCCAAGGCAAACTCAGTTCAGAGAAGATGGAAAGTTGTTACCTGTCATTCATTCCCCACTTGGGTGAAGCCAACAGCAACTTCTTTGATATGGTGATCCAAGCATTGGAACCAAGGTTATTTCAGAGTTACCCTGTGATCTTGGCTCTCTGCCATAATTTTTTCTTACTTTAAAATAGGAAAATAATTGTCTCTTGTAAAGCCTCAGAGGGCATTTAGAGGACTAAAAAAGTATTGTGTGTCAAAAGTTGGAGATTGGATACACAGAGGTGTGCAAGCAGCTGGTAGCATAGGATCTATTCCAAAAACTAAGAAAAGGAATAAAAGAAATATTTGTTATCTAGATGAAAGCAAACTCCTAAAAAAATAAAGAGGCCCTAAGAAAGAAAAGAAGTTAAATACCACATGCTTATCTGATACTGTCAAGGCAATGAAGTGTGCAGCCAGCCAGTCCCTGGGGCAGTGTGTCCATGCTGCTTGCTGTAGGTAGTGGGAGCCATCAAAATAGGTCTAGGTGAGACTATGGGACAAAAACCTGCAACACGGTGCTGGGTTATCCAGGCGCCCAGAACAAGTGGTCTTGCAGTGTGGAATTAACAAGGCAGAGATATCCAGAACCAGCCTGAAGATTGGGCTTTGAACTATGGGATTAGAAAGGCTTTCAGCCTTGGAAGTAGGTGCCACCCTTCTCTCCTGGGAAAAAAGTCTTGTTCTGAGGCAGGCAGGGTTGCTGATGGTAGGATGGGATGCCTTCTCCACTACTTCTCCCGCGGATGATTTGAAACTTTACATTGAAGTTGTTATGGCATGTTTTAGGCTAACTTGTATGCTGAGCCTCAAGTGCCCTTCTTGTCACTGAAATTTAGGCTGGATAAAGCATTCATTTGCTTCCTGAGCTATTATTAGAGTTAGTTTTAGTATCTCCAAAGTAATTAGTATTTATATGCCAGCAGAGGGGCTGGAATAGAAACCTTGTGTGTAGTGCCTGGAGCATCTATGCCTTCTGTGTCTAGGGCCAGAATCTGACCTAGTGAGAATGGCACAACTGTAGCATGACATATGGTTGTATGTTATGCACTTAGACTTGACTTCACATGGCAGAAAATGGTAATTCATAAGGAAGTCTTTGTTTAAGGAGCCTTCCCCATCTTGCTGATAAGGCCAGGAGGCTGCACAGTCACCCTTGGCACTGGGACAAGGACTGTGCCTCTGTGTCTTTGTTTTGCTTTGGAGAGCTCTTGAAGCTGGTTGCTCAAGGCATGGCCAGAATTTCCCTGGCTATGCAACATGCCGATTACTTGCCCGCTTCCTGCGCAGAGCTTACGTGGTACAGAGGACTTTGTCCAAGCCTTCTACGTCAAAAGGGAATTAAATTTCAATGCAAACACAGGTTGCGTGGTTGAGCCATTAAGCCTACAACAAACTCTGCAGTTTAATCTGCTGCTGCTGTAGACAAGCTATCCTTGTTAAATAGTTTAAATTTAGCTGGTAGAGCCCTTGAGAGATTATTTTTGGGACACATTGTGTTTACTGATCTCCAGTAATCATGTTATCTGTTAATTCTGCTGTTCAAGAGCACATGCATAGACCTTGTACTTTGTTGCTAATTTGTCTGTCTCCTATATGAAGCAGAGACTCAAGGATATTAGGAATAACTCTGACTTTCTCCCAGGTCCCTTGATTAGTGCTTTGAGCAGTAGATCAGATCTGCACAGCAAGGCTGAATCCTGGCTGACCTTTTCTTTGCTCTGAGTTTACAAACATAAGAAGGAAGCTTGTTTACTGCAGATGTACAGTTTGCTGGATGCACTCACAAATGTCAGCAGTCCAGCAGCCAGTGCTCTGCTGCTCAGGAGTACTCTGTTGTTGGGTGAAGCTGCTTAAACTGTGGCAGTGGGCAGCACAACACTCCTTGCACTTTGTTCCCTACTGTAACCCCCTTATGCAAAAGTGCTTCTTACAGAAGAAGACCCAAGACTTCTTTTCCTTTCCTATTTTCTTTTTATTTTACTCTTTTTACCTCAGCAGGGAACCAAGGCAGCCAAAATGTGAAGGAGTGCCCTGGGAAGCAGATGAGGATGTTATTAAGATATAACCAGCTGTGATTTTCTTTCAGGGACTGCTGGGGAATGAACCCCTGCTTCTGCCAGGATTTAGGTGCTATAAACTATCCCTGTGATAGAAAGGGTGTTTTCTTCAACCCTTCTCCTCTGGGAGACAGTGCTAGGTGCCGGGGAAGTGCAAATAAGGGCAGAGAGAGTTTGGCGATTAGTCAATAATGAGGATTTAGTTTTGTACTGACAAACTGTCATGTAACAGATACATAACTGTTGTGGTCATGCTGCTGCTGCTCCAGCTTGTGTGGTACGGTTTGTCCTTGGAAAATCCACCATGCAGCATTACATACTCACATACATACTGTTTGGGAAGTTTAACACAGTATACAGTCCCTGTTTAAACTTCCTAGTCAAACCTAAGTTTGAAATCCCAGTCGAACCATCCCAGACATTATGAAAAAAATATTCTGGCTTACTGCACACCTTGGAAAACAGTAGTATTACAATAAAACTACCTTAACTCCTCTGTAAGGCCTATATTCCACTTTTATTGTTAGCAGTAAAATGACAGCTGAAATATGCAGGTGTAAAGGGAAGAGAGGGAAAGAGTATATGAGGGGAAAATACTATTATAGAAATTATTTCTGTGGATACATACATTAGAAGCTCTTCTCTGAGTTCTCTGGTGGGCTGTGGAAACAAAACAATCTGATTTTTAGACAAGATGCTCAAGTATGGACAAGGATGTGCTCTGTTGTTAGGTAACCAAGGAATAAGGAACTCTGTGGGCCTCAACATGATGTAAAGTATCTTTCTGAGAAGGGCACTGTTGGGAGGGTGAGGATTGAGAAGGGCACTGTTAGGTAGTGTCAGGAAAACTTCAGTCTATTTTCTGCTTGTCCTGGGGAATTATCTTGGTACAAATAGAAGTAAGATCAAAAAAAACCTGTCCAACTCTTAATTCTATTATTGGAGAATAATATTTCAAATTCTTTTTTTATTGTAACTGAGGAAGTTTCCCTTTCAGAAGTGGTGGAGACCAAAGACATCTTCTGTCTACAATCATAAAGTTTTGTTTTCTTTTTGTAGCCTTTTGTAAAATGTTTTTCTAAAAGCACTTCATGCAAAATTAAGAAGTGGCATTAAGCAAATGCCTTTGCACAAAATAGAAAAAAATATAATCCACAGCTCCTTAGTGGCTGGTGTACTCCTGTGCAAAAACTTTGAATGTATCTCTTCCCCTTCCAGTTCTTTTATTTCTGTACTATTCAATTCCCTGTATATGGTTGTCACACTTTCAACAGAGCACTTTCCATGGACAGACCTTGATGACTGAAGAGTATTGTGCTGAACAGTGAATTACGTAAGTGTAAATACGTGCTGTTATACATGAAGAGAGAAGTCTTCCTTTCCTCAGGAAGATATGCCTGGCAAAAGACAGAGCTTCAGTGGGCTTAATATTTAATTTTCATCATGGAGGAAGTAATCAAATGGGCTGATGAAATGGGACTCCAAATGAATATTGCAAAAATGAGTAAGCAAGAAAAACAGTTAGTAAATGATTCTAAGTAGATAAATACAAGGCTATGAATCTAGGAAAAAACAATCTTAACCATGTCTACATGATGCTGAACTTGGAAAGAGGTATTGGAGTCACTGGTGAGGGCTTTCTTCAATTAACTTTCAGTATACAACAGCAGTATGCTAACAAGCCCAACAAAATGTTTGTCAGCATTAGAGGGGTGATGAGAAGGAAAAAGGCACTCTTTCATTTGGCATGTGCACAAAATTGCAAATTTTGTGCAATTCCATTCTCCACACTGCAAGAAGAACCTAGAAGAAGGCAGCTGTCAAGATCAGTGTCTTGTAAGGAGATATTAAAATACAGGACATTAAAGAGACTCTTCATCTTGGAGCAGAATAAGCTGGAGTGCTGTGCCTGAGGCCTACAAAATCAGAAGGGAGGTGGATAGGCCTATTGCACAACTAAATTCCTAAGTACTGGGACTCGGGTCAGTCACTGAAGTTGGTCAGAGATCAGTTTAAATCTGAGAGAAAACACTCCACTGTGTGAGTAGTGAACTTCTGAATTTGATCTTGCAGGAGATTGTAGAAGCAGATGGTATCAGCATACTCAAATATACGTTAGACAATTTAATGGGTAATAGGGCTGGAAAGAGCGAACTTAAAGGTCTAAGGGACATAAAAAGGGGCATGTATCCTCTAACAACCCTGACACAACATCTGAAGGTGTGGGAGGAAAGTGCAGGAGAGTGAAACCAGAAGAGCAGCAGGCTTGCGTGACTGGTGTCTCTTGTCATGCTGCTGGAGGCAGAGCATGGGGCTGGCTGCACCCGTGGTCTGACCTCTCCGTTCATACCCAGCTGTTCACCTGGCCAGTGTCCAGTTCGAGACAGCAACTGCAGCCAGGGCTTGCAAAAGGGCAATAAGGGATAAAGAACCAGGACCTCACACAGCTGACAAACACAGGCTGGTTCCAGACCAGCTTTGCCCTTTGAAAGAAACTCATTGTCACTTGGTGCTTTGCTCCAGTGCCAGGCTGAGGAGCAAAGAGGTGTATGACCAGTGCAATGTCTGGCTGTCTTACGGATACCTAAAGTAAATGACATATAGTCAAGCTAGGCCAATTTAAAGTTATCCTTGTGTGCAAAGATGATGAACTGAGTTTGAGTAGGTCCTAGGTTTAATAAATGAAGGTAAATGAGATCTAAAGTCTTGTCTCCTCTCTTCATAGGAAACAAGACAGTCACAAGGATTAGATTACTGCATATTGAATTGATATACATTTTTATTAGAAATCTTCTGAATTATCTTTTAACAAAACCCTATTTTTCTTTAAACAGGAAATATTTGTTTCTATTGCTGAAGGTTATACTTGATGCTTCCATTTTTTAGGGGAAATGTTTATGTTTTCAAGCAAATGATTTTTTTCTCTTCTGAGAGCCTGTGTTTTGTGTTGGAAATTTTAAGGAAAGGCTTTGGCAGAAGCTTTTTGGGTTTGACTGTCGAGGTCATGCTCTGTTTTGAAGTGTTTGTTTCCCCCCTGACAAGCCAAAGCTGAGGACATCTGTTACCAGGACAGATAGGTTGTGTCACCAAGAAACCTTGAGGGGAGCTCTGCAGTGCTGGATACCTACAGCAAGGCTTCCTCTCCTGCCTGCCCACGTATTGGGGTAGAGAGCTGATGTGCTAAAAGGACTACGTGTGCATATGCAGCTCCTCCTCTATCCTTAAATGCAATACTTTAATGAAATACTCTTCAAGTGGCAGTTTTCAACCAAATGTTGTTTTGTATAAGGAATGAGATGAAGGGAAATTAAAAATAAAGTAAAACAAAACAAGACCTTACAAGAAAAGTTCCAGAAAACTTGGCAGTTCTACTTATTCTGTAATCTACTATAGCTACCCAGGCAACCTAAGAACTCATCAGTGAAGAAGGAGGCAATGGATTTGGAGAATGACTGAGCAGGAAAGCAAGATGATATTCCATCACTGGCCAGAGCATCAACTGAAAAACTTTTCCCTGTCAAAAACTGAACTCAGTGGACACACTCATTGACTCACAGGAGTGATTTGTCAACAGAAGGTGGGATTTCTATTATGTCTCTCTCTCTCTTTTTATTTTTAATTAATCTTATTGGAACTCCCTTATCTGGTGACTTCATATTGAAACCCACTGCTATTTCATCTTCATTTACTGTTCGACTCAAGGGCAGAATAAACTTAAGTCAGAAGATGTGGCAAAGGCTTGTGAGTCATAGACTTCACTTCCACCTTGCTTTTGGCATGAACAGGAGTGCTCTTTACGTCTAAACAAACTATACCTCAAGATTAAAAGATGCAGATTGGCAGGATATTTCATCAAAACAATATGTTAAAAGAAATACTCTCATGATTATTTGCACAACTTTTTTTTTACTCTTAATTATGGTGACACTGGAATAAGTTCTCTTCCAGTTTCTACATATGCACCTCACTCTAAGAGCTTCTGCAGTGCCTTTCCTGCTGTAATACCTCTCCTGCTTTTGGTTTAAAGAACCAGAATTGGATATATACATATATGCCTTGTTTACATATAAAAACATGCCTTGCTTTAGGGTTTTTGGCTAATTCTCCTTTAGTTTCCTAAAAATAAGAAGTCTTTTTAAGTTTTGAAAATAAGCTACATCCATCCCAACATCTATGTCTTGTCTCCTTCCTTGATTATGCCCACTGTTTCTCTTTTCTTCAAATAGAAACACAGATGACTAAATTCTCCAGGCACTCTCTGCTATTCTCTGTGACTGTGATTCCCTGAACAAACAAGATTTCTTGTGGGTAGTTTGTAAGGAAGAGGAGGACAAGTGACAGAAGGGAAGAGTTTTCTGAGTTTCTAATTTAAATTATCAGGACAATATCACCATAGCTGGAAGAACAATTTGTCAGAGACAGCAGAGCAGGTGTCTGCTGGGAAAGTGTACCTAGTTGTTAAGGGCACTGAAACCTCTGCAGCTGGCTAAGGCCACCATGAACTCTGCTTGGGCAGAGCAGTGGCTCTTATGGCAGCTGGGATGTCTGCAGGAAGGGTCACTGGACGTGAGACTTCCAGACATCTCTGATCCAAGCAAGAGTAACTTCAGACTATTTTAGCTTCCAGAGAAGGTCATGAAGGTGCTCCCAGGGCTGAATCACCTTCCCTATGAGGACAGGCTGAGAGAGCTGGGATAGTTCAGCCTGGCGAAGAGAGGTCCACAGGGAGACCATACCTAAGGAGGAACTACAGAAAAGATGGGGAAGGACTCTTTATCATGGACTGTAGTGATAGGATGTAGGGCAATAGTTTTAAATGGAAATAGGGTAGATTTAGATTAGGTATTAAGAAGATATTCTTTACTGTGAGGCTGAAAAGGCACTGGAACAGGTTGCCCAGAGAAGCTGCTGATGCCACATATCTGGAAGCGTCAAGGCCAGGTTGTGTGTAGCCTTGAGCAATGTGGTCTAGTGAAAAGTATCCCTGCCCATGGCAGGGGCTTTGGGACTAGATGATCTTTAAGGTTCCCTCCAACTCAAGCCATTCTATGACTAAGATCAATAAAAGGCCTTTTTTCAGCATTTAAGTCTTGTCAATACAAATTGCTGATAAAATATTTTTTTATTCATTTAAGATAGATAGTGATTTTTGTGGCTGACTGCCTATGGTAACTCTACTTCAGAAAAACTTTTCTCCGAAGTCCTATTTATTGAAACTGAGTTGAGATCAAAGCCTCTTTCTGTAGCTCACGGAGTATTTTTTTATTTTGTTGTTGAAGGAATAAGCCTATTTGAGTGAGATTTTTTAAAGCTATTTCCTATTTTGTTTGATAGAGCACTCTGTGCCTCTAGAAATTCAGAAGAAAAATACCTTGTCTAAAAGGGTTTTAATTTGAATATTTTTTTATTCTGATAATGGCTTCTATGCCTTTTAAACTATTTTTCACCTGTACTTACAAAAATGAGCAAAAAGTTAGAAGGAAAACATGTAAAGAATCTTTTAATCTGGAGGCCAATGCAGAGAGAAGGAAGAGAAACTGTATTGATAGTGAGAGCTAGTGACTGGGTAGAGATGCAATCAGTATTTAACACAGGGCTTCAGCTTGATAGATCCTCACTAGATAACTAGGAGTGGGGCAAGGTTTCTTTTTATTTTTCTTTTCTTTTCAATTTCAGGGTGGGAAATGAAAGCAGCCACATGTAAGCAGTTTTTTTAAAGCACCCCTCCTTTTTTTCCCCTTCACAAATTTTTGCAGTCAAAACACAATTAGAATTAATCTAGCCACTGGAAGAACTGCAGTAAGTTTCTGTTCTTTCATCTGATCAAATGGCAATGTAGAGATATTATACGTAACTGTTAGACTACATGGTGTGGAAAAGCTACTATTAATGATAAAAATTCTTGCTCCATTGACTCTCATGGAGATGTTGATATCAGCAGAGGAGCGAGAGGAATCAGATGGGGCATTGGTTCTAGAAGTTGTGGATCTGCAGTAAGGAACAAGGCTGTGGTTTCACAGCAGTTTGGGGAGTGCCAGGAGTTCAATATTTGTGTGAATGACCTATGTGCTTCTGAGCACCTGGCAGCCAGACAGGTCTGAAACAGACCAACAACATTGTCATTGCATTACCAAGTGTGGATTACACAGGCTGTGCTGCCTGTTTGCTCCCCTGGGAATAGGGATCCTACCTGACCTGGCAAGGTATCTGGGGGGAAAAGTTTTACCTCTAGATGCTTTGGAACAGGTTTGTATCAGCAAAAGTGAGTTTGCACCAATTCAGCGACTGGCACCATGCAGCTGTGGTTTGGTTTTGAGATGTCATTAGAGATGATGGTCTATATAGAGGCCAGAGATGCCAATGTGAGGCTTCCATGTCTACGACTATAGAAGGAGATGTCGATATGAAAGTACTGAGCAGGGAGAAAGGCCTCCTATGAGGATATTGGTGTCAGGGAGGCTTCCTAGATCCTGTTTGTGCTTTGGATGCCAGGGGCTGCCACCATCTGTGCTGCTGGGGTTTCCTGGATGAAAAAAGGACTGCAGAGGTGTGTGTCCTGCACTGCAGACCTGTGAGGGCAGAGCAGGGGCTGTTCTTGTAGATCAGCCCTTGCATGGCTGTGAACAGCTTGCAGAGGCTGCATGCGGGGGACCAGAGCACTGAAGCACATAAAACTGTTTTGTCTGGGGATGGGCAGAGAAGTGACCTGTATGGTCTTCTGAGACAGTACAGGTAGAGTGAGTTTTAAAGTGAATCTGCTCTTGTCTCATGAAGTAATTGCATCTGTGAAGGTGTGTTCAGATCCTTATCTGGCTTATTGGATCAACAAAAAAATTGTCTGGTGTTGTGAATTGTACTAGATAGCTTTTTGCATAGGAATTGCATCTCGCAGAAAAGCACTGGTACCAGTTGCAGATTTTTCAGAAAGAGTGCAAGTGAATGTGGCCTAAAAGTTAGTAAATCTTACTCCATACATGCAATAAAAACCCAGTGTGAGTTAATGTCCACTTCTATAATTCTTTCCTGTTTTTACCATGCAACACTTAAAATATTTGTATGTAATAACTGTGCGGTTCTAGTAGCAGCTGATGTACCTGGGTCACTGTAGTAAAATCTTTGTTTAACATGATCCACTGGACATAAACTTTCTTACAGTTTTACCTGCTTTTGTGGTTAGTAATACACTGAACAGACAATGACTGTAAATATTGCCCTCAAAGAACCTCTCTTCCCTTGAAGACACTTGGCTTGGGACAATGCTGACGCCAGCCACGAGTCCTAATTGCATCCCAACTTTGTAGCAGCTTTCAGTTTGTAGCCATAGCAAAGAAAACTATTCCTATTTACCTGTGGAAAGATATTTTTCCAATGACCTATGTGCTAAGTTCAAAGTTTGATTTCCACAAGTATTTATGTGAACAAAACTCTTATATTCTTTATTGGTAGGATGGACCTAAAAGCTTGCTTAGGAATGGAAGGTTTGCATAATCATATCAAGGAATGATTTTTTTTTGTGTTTCTTTGGCTTTTGTAAATTTGAAGGATGAAGGAAAATCTTTTCTGACAGACTTGTTGACAGTTTCAAGAACTGACTACCACTAGACTCACTACTTTGGGATTACAGGTTAGGAAGGAGATGGGTTGGCTTCACAGTACTTGCATCATGATTTTTTCATACTGCTACATTCAACTGCATAAACAGTCATGGTCCATTAGGTGCATGACTCCTTGTGAGAACCATGGACATGCAAAGAAAGGGTAATAAAACAAATATGTGTGGTAAATCCAAACTTGAGGTTGCATTTTTGAGAACTTGTTTGTATTCACTTTTCATTTTCACAGCTCAATTAACCACAGTGGAGTCTGTGTTTCAGTTAAAATAGAATCATAATTTGTTGTCACAGTGGGTTTTTTTCCCTTTATTAGTTTGCTCAATTTACAAGGTGCTGAAGAGTCAGCATCTGTGAAGAAAATATGGTGATCATGCATGATTTTTCCTTTTCTCTTGTGTCTTGTGGTTTTGGTGTTTTTGTTCTGTTTGGAAAGAATCAGGATGAAGTATTCAGGAGATGAAGAGGTAGAAAACTACCTTAAAATTTATTGGCATGAGGACATCTAAAGAACATACCTTAGAAAATTATTTCTTTTTCCTTTGTTTTAAATAGGCTGTTCTGGATAAATTGGGACAAGAAAAATTGGCTTGTCTGAGCTTTGCTTGACTGGTGAAAAATACTCTTTAGAGTTATGAAGAAGTCATGCATCTCTGAGTAAATATAAATTGGAAGTCTGAGGGAGAACTGAAGTTTGAAAAAGACAAGTGTAATGTCCTGTGTAAATTACAAGTCTATTGTCTTGCCCTCCCTTGCAAGGAAAGAAAAAAGGAAATATGGGGATTCAGTGATAACAAGATTAAAGGATAGGGAATTTATTTCATGAAATTCAGCATAATTTTGGAAGAAAGAAATTATTCTTCGTTATTTGGTAGAAAGAAAACCTAATTTGACTATGTTTCATTAAAATGCATTCAAATACAATGACAGTATTAGTGCTGCATAATATTCTGACTTAAAACTAACACAGACTGGTAGCAGTAAAACAAGTATTACATGAATTAAAAGTTGTCCCAAAAAGGGAAACCTCACCAAATGCAATTATTTCTAGCATGTTCCACATCCTAGATTATTACAAAACTTTAAACTATTCATCAATAATCTAGGTGCATATATTCTCATGTTGTACACAGCTATGATTTTATGTTATGAAGCCTGGCAGGGTTTTAACCAATGATGAGGACATTAAAGCTGGAAGGAGAAGTCAGGATGTCCCAGCATAGCAGCCTAAATGCAGAGTTTGCCAGTACAAACCAGGCAATGAAGGCTGTACCTTGAGTAAGAAGTCCAAAGTGTCAAGTCTGTAAAGGTTGTAGAGGCCAGTCTGTCCCTTTCCCTGCCCTGTCACCATAGTTCTAGGGTGAGAGAGGCTTGTGCTGTCATCAGGAGTGCGGTAAAGACAAGGAGGGAAAGGAGAAAGGAAACCAATGCCTCAATACAGTATGCACCTCCAGAGTCCATCTAAAACTCAGAACAAATTTGAAGACAATGATGACAATAGCTATGAAAGCCATTGGAGACCTGAAAGGACATCCTAAACCAAGTCAGTCTATTTAACAAAAGAGGGCTGAGTAGTAGTTGATATAATTTTTCCAAGTATCTTCAAGTAATTTTTATTTGCCTGTACAGTGCATGTTGTTTTCTTGGAAAGCAAATGGGAATAGAGTAAATGAAGGTGAAGAGAATGGGCAGTTTCGTTCCTTTAAAACAATACTGTTCATTCTCACAGGAGGTAAGCTTCATCAAAAGTTATGCTTTAATCAGATGTATCTTATTGAGTTAAATACAGGATAATTACATGAAATTTTATTGTTAGTGTTTTATAAATGAGCATTCTAGGTCTTTAGGTTTGATTTAATAGTCTTCTGTTTTATAAATCTGGAAACTGGAAGGAAAAACATGGGTAGCACTACTGCATTCTAGCTTCTTGAGTGAGGCTAAAATGTGCTGTGCACAGCAGGCTCTGAATATGTGTGTTGCCTTGGCTTTGTTTCAAATACTACAAATATTTGACTACATGAAGCTCCTGTAGGAACCAAATTGAATTTCCTATTCCTTCAAGCCACAAAAAAAGCTAACCTCTGATTTGTTGTTAACTAAATGGCAATGAAGGCAAACAAAACACATTCTGGAACAGAGAACACTTGAGCCTGTTGCTTTCTGCCTTGTCTTAGACTAAGCATGTCGCCGTCCGCCTCCTGCCTTGGTGGTGTGGAGGTGGTCGCTAGCAGAGGCGGATGCGACGAGGGTCCTCGGGGGCCAGCCTCGTCCCCCGTCGCCGGGCGTTTCTGTGCCCTAGCTCTCCAGCTAGCAATGCCGGTAGGCAAACTAATGTCCGCACCTCAGGGGGATCTTCCAACCCAGGTAGATAGAGACACTGACACGAAGGTTCAACACTCTGTGGCACCGGAGGTTGGAAGACCTCGAACCCCCAGTGACACAACCTTTTATTGTCCCCTGGTGACCAATCACAGAGTGGCTTAGGGGAGGAACAGGGGAGGAGAATGGGACAGGGAACCAACCAGGGAGGACAGAGGGGAGGAGAGAGGGTAACAGACAGGGGAGGGGTACAATAAGCAACCGAGTAAAGTAGAACATACTAGAAAACTGGGGGTGGCTGACTAAGATGGGCAGGTGGTGCTACCCAGTGAGCCCTGGGGGTGTTAACTTGTCGCGAGCCCAACCTACATTGGGCTAAACCATCGAATGCCCCGCCTCAGGGGACTCTTGTCCTTCCCCCCAGGGCTTTCTCATGGGGAATTCCTCTTCCTGCACCACCGCCACATAAGCAAAGATGTCTTGTGGAATTTCCCCTTCCCTTTTGCTTGGGGAAAGCTTCTTCCTTGCACATTTGTTGCTGCCATGCTTCAGAAGTTGCTCTGCATGCTGACATGTCTTGATTTCTCTCTCCATTGTGCCAGCTGCCTACAGAGAGGTCATGTGCCCCAGGGTCAGCGGGAAGCAAAGGCTTCATCAGATCACTCAGAGCTCATGGGAGGAAGGCAGTCAACCAGCAGTGCTCTCCCTTTGCTGTGTGTCCACATTATCCCATGAACTAGCTTCCCCAGACGCTTTGCCAGGTAGCCTGGTAATCTGCCTAGGAGACCTGGAATGAATTGTGAAAAGGCCACAGGGCTTGTGGGGTGAATGCTAAGCTGGTGTTACCTGTCTGGTCAGGAAATGCAGAGAGTGGGTGTAAAGTGAGGCCATAAGAGGACCAGCAGAAATGGAGTTTGGGTAGTAATGGATGCTTATGTCTACTGGTTACTAGAGGAACCCAGCACTTCAGTATGGTACTTGAGACCAAGCTAATTAAGCCTGCTGCGAGAGATGGCGTGCAATGACAGCATCTATTCCCTTGGGCTTGGTGGGGCTTGGTGTGATGAGAACATGGTTGCATTACCCTTTTCAGGCTGGGAGCATGGGCAGAGCTGGCCTGCATCTGCCAGTTTGTGTTGTAAACATCCCCAATCCAAACTGAAGCAGAAGTGTGGGTGCTTGGCCATCTTCATGATGAGAAATCAGCAGCTGGGGCACTGCTCAGATTATTTAGCTTCCCGTGTCCCGGGCCAACATGTCCAGGGGAACATCATTTCAATACACATTCTATGGATCAAGGGTTTTATGCTCAAATTACTGGGACCTTTGGGCAAAACTGTATGGCAAAATCAACTGTACCAAATCTACAAAGTATTCAGTAATCAGGGATTGCTCAAGATCATAGCCTAGCTGATGCATTGCTCATCATGACCTGTATTCAGCAAGGATGGGCACCCACATTAAAGGCTATCTTTCTGGGTGAAATCTGAACCCCTAGCCTGCAGATACCTAAGCCTTGGTAAATGGATTCTTGCATGCTTTCAGAAGGACTGTAAGATCTGCAGGCTTTTGGCAAAAGTTCCTAAAGAGAATGCAGAGATCACGTTTTATGTCACGATTGACAGGTAACATCGCTCAATAGAACTTGGTTTCTTTGTATTTTTCACTCATTTCACAGACAGCTAATCTTGTGGTAGAAAGGTCTGGAATAACATACTGAAACCAGCTCTGCCTGTCAGCTGAGCTGCTCTGTTAGTCCCTGATTGCTGTATATCAGAGCTTATAATAGCAGCCACTCCCACGTAAAATTGACTGTTTGTGTACTGCCTACATGAAGGGTACAGTATTTAAACACAATAACATAATCTATTGTAAAGCATGAGGATTTTTTTGCTCTGGTTCTGCATCTTCTCATTTGACATCTAATTTCATTTTACTCATGCTGGTGAAAATAAGACCAGATCGTTAACACAGAATTATTTGAAATGATGCAGGTTGTTTTTATATTTGTGCTTCTTGGCTGTGCCTTGCCTTTAGATGTGGGCTCTGTTGAAAATATGAGGCTGTGTCTGCACATGCATTTTTATAACTAGGCTGTCTTTGTAATAATGGTAGTCTTAAAATAGCTGAGCAATATGATGTCCCCACACATTCTTTTCTAAAGTTGATACATCTGTGGTGAGATCACACATTACATAGATACAATTTGCTGGAGAAGCAGGGAAACTTTCTCTGGAAATAACCTCTCCCCAGATATGCCTTGCCAGCCCCGCCTCCCCCCCCCAAAAAAAAACAAACCCAACCGAAGAAAAATCCAGGAAATTCCACAAAAAATTTTCAGTCCTGAAAAAAAAAATTCTTTTCACATTGAAAACATCAAACTAGGAATTCCTAGCTCCATTTCTTCAGGGTAGATGATGATGAGGGTACTCAGATTTCTCAGATCTGGGCAGGTCTCTGTAGCTACCTGAGAACACACCGCTTGACCCATCTTGCCAAACAGTGCAAGCTGCCACCCTTCATTTCCATGCTAAGGCAATATATACCAGTTTATGGCATGAAAAGTTTCTTCACCAAATGCCTCATGGAGAACGGCTGGTTTTTCCCTCATTTTTGGGGAGATATGGTATTTTCCAGAGAGCTGTCTGTAAGCTGGTCTGTGAACTGGTAACAAATATATCTGTTCTCCTGGACAACTGTGATTCTCACTGGTTTTGATCTTAACATGAAACTGGAAAATACTCTCCAAGGCAGAGTTTTTGTGTTCTCATTCTAAAGCACTCTTTGTAAAACCTTACTTGAAAAATTATGTTTTGGTCTAGGTAGACTGTGTTTAAAATGTTTAGATAAACAGATTTTTTTGCCATGCTATTCTTGTTGCCTGTGAAGCAGTTTATCCCCACATGTGGACAATTTCAGACTACCAGGATATTTTCGTTATGACATGTGAACATATTTGATGATTGATTCTTTCACATGCATTGAGTGACTGACTTAAAATTCAGGTACTCCTAGAAAAAGAAGGCAAATGACAAAAGAGGTATTTTGTTTACTAGCAGAAATCACTTTTGGCTGAAGCTCTGGGTTTGCATGTGGTAAAAAGGATTCTGTCTCTCATAATGTCATCCAAAAGTATAAATCCTCAAAACCTGCTGTGAATATGCTCAGGTATACTTAAAACTTATAGTTTTTCAAACTTGTCAGAAGAAAACTGTTAGATGTCTTTAAAAAAGGAGAGAAAGGAGTAATATGTCAGAGTTTGTTGGCTATTCCTATATAACAGGGCCCTTAAAAATACTGAATTGAAATTCCCCTTTGCTTTCATGTGAAGACATAATTGCAGTAAGCAGGAGGGAAAGAGTATTTGCCTTTGTCTTGAAATTTTGGGAAGACACATTGGACTAATGAGCCTAGGGCAGTATTGGAGCAATTGTACTTGCACCAGAGACTACACTATGGTGTATGTAGTGTATATTGTGTAATAGCAAAAAGGTTTTTACAGGCAGCAGACCATATGCTCTCTCATATTCCCTGTGAAGAATCAATTACACTGGTGTATACCAAGCCTTTTGTCATACTTCAAAGTCAAAAGTTACCAGGAGTCCATAAGATTAAGTAAAATATCAATGTCTTTCTTCCCCAATAGTTGCATAATGTTAGTGTCACATATGAGGAATGAGATTTCCCTCCAGTTTACTATGGCTTTTGCTGGAAAAAGTTCTAAGCAGTTAAAAATCCTTCATGAAAAATCAATTTATCTGATAGCAAGTGTGCCATCATGAACTACTTCCTTGCATGCTATCTATCAAAGCAAAGACATAAATCTGAAATGAAAATTTTATTCCTTCAGGGGATGAGGGGGTTAATAGTCTAAAGAAAAATATGTGGTACAACACTGAAAGACACTTTAAGGCTAAGAGTCCGTATAGGTTTTGGCAAGTAATAGAGAAAAGGTAGAAAGTGAAAAGTGTATTTTTTTATCTGAGGGTCTGATGGGTAGTTTCAAGGGAGGTTTATTTTTCTTTGCAATTTTATGGGCCATTTAAAGAGTAATTGGAGACTGAAGTACTTAAATCTTGGGTCTGTCTGTGATCAAGGAATAGTGGGGTCAAAGGGCTTGTTCTAGAAGCTCTTTCTAGAGGTCTGAAGGTCAGCAGAAAAGGCTTCTGAGAAGCCATTAGCATCCCAAGTACCACAAGCCTGGAGTGGACGATTGTGGCATGGTAAGTTTATTTTCATTCAGGCAATGGAAACATGCCTTACAGACAATTTCTTAGCACTTCGTATGTAAAACAAAACATGAACAGGAATGTTAATAGGAATATAATATTAATAGAACTTGGGTTATAGCATCCATTAATCCTTAGCATTTATGTTGTGCTCCACCAGAAGTAACATAGGAATAAAGATTTCTTTTGTGCTCTCCGCTTGCTGAAATGCAGAAGCTTCCCAGCTGACTTTGCCTTTGTAGAGCAGCTGAAGGCATGATGTTGGCCTGTGTCTTTCCTGTAACCCATTCTCACTTCTCTGTTTTCCAAGAAATGGTATTTGTTGGCAGTGTTTGCTGCAGAGTATTTCTAGGAAAATCGCAACACACTTGTTTTTGAAAGGCCAAATGATTAGCATAAAATACAACAAAAAACCACTTTTGCACCTTTATGTACTGATGTGAGACAGTGACATCACTCTGATATCATGTCAATATGGAATCAACTCTATGCTAATGTACAAATATCATCCTAGTTCTTGTGTACTGCTGCCCTTAATCTAGATATGCTGCTTGGTCCTGTTTTGCTTTTGTTATCTACAGCATATTTCTCTGTGAGTGACCTTCCCCAAAGGAGCTCAGAGTCTGTTTTCTGTCTTGAAAAGCTGGAGGCTGCCTACTTCATCCTCTAGTTCTGACATTTCTCAGCATGTGTTAGCAACCCATAATCATGAACGACAGCAACACAACAGGCAGGGAGACTGCAAACCCTGGAGGAGGGATGCAGAAATTACTTCCAGTTCCCCCTGACTGTGGCTGGCTTAGGTGCAGGATTCACCTGAGGCATGGATGCTGTCCTGACCTCACACAGTGCACCTGCGTGACCTTCCAGGGTGTCCCTTGGTGGCAGTGTTCACCTCTTGCACACACACAGCAGAACTGGCCCCTACATTTTCATAGCTGGCCCAGTGAGTTTTGAAAGTCCTTTGCCAGCTGTTTGATGCAGATAGCTGAGCTGTTTTGGCAACCACTGGAGGTGGGGAGAACATGGTGGGGTGATTTCCAGGGCTTTTGTGCCTCCTGGCCCTGGGAAGGGTGTGAGCTCTGGCTGCTGCCTCCTCCATCACAGTGAGTTATTGCAAAGGTTTGAAATTGGTGTCATAACAAACGTTGAGGCTTGGGAAAAAGTTTTGAGGTCAGACCTGAAAGGAGGGATAATGCCCTTTTCCCAAGACTGTCTCTTTCCCACAGGTGTCTTTAGATAACTGTATGATGCTGAAACTGATAAGATAATTAAGGTGCTAAAGGCAGGCAGCATATGAGGATAAACCTGGCAGCTGCTCTGTGAAGTGGCTTTGGCTGAAAGCTGTGTCCTGGTGGGGTGAGCTGTACAAGCCATGCTTCAGACCCACCTTTTTGGCACACAGGAGAGTGTCAGAGTGATTCACTGGATCACAGGTAGGTTGTGGCCTGAGAATCATTCTATTAAGCAAAGCTGTCAAAGTGTGATCTTGCTTCTTAGGAAAATCAGTTTCCCAGATTGAGGGTGTATAGTGCAGATATATCAGTCCCAGAGGGCAGGACTCTGAGCAGCCTCACAGGCAGGTGTCTGGGGGGTCCAGTGACTTTGCTGGTAGCTGTTCCCTGAATTTTCTTTGCAATCGCTATTCAAAACATCTGGAAATTCATAACTAGATGTTTTCCATTGGAAAAAAGTTCTCCCAGAATATTTCTGAATAATTTATCCATTGTTTTTTAACAAAAATAATCGCTCCTAATAGGGGAGCCAAAACCCTACATCTGAATCAGCATTCCTTCAGGAGCAAGCAAATAACACAGTATTAATTCTTTAAATGTTCTCCACTACTAATTGGTCTGCATGAGAAGAAAAAAATAATAACATTTAATTTCCTGAGTAAACATTCACATAACCTAATAGAATATAATAGTAACACTGAAGGGAACTGCTATTTAAATTTCAACCCTTTTGCAGAAGAACATATCTCAAGCTGTTGTCTTTTATTTTTAAGATACCCAACAGTCAAATGAAAGTTGACTGTATTGAACTGGGAGATTGCTGCCGTTAACCAGAAGTGTAGCTCTGTCTCAAGCTTTGTTTAATGCTGGCAGTAGACTCATAAGAGTTTGCAGTTCAATATGTAAGAAGGTTTAAATCTCAAGCTACTGATGTTCTTGGGACTGTGGGAGATTCCTCTAGTGTATTGCCTTGCAATTGATTAATTTTAGTTTGTGGATTAACTCTCATTTTAAATCTTGCCTGTGATTAAAATTAAACATTTATTCTTATTTTGCTAAACTGAAGAAGAGGAAAAATATTATTACCTTAGGAGTTTTTGTTTGCATTTTTAAAAAATTCATTGTTATATTCAGAAACATTTCTAATCAAAGTTATTCTTAAATTGAAAAATCAAAACATTTCTTAACATTTCCCTCTCTTCAGGCTTTTTCAGATGAAGCTAATCAACTAATCGTGTCCCTGTCTGCAAACAGTTAGAATTGTACCCAAATCTGCATTTTTGCCAAAAAGATTATTCAACTGAAAATTCTTATCCTGTGCTGCATGAGGTAATACTGCTTTTTTAACTCTTTGAAAGAAAACAGCACACCAGTGTACGTGCAGAACAGACTGTGAAATATTATTCTGTGTACTTTTGTAGAAGAAATTATATGATAGTGAAAGATCATTTTTCCGAGCTGTATGGGTCTGATAAAACTAGAATTACATACCCTTGATCTTATTTGTTCAAAGTATAATTAAATAGAAATGAGTACATGCATCAAGTGCATTGATGGAATTAGGATTTCCAGATGAGGTTTTGAAGAGCCTCTATCATTTCACCCATGTGATCTGTCAGGTGTCCTTATACATGTGAGGAGCAGGAATGGGCAGCTCAGCAGGAATGTGTGAGCTGGCTCTGCTGCTGAGGTGCAAACACGGGAGGAGCCCTGGTCTGGTGTGCAGGAGGAGGGGTGCACAGGAGGGTCAGGAAAGGCCTTTGTAGGAGCAAACTGCAAGGAGAGCACTGCAGAACATGTCTAGATGAGAGAAGTGGGTTTGTTGCCACTGGAAAACTTGGACTGCACTCCCTTTCTTCTTGTTTTCAGGCAGACCAGCTTACTTTCACCTCTTGAGCAAGTGAGAGACATAGGAAGGAAAAGCTTCCTTAAGATAAGAGCAGGAGCCGACGTTTTACGTGCACTCAGTGGATCAAAACATGAAGCTTTGCTGACAGCATTTCCTTCTCCATCCACATCACTGGTATCCTCTGCCTGATATTTCCAAGGTGTGTCCTCAACTTCGACATTCAGCTTATCAAGAGGCTAACACTAGCTTGTTATCACATTTTTGTGACTGCAAGGGGATTTACACACAGACTGAAGAACTGCAAAATAGATAGAGGCAAGGGAGTTGTGAAAAATAATCCAGCCAGCCTCATTTTTCCTCATTTGACTCTTCAGTCACTTAGTCTTTTTCTTAGTTGGTCAGTATGCAAACTTACTCTTGAGATTGGTTTTACAACTCAGCTTGAACCCTCAGTATTTTACTTCTTCAAAACAGCTCATGTTTTGATGAGCTCTATAAATGCCTGTGTGATTACAGGAGGAACAGTACTCTGGTGGGAGCTTCAGGAGCACTGAGCAGGGGGATCACCCCTTCCCTCAGTCTGCCAGTGCAGCCCAGCCAGCCTGCACACTGTGGGGCACTGCTCATGCCCACTGCTGCCCTCCCCAGACTTGCTGAGGGTGCACTGTGTCCCACTGCCCAGGGCACTGGGGAGGGTGCTCAGTTCCAGGAGCATCCTCTGAGAAATGTCACTCATTACTTGTTGCCAGCTAGGCTGTGAATTTCTCCTGAGCACCCCTTAGAGTTGCTCAGCCTACCCTGTGGTTCGCTCACCCTGTCCACATTTTTAGTTTGTTTGCAAGAGTTCTACATGTCAAAAGCCTTGATAATGTCAAGGTATACTTTTCTATTGCTAACCATGACATTTGTTCTTTTATACATTTTTACTTTTAAAAACACCTGAATATTTAAAAATGCAAACAAAATTTATTTCAGAAAATAAAAAATAAAAGAGAGTTCAAAATTATAAGTTATATCAAACTTTGATGGCTTTCCTGCAAGATATTTGTAAGTACTCATTTGTAACTCTTAAAGACTTCCATTAAAAGTTTGACATCATAACATTTCTCCATGGTGGCTAGTTTTGTACCTGTAGTACATAATTTTATTAAACAAGGGATAAAATTATTATTATCACTACTGGAGTACAACCTAAAGAAAAGCAGGGGAGGTGGGGCCCCAGAAGAAAACATAGAATTACTGATGCTGTTGATTACTGCTGGTGAAGTTAAAATGCAGAATAAAGACAAAATGTGAAATGGTATTTTTTGACAAAAAAATAAAGCAGGGTTAATAAAACCAAGACAGAACATGAAAAATGTCAATATTGTTAATAGAATATTATGGGTCACTTTTTGCTTAACAAAATAACAGTTGTATAAATATTACATTCCACTTCAGATAATCAGAAGGGCAAATTTTTCAGGAGTGTTTGAGGTAGAAAGCCTGGAGATGATGAGAAAAAAGTACTTCTGTTACACCAGTTTTTTGGGGTCTTTACTAGCCACATCTGGAACCTTTGGATGTAAGAGATATTTCTTGTACCACCATTCTTGAGGCATCAGCTCAGGCTGCAGTTCAGCAAAGCACATGCCTGCCCTGGAGGTCACGTTTGTGATCTGTGAGGCACATGAGCGATAGCTGGGAAATGCTTCAGCCCTGGGCTTGCCTTAGTCCTGTAATCAGTAGTGTGATTCTTGGCCATGCAGAGGGGAAAATCCCTTGTGTCTCTTTGGTATGTGGTGAGAGGAAATTGTGAGCAAACAAAACCTTCCCGTCCACGGGGCACAAGGAGCCTTGGGGAGACCTCCCCTTCTCCTCGCTGTGCCGGTGCAGCCAGACAGGCCAGAGCTCCAGGGTAGCACTCTTGTGCTATCAAAACATGGACTTGTCGTTTATCTCACTGACATATTTTTAAGCTTCAGCCGCAATCAGCACTCCACACTGTCTGCCTGTTAATCTGCTTTGCTTGTGCTTTCACAGGCAGGTGATAGAGGCCCTCTGCAAGCAAAAAAGAATCCCTGATTGCTTCAGTCTCTTCCACTGAGCAGTCACATTTTGGCTTTGATTCCTTTTCCTTCCTTAAGGCATGGTTGTTTTGGCAGGTTTTTTTTCAGTTTGCATTGTATGTTGGCCAGTGTAAGTCTTCTCCATGTACATCCTTCCATCCATCTTTCTCTCTCTCTTCCACCTCTAGACTGCACTGTCAATACAAAACAATATAAACCAACTTTTTAGTCAAAATAGAGATTTCCAGCTTTTGGTGAAGCAGAGGATGATCCATGTTTTTCCAAGCTTTACAATTACAACAAAGCTATTTTTCATAGTGTGTTCAGCATGTCATTTCCACAGGTAATTGCAATGGTTTTCTGCTTTATCATGAAACCAAAGAAAAACATTGTAAGTACCTCAAAACTAGAGGACATTTATGGAAGTTTGAAGTAGAATCATATGAACTGTAACAGGTCGGTGTTGGTTTGCCTGAAGAGGGAAATGTTTGAGCAGTGATTAGAGCTATTCTTAGAGCTAGCTCTTACTCAAGCTTGCAGTCAATCAGGTAGAGCTGGGTAAGCACCAGGAACAAGTTCTAGCAGATAACACAGAAATCAGTGTCCATTCTCAGTGTTTCCAGTAGCACTACTGTTGTCTTTACTTCGTGGCAAAAGAAACAAGGCTGAGTGACAGCTTTCATGAAACTATTTCCTGACAGTGTGCAGGATAAACTTAATTGGAAACAAATATTTTTTTAATCCCTGGCTAAGAAAATTTGACATCCAACCCTGAGCATGACATGATTTCTCCAGCAGGCTTTCCTACATGTGTTCCAACCAGACCTGTTACTGCACATATTGTTGTAAATAGATTGTGGTGGTCTGGATCTGTTTCTCTTTCCTTTTTATTTTTTTCTGGTTTGCTTGTGTGTTCCTCCCCACTCCCTATCCACCTCTTGCCTATAGAAAAGAGTTGTAAACTTATGCGTGGAGACAATAGGATCTATCTATATCTGTCTATCTCTCTCTCTCTCTCTCTCAATATCTTCCATTTTATTCTGGCACTTCTTTTCTGATCCCCAGATCTCTGTGTGAAGCCACCTACCTGAACTTGAGAGATGGTATATTTTTTGGCACTGACCTGGAAGCACGAGGCAGTCTGAGAAAAAAATTCCTCCTCACTGCCTTCCATGACTAAAACTTTCATTTTCACATCATGGCATCAGAATATGTTTTACTCACAGTTGTAAAGTTTTACTTACGTGGATGAAATATTCCACTTTTCTTCCCCTCTGGGATCTGGGCTAAAACACCAAAACCAATTTTTTACAGCTACCTGTAAAAAATAGGGAAAATGCTTCTGTTTGCAATGACTTGTTCACACATCTTTGAATGCATAAACCTGTGACAGATGGGGGGTTTTGTTTCAGATACATGTTATTGCACCAGTAACATATGACGATTTCTTAATCTACTGAAATGTCATAGTTGTTTATTTTCTTTAAGTTTGTAGAGTCTTCTTCCTCTGTTAACATGTTCCCAATGGACTATTTTATTAGCTTATATTGTTTTTACTTTGTGCTTGATTGCTTGATAGGAATTACATTTACTGTCTGACTAAATGAGAGATTAATTTTCTATTTTTAATTTTTTTCTAATTTCTATTTTAATATATATTATTAGAATGAATACTTATGTTATATAAACATATTACATATTATAATATAAATTATGGAAAATATATAGTTCTTATATTTCTAATTTCTAAAAAAAATATGTTGGAATGTTTTAGAGCTGCAAGATGTAAGTAGAGATGATCATTCATGAGCAGCATGAACAAAGGCAGTGTACAGAGAGCTTTTATACAGTAAGAGCCAGACAGCTGATAGGTCATCACTTCTGTGGCACTTGCTGAACAGCGTGCTCAGGAATAACGCATTGACTTTAGCTGCTATTGCCTTGGTGCAGAATTGGTCAGACTGGCTTTTTCCATCCTGACTATGACATACATTCGCAAAAATATTCTGCAATTCCTCTTCTCTGGTCTAGATTTGAGTCAAGGTTCATAGAAAGGGGTGGCCCAGCTACTGTCTGATGAGTGGGTTTGGGCAGGTCAGCAGTAAAGCGGGGAGCAGGATGTCAGAGGCAGGTCTGAAGGTGATTGTGTGAGTTTGCCTGCATGACAGAGCTGATGGGAGGCAGCACTGGCAGATGCTGATGTGGCAGGGTGGACTGCAGCCCTGGGTGCTTGGGGTTAGGACAGCCAGCAGTGCTCAGAAATTTTAAATAAAATGCAGTTTTCTAACTGAAATATGTCCATTGTGATACGTACCTGTGAATAGATTAAAGTGCTCTCTGCACTTTTGACCAGGTTGTGAAGCACTTTCAGATGCAACAAGAACAGCAGCATTTAAGAGCATTTTAAATTGATGTATCATGCAGTACGTACTGGTAGCTGGGTGCTCCTGTTTCAGCCAGGACACTCGTAAGAATTTGAGGGCTTATGGAATGCCTGTGTATGTAAATGCCCTTCTCTAATCCTAATCAACCCTTCCCTCTTCTCCACCCACCAGTGTCATCTGGGGCAACTGCGACACAGAAAGGGACCATTTAATGAGGTGTAAGAACTGTGTGCATATTCCATCTATTTACCCAGACCTCTCTTCTGCATGCTCAGGGTTTTGGAGGTCCTGCATTGCCAAAGTGCTTTGAGGATTTCTAAAATGGGAAATGATCTTTGTGAAACTCAGGCTCAGGTTTATGTCGACTGTGGTTGTGTCACATGGCCCAGTCACTGGTGCCACATTGTATGGGTCAGTCTGTAAGGCTACTTTGTGCCTGTTTGTTCCCTCTGTGTGCAGTGGTAATCCCCCAGTGGTTGTGCCCAGAAATTACCATCCGAAGCTGCCACGTGTTCTGAAAACATGGAAAAAACTGATCCCTTTAATGGAAAATGAAAAATTTAAACATATACTGCAGGAAACCCTAGACTGGCAATTGCATCAGCAGTTGTTGACCCTTCCAAAGCAGAAGCCTGCTGATCAGAGACCCACTCTTCAAGACGTGGATATGCCTTGCATTGTGCCTATTTGTGGTATGGGGAATGGGAACAGAACTGTGACAAGTGAGCATATGATGTACGCAGGATTCCTTTGTTCTTGATTTATTGTTGTTTTTTTCCCCCGAAAAAATAAAGATACAGGGTAAGGATGTATGCACTTTCATTTAAGAAGCACAAAACTTGCCTGATCAGTGTGCGTATGTGTGAGAGAGGCAATCAACACAGTTTTTGCCTCCCGTGGTAGTGAGCTGTTTCATGAATTTAGTCACGGGCTAGGTGTACCTGGAGCCTTGGTTAAGATGTCGAAGCTGCCTGTGGACTGTGACACTGTCACACACTCAGTGCCTTTGCTGCCTCCTTGCTTAGCAGAGGACAAGCCCTTCATCGGCTGCTTCCTGCAGGAGGCTGGCGCAGCTCCCCAGCGGGGTCCGTGCCGTGCCCCAGCCGTGCGGGAGCATCCCTGCATTGCCCCGCCGCAGAGAGCTGTGCCTGGCAGTGCCTCAGCCTGCCCTGCCCGCTGCCCTCTGCCCTCTGCTGTCCTCCCTCCGCCTTCGGAGGCCCCTGCGCCGCGTTTCTCGCTCCCAAAGCGGGCGCGAGGGTGATGTTCCCGCAGGTCCCGCAGCCAGGGTTCCCTCGGCACGAACAGCCCTTTCCGCAGGAAGGGTGGGCAGGGCCCGACCGCAACCTGTCCCCGAGCAGCCGGGCTGGGCAGAGCCAGGGCTGTGCGCCAGCTCTGCTGCAAGGATGTGGGTGGAGTGAGAGGCTGTGGCTGCCTCGGGGATGTCCTGATCCCCGCGGGGGCACTGCACGGCCCGTGGCTGATGGCTCGGGCTGAAGGCAAGCAGAGTGCTGGGGATGGAGGCTCAGTTCTGAGCTGCCATGGGAGGAAGGGCTGGGGCGGCAGTGCTTGGGCGTGGGGCTGATGTACCGAGGGAAACCTGCTCATCACTGTGACCTGTGAGTGCCATTGCAAATGCTGCCAGGTGTGCCGCTCTGCCATTTCCCCAGCCTCACCTGCTTGCTGCGTAGGGGTACAGGCTGCAGTTGCTACACATAAGCAATGCCTGGATTCCCCAAATCGCAAATGTGTCTGAGGTGGGTATGATTAATTAATTGGTAGAGCATCTTCTTGCACCCCCCTATAAGAAATGCAAAAGGGCTGTGAGAAACCAATAATCTGTTGATGTCCACCCAGTTTTGCCCCTTGTGTGTGAAACCAGTCCATACGGGTGTTAGCAGAGGAGGAGGGCAGTCAGGCAGGGAGCTCTGCCCGGGAGTGAGGAGACATCAGTGACAAAGCGGTGTTTGGGCTGGGTAGCACCTGGGGTCCCCGGTGCCTGCTGTGGAGTGACCACACGCCTAGCTCGGGCACCCGGAACGTGCTGCAATAACTGCAGGTCTCCTTGGGAAAGAAAAGCTGTCGGGTTACACGGATGTCAGCCAAGGAATGCCTACTGGTAATGCATAAAACCTGTCCCCTTTATAGTTTATCACTGTAAGCAAATTTCATCTTCTAATGTGTTTCCCCTTGAAGTCACCAAGTCAGACAAGGAAATAAAGCTCCGTAGTTCACAATTGCGAACGTGTAAATGTTACTGAAAAGCCAGGACGTGGCGGGCTCTCGCCGGTGGGGGACTGTCCGTCTCCGCTGACCTGGGCGTAGCGGCCTGCTTTTCTCAGCATTGTTCGTCCTACTCTTTGAGCTGGGGGGAGAGGAACTCTCACCCTACAGCTCCCACTGCCCGCAGTCCCTCGCCCGCCCCTCCTTCCGCACCCTCTGCACGAGACTTGCTGCCTTCAGTCAGAAAATCTGCTGGGCTTGGCACAAACGCCTTCTAATGTAAATATCAGAGGACTACAGAAAGCCTCTCTGTTGGTGCCGGTTCTTCTGAGCCATGCTTTCAAAATGCTGACTGTGTTGGTTCTTATCGTAAGTCAGACTCAGCAATTAACTTTCTTTTGATCATTTGGGCGTGTGCTTTTTTTTTTTTTTTTTTCTTTTTAAGTGCACTTTTAATAGCAGATGAATGTAGTGACCAAACACACAACCACGAGATTCTTAGTTTAAAGGAAATGATACTTAAGTAGATGTTATCAAGTTTCTTCATAATAAAGAAGAGTTTTAAATTGCAGTTTTATAGATAGACAAATAGTAATGAGGATTATTACTTTAAAATAGGAAATCTAGGTGTGTGTAGGATCATGAGAAAATGGCATGAAGATTTTGAATGCAATGTATTGAAGTCTGGTGTAGTTCACTATGCTGTTTCACATAAGGAACTCTAAGAATGATTGATGAAGACTTTTGCCCATACAGATATGGTAGCTGGGTGCTAACACCCCTGAATGTGTGGCCAATTAGGTGTGCACCTTGTTTCCAAGGGTTTCTACTCCTTGCAACCTCATGCAGCTATCAGTCTCTGCTATTGAGTCCCAATGAACACAAAGTTTTCTTACTTGTTTGGAGACAGGTGTTCAGTGGGACTCCCTGAAATTTTCTGTCCTGGACTTTTCTTTGTCCCTCTGGACAACACTGCATGTCACAGAATGTTGCTGTACTACCCCTGAAGCATTCTGCTCCCTGGATTATTAGACTCATCCTGAGTAAATACATGAGTGGATTTATGGGCAAAATTGGAGGTTTAGTTTTAGTATAAAGTCTAGCTCTTGCTAGCAACAATTTGCCTTTTACAAACTTTCAGCAGACTAGAGCATGTCCCATTGCTCACAGTAGTCAGGAATGTTTGTGGTTTGTTTTGTTGAGCAACATTACATTTCTGGGGTTAGCTCTCCTAAGTCACAAGATGTTGTTTTTTTGGCGCAACCATGGATATGAACACCACCCCCCCCATCCCTCCCACCCCCCTCCCGTTTTAGGGACTTAGACCCCAACCTTCTTGCAGGGCAAGATAGCATGTGGCAGAAATGTTGCGGTAAACTTTTTGATGAAGATGTCATCAAAAGGCTCAGCTTTTCATGCTGTTAGTGGCAGCACAAGGACAGCACAGCATTTGCTGGTGCCTACTCCAGTTTGAATCTTGTAGACATTTGCTTCAGACTCATATAATTAAAACTAGGGATTACTCATAGACAGCACTCCCAGTGCTTCTCCTTGGGGAGTTTTTGGGTAAGCTTGGGCAGGTATATTCCCTAATTGTTGAGGTTCAATCCAGACATAGGTCTCTATTTGGGTGCTGCTCACTGCAAAAGGAGATTTTTGTCATGCAAAACTCAGGGCTTCCTTGATGTAGCATCTCTCTTACAAGAATGTGATTTGTAGTTACTATGAATTTTCTTATGCCATTCTCAGAAAATTGTGTCTCTTGCTTTGGGTACTATACAAATTGCAGACTTTGATTTCATATTTTACTTGGTGGTGGCGACTCACCATGTTTCCTGACACTGTGGTAAATATAATTTGACCTAAGACCATAACAACTTCTATATGAATCAATTGAAGGTCTAGCCAATCCAGTGTCCTATTGCAAGCAGTGGCCTGCAAAAAGTGCTTAAAGAGAAGGATGAGAAACAGGGGATGTAGGAAACGATTATCCTCACCTCCAGTAACTGATAGTTTAAGAATTTCCTGTGCTAAAATTTGCATCCGGACCATTGTGTCTAATAGCCACCAGTGGGTTTATCCTCCACAAATTCCCCCTTTTTTTTTTTTCAATTCCTTTTATGCTGTGGCCTCCACAACTTCCTGTGGCAATGAATTCCACACTTCAATTAAAAAGCTATGTGGAAAAAGCATTTCCTTTCGTTTAAACTGGATAATTTCTTTGGGTGCCTCCTTATTTTTGTATTGTGAGAAGTCACGGAAAATCCCTCTCTATGTACTTTCTTTTTGGCATTTATCGTTTTGTAGTCATCTACTATATTCTCTTCCTATTTTGCTTTTGTTTGATTTTTTTATTTGTTTGTTTTTATGGTATTTGATTTCGTTTTCCTCTCTTCTTGAGCCTTGCCAAGTAGTTCTCTTGAAGAAACTTGAGACTAACTTGATTTAATCAGAATGACAAACTGGAAAGGTCAAATAAAAAAAATAGAATTAATTTAATCCCTCTATTTAGAGAAACTCTTCCAAAACCCATCATCATCCTGGACTTCTCTGTTTTTCAGTTCTAAATATACAGTGAGGTGGATTGCAATGAACATTGAGTTCTGATGTTTTTTGTGCACTAGATTTCCTACATGGTCTCAGCTGGCCTTGTTTATTACTATGCATGTCTACGTAAGGTTATGTATTCACTTATGTATAGTATTTTACATTCACTAGAATTTAATTCATTGTTTTCTTCAGGTCACCCTGCTGTTCTCTGATATTCTTCAGCACATCTCCACAAGCAGTTTTAAGCTGGATAAGCCTGTTTCAAATCAATTTGATTGTATTGAACAATTCAAGTCTCAGAGACTGGACTCTTTGCTGCTCTGCTGAGTATATTTGTGTGGTAGTAACAAGTATTATTTAAACCATCATGTGTTACCTTTCTGATACAGACTATTTCTTCTGATATAGATTCACATGAAGACTGTGAAGTCTGTGCTTGTACAGAGAATTCATCTGCAATTTACCTGCATTGTTCAACCAGGTCTTAATACCAGCTACTTCCTGAGCAAGGCAGAGAAGCCATATGAATGCAACTTTCCCCTCTATCAGGCAATTCAAATGCAGGCAAGGAAAGTATATGGTGTTTTAGAAAGAAAAATGTCTTATGGTCAGTGTATTATTTCACATAGCACAGAGGAGGCACATTTCTGCTGCTCCTGAAAGAGTTTTTGTAGTCATCTTGCATGTGAAAAGTGTTGTTTTCTGTAGCTGGGTTAGACTGTGTATCATTAGAATTTGATGTATGCACAACTGGCCAGCCAAACAGGAGGAACTGCAATATAGCATGATGACTCTTGGCTTTTTTATTTGCTTGTTTACAGGTAACTTTCATAACCCTTCATTATCTTTGTGGCTGAATTTTGGGAGTACGGGTTTTAATTTACTTACATTTATACCTATGGATGAGGGTGCATGGCAGGCATGTCCTTTACTGTAAAACATTACCATGTCCTGGAATGGGAAAAAGAGCTTCTGCCAATATTAATGCACTTTGTCCTCTGCCTGCATGGTTAATACATTGTTAAATTCAGTGAAAGAGAAGTACTGGTTTCCGTCTTTTTAAGAGCAGCATGTAAGAGAAGTGCTTCTGAGCTATCTGTCATGCTGAGAGACCATGTGCTGATAGAAGTTACTGTATTTCAGCATTAAAAGCAATACACAAAGGATAATAGCCTGACTGAAGAGGTATTTCAAGATGTTTTTCCTTCTAGTGGAAAATATTTACATCGTTTTAGTTGAGCAGGTTTTTAGAGATCATTGTATTTAATTACCACCATTTAACTGTTGTACTAACATTACATTCAGAAATATATAAAAAAAGAAAATTTGTGTTTTTTACCATAGCAGATGATTTCACTTATGTATAGAAGTGGAGGATCAAAATCCTTCAGATCATTTTTCTGTTCCCAGGTATATGTTAAATACTGAGAATATAGAGGTCTATAAGCTAAAGAAAAGAGTATCAAACACATGATACACTGAAAAATTCAGGGCACAGCTCTCTTTTTAAGGGAATGATTACAATTATTTACTAAGATCATGACAGCATCATTGTGCCTTATGTATGTGAAAATATTGGTGGACATCACTGAAAAAGGTATTTTTGCAGAAGAGATTTTAATGAAGACAGAGTGGTACAGGTTGCATGACTTTCAGCTAGGCAGCTTTCCTAGCTGGCCTGTTCAGTGCGTGCATAATTTGCTTCCAGTTTCTACCTGCTAGAGAAACCTGTTCACTCCTCCTATGATCCTAAATGTATCAGCACTCCTGGAAATACCAGTTGCTAAGAATAACAAGAGAAAATAGAGCCAAAGGGCTTAATGTGTTAATTGTTTGCAGAATGTTCCCAGTGCCAATTTCCTTACTTTCTCCGTGAGCTGGGGCTTTTTGTTAAATTCGTGGATATTCTCCCTGCTGTTTCCATAAAGTGCAGGTACTTTATCTGAACTGAAACTCCTCTGCAGTTGCATGATGTGGGTGGCGGAATGCTAAAATGCCTTTTAACTAATCTCCCCAGAATCGTGTTTATGGGATAATGCAAAGGCACAGTTTTGGAATTACACTTTCAGCACAGCTGTCATGTGGGAAATCTCTTGCCGGAAATATATTTATGGGAATGGCATGGAAATAGCCCACCAGTACTTCTCTTGTCTGAGGTCTCTTCTCTGCTAGCCATGGGTCTGCTGATGAAAAAGATGACATGTGAAGGAAAGAGATGTGGGAACTAAAATCCTTTGTATCAATGGTAATAGGGGCCCTGCCAGCTCCAGAGGGAGAATTGCTTATTTTATGTAATCAGAAGAGACTATAAAAGGACAATGACAAATGAAAGGATTTTAATGGGAGAGAAAACCAACTGTTTTTATCAACTGTAAAGATCAATTTACATGATACTGATGAGATGACTGCTTTATAGCTTCTCTTAAACCTGAAATTTTCTGCCTTCTAGTGGTTTGTGTATGCTCCTTGGGGTTTGTAAACCTGAAAATATGTTAGTGTTTTCAAAAGAACTCTGCAGAGTCCTAGTTGTATGGAGTCAATTTTGCTCAATACAAAAAAAAAAAAAAACCCAAGAAATTAGGCTTGGTACTTGGACTTCATTCAGTTCCAGTCCAGACTCTCAGTGGCAATAATCAGTGCTAGAGGCTCTGAAAGAAACTGGGCTCATTGAAAGATTTTAGGTAGCATGTCTTCCTTCTCCCAATAGTTAAATGTGGAATCATAACAGTTTATGTAAGCTATAAAAATAAGTGCATTTTTAAAAACTGTGGGCTGAGGTTCTTAGCTTTTTAGTTGCTAAGTAAAGCCTAAAATGTTAGAATATGGCAAGCAAGTGCTTGCCTGTGAATTTGTACTTCCACCCCTCACTTTTCAGTGCATAGATGTAGAGGATCTGTAACAGAGCAGCATTGCAGTCACCCAGGTAATGTAAAACTAATGGCATGAGGAATTCAAACTCCAGCCCAAGGCCATGACCTGTTAAGGATGAGCTTTGAAACTTGGCACATTTTAAGGCAATCTCATGTCATATACATGAGATAAATAAGGTGACTTAAGGCTCTAGGAAGTCATCAACTTTAACACCAGGTTTTGCTATTGTTACTGTGTCTTGTACAAGGCCTCACTTCTTGCTACTCTTAACTTTTAAATTGTACTTATTTTCTAAGGTTGAACTTCAGGTATGAACAATAAACATCCATGAGGAAGGCAAATCTTCACAAACCCCGTTGGCTGCTTCTTCCAGGCTCTGTACTTTTTGTCAGTGTTGCCCCAGTCAAGGACAGCTATTGGAACAGCTCTCTCTGCTGAAATATCTGGACTCTGGTAGCCTTTGTTGTCTTTCCTGGTCCGCATGCGTGCTCATCTTGATTATGTTTACTGTGAAGACATTCTTGTCTTGTGTGTATCAAACCATTTCCCTTACATCTTCACAGGAATGAAACAATTGTCATCATCTGATTCTCTCATGGAAAGGAAGTTGAGGTGTAAGAGGGCAGCAGTCATAGCCACTGACAGTCCTGGCAAGGAAATGTAATGGAGTCTTAATGTAAAGAGGGAATAAAACGGCATCTGTTACCATACCCAAGGAAAAGTGTGTGTTGAGAAAACAGGGTTCAGAGGCTAAGTAAATGAGTCAGGCCTGGTTTTCTGTGGGGTGGAAAGGGGAGGAGCAATAGAATTAAGTTTTCTACACTTAGAGAATGAAATGATGGTTTTAAATTCTTTTTCCTGTCTGCCAGCGGGTTATATTTATTTTCTTCTTGCTTTTTTCACAGAGAATTTCTAGTCATATGACTTCAAAGCTGTTAGTGCTTACAATACTAAGGCTGTTTTGGTGGTCTTGGTTTTCCATGGAGAATTTACAGTTCTGTATAATCACAGTGGGTGATGGAGGAAGGCAGGCGAGAGAGAGGTGGTACAGATATATTGTGGTGTCAAAATTAAGGTCCAACATTACTTCAAGTCAATCAAGCAGGAAATCCCACTCTAGCCTGGAAAGGCCTAGTTTTGGTCCTTGTATGATTCTGCATTGAAATAGGTTTACTGGAACAGGAGGAAGGAAAATTTAAAAATCAAATGTTCCTGTTACCTTCATTGTCTTTGGAAAGAGTTTTGTTTGAGTGTGGCTGTCTCCGTCTCTCCCTCCTACAAGATTGATACTGTGTTTTTCAATCACCTGTGTGTTGCATGGACTGATAAGGAGCAATGTTTACTGTGCTGCTGAGCTTTGGCCAAGCTGCCTTAACATTGCAGGTAAGTCACTGCCCATCCTGGAATGAAAGTCTTGCGGCCCCTCTTAAGGATTAGCATTTCTGCAATGGAGGTGAAAGACAAAGGTCATAAAGTAAATCAGACTTGCCTATACTCTTTATCTTATTTTCCTCCATAATGTTTGTATGTATGCGTGGTACTGTTTATTTTGCAGGTGTGCCATCCTGAAATGTGACAATTATTTGAACTGTGAGTTAGCCTATTTGTATTGGTGTCTTTTATTTTGTGATCTTTGCACATAGGTACATCCTGAGGTCTTGAAGATTCTTAGAAAATTTTTCGTATTCTCTTGTTTAGTCATGTTAAGCAACATTTCTTTTCCAATAAATATTTAAGAGTCAAAAAAATATAGTGCTACCTTGCTTTCTGTGCTGCTTATTTTGTTGTCTGTCAGCTGCCTTGGTCTGTTCTTGTGATCTTTATGCCAATGTGATCTGTCAGCTACAAAACTGTTGGCGTTGACTTAGTTAATGCTTATGAATTTTCTTTTCTGGTTGGCTCATTTTCCTGTTTCCACTGAGGGTGACCAAGTTGAGTGGTAGCTGCTGTGTGTGAGAAGTGTGGAGAGTAACTTTTGCAGAGACTTGGGGTACTGACCAGGCACGGCCTAAAATGACCCTGACTGGCACTGCTCAGCCAGGAGTTGTTGCTTCAGTATTTCAGTGAGTCCTCCCAAGAGAGGCGGGCGTATGGTGGATTTCTGAGGCCTGACAAAACCTGTTCATGGAGGTCACATTTGAGAAAGTCAGCTTCATTTGTTCACTTGTTGTTTTGGCCTTTCTGTTTCTTTTAGAATCCTTCAATTCAGTAGTTTTGAATTTCCAGTTTAGCATGTGTTTTGCTGCCTGGCAGAAGTTACAGTGTTTCTGTGTTTCAGGAACATGCTGTGGGGATGGGAGGAAATGAATGAGTATTCTCATGCAGTAAATGTTTCTTTTGAAGTTAGAGCTATAAGTGATATTTAAACCTCAAACACTGGTTTGATGACAAACTACCTAAGCCTATCAATAAATCAGCTTTTCTTTATGAAGATTCTTTTCCTTTGAAATTGTTTTACAAATAGCATAGTCTCATGTCGTGGGATAAAGAGAGGATAATGCTTATGCCAAAAACTTCACAAGGTCTCCTCCCTGAGTGCAGATTAATAGATAAATTAACTAAAATACCTCTAGAGAAGAGATTTTTACATGGAATATGAGAAACCCTATCCACACCCACTATATTTAGAATCTGTACTTCTCTTTTATATTCCAGAGTGACATATGTGTTGGTATTTGGTAAAATTAATTGGTAAAATTTTTATACTGGATTGTCTAATGATTGAGGATGTTCTTGCAAAAGAGTTATAAAGCACTAATGAAGAGTCATGACCTTTTTCATCCTGAAAGAATGGGCCCAAGAATGCTCTTTAATTTTTTGCTTCTGTGAGAGGGTGAAGGTCTGTAATCTGGACTCTGCAGAAACCAATATGCCCAGTACACACACACCTTGTGGCCAGAAACCTCTGAAAACCATGCTGTGGTAGGTTAACAGAGAATTCTCTCTGAAGCAAGGAGCAAACCACAATTTTACCTTAAAATATATCCCCAGACATCTGAAGAGGTCCCTAAGCCACCTAAAATTCCAGTATAACAACCATATGTCTTATTTAAGGCAGACCCTGGTCTGTATAATTCTAAATTAAATGAGTTTTTCACAGTAACAGTCTTTTCTCTTGAGCACAACTCATTTTGCATTTAACAGTATCCAGTAAGATGTTGTCATCTTTCATGCAGAGAAAGTGAACCCAGGAGAGATGGGGCCTTGTGAACACCTGTCTACTCATAAGAACCATACCAATGAGATATGGCTCCATGTTTTCACAGTAAGTGCTTTAGGTAAAGACTGATTTCCTAATTCCAAATCTCTTTCCTCCCAAAGAGAAAAAGGCAAAGCAAAAATCTAATCCTGCCTCCTGGGCTCAAAGCTATGCAGCTGATTGACATTATTATGTTGTGTCTGAGATCGAAAGTCAAAAAATACCCTCATAGAAAGACCAAAATAATCTGATTAAGTCTTTAATGTAGAACCATTACCTGTTTAAACAGAAGGACTTGTTTTTGGCCATTTAATGGCCTCCCATAGGGAAATGCAGAGAAAACTCACAAAATCCAAATTCTTTCAAAACACAGCTGGCTATATAACTGCCATATATTCTTCTTAGGGAAATAGCTACAAGGTTATTAGCCTGACAACAAAAAAAATGCTGGAAGCCTTACAGAGCTTTGAGTTTCTTCTTACAGGCACAGTCCAAACATTGGACTTACCCACAGGATCATCCCCTAAGATGTCCCCAACACATCCCTTACTCTTCCCACAGGCCAGGTTTTGCTGTCAGTTTTTGGTATTCATGTCAAGTGCTTCTGAGAAGAGATATGTATTCTAGTAAATGAGATTCTGCATTACTGAAGCTCTTTCAGTCTTCGTTTTTGTTCTTCTGTGTCTTCTCTCTGCTTGTGTGAAAATCCCTTTGCCATGTCCCGTTTGCCTCATGAGTCACGAAACTGTAGAGAAAGCAAGGTTTGTGAGGGATAAAAAACAGGCAGACACAGTTCTATATTTTTTTACATTTTGACATTTTTTAAGTGATGCAACAAGCTTTAAATGATAGTAATAGCTGAAATTGAATGTTTGTTCTCTCTATCATTGTCCACTGATACTTCGTTACTTTGCAGGCATTATTCAACTTCTCATTTTGAAGGATTTTCAGATTATGACCTGTGTTTTTTAATGGTGACCCTTTAAGACATAAAGACATAAAAAGCAAACAAGAGCTAACCAAAGAAACCTTTGCTATCTGTTGTGCCTTAGTACCAGTCTATAGATGAGTCTTCACAATGTTTTCCACCATTTCTGTCAGCAAAGTTTCTATGCAATCACTGGTAGGCCTTGCTATAGACTGTGCTCAAACACTGAATCCAGTTCTCTTGCATTGTAGGGTAAGGTTTGGATGACATGCTGAATAGTGTCCCTTTGAAAGTTATGCTGATGAAAACCAACTGAGATCACTTATGAGCTGACCTTCCAAGAGGAATTACTTGTCACAGGCTCTATTTTATAGCCTGTCCTCTTTGCTGGAATTCAGAAGGATGAAGCTCATCAATCGTCAGCCGTCCAGTGCACTATGCAGGCTTTTGGCACCTGGGATCTTTAGTGCACCACCTAGTTTTCTGGAACAAAAATTGATAGCACTGTGACTCATACCAGTGAAAGCTGCAGAAAGATCCCTTTCCTCCAGGGAATATGAGTACATTGTGTGTGCATTTTGGGAGGAAAAGGAATAAGGGCAGGGAGAGAGCATTGAACTTCTGGAGCCATACTGGTTCCTGACTTACTGCTGTGGCTGACTCTTGCCAGTAATTACAGAGAAGGTTACAAAAAATATTTGATTGATTGGTAGTTTATCTTCATTTCTTCATCCTATTGACCATTTGAGATTTGCACTTTGAGTCTGTGCACTCATGACTACCAGAGAAGTACTTCCCATCCCATGCTTTTGTCAACAGCCACTGCCACTGCATCCTGAATAGGGTACTACTCTGCTGGGAGAGTTCCTTATATCCAATCTGCATGACTGCAGAGTTGCCATTTTGGTTTTGTTTTGACAAAGAAATTACTAAATTGTCAGATCCCAGGAGAGAAGGCGGCATGGGTGGTTTTAGCACTTATGAAGCTTAGGCAGGTACACTGCAGGCTCAGTACTTAGGGATTTGGGTGTGTACACAGAAACATCCTGCAATCTTTTGTGCACGTGGGATTTAACAACTCTGCCAATTCAGTGTAAAAAACAACTTTTCTATCTAGCAAAGAAATCTCTCTTGGGAAAGAGCAGAACCTGATATCAATTTGAGTGGGATTTGAACTCTTTTTTGTGTTGTATTTCTGTTCTCTGTTACATAAGGGATGTTAGTCAACTGGGTTGTGTTAAGCAGCATCAATATTTCAGCAGGCTGGGGATGCTCTACTACAGATGGAAGCAGTGTATTTCTGAGATCAGTGCATGAGTCTGTGTCCTTTCATTGGTGCAAAAGTAATTTGTTTCCACTTTTGGCGTTGTAGTTGAGGACTGTCACAGCTGGGAAACGTGCTGAACGTATTGTTAGAATGGCTGGAAAGGATAATTCAGACAAAGCTTCTGAATTAGGGAAACTGTATGGCCATTCTTGGATTTGGGGAAGAGGAAAGCCAGGTGGGAATGCAAAGAGAATACTTAAATATTGTTTTGTTCCTTCCTAAAAGGAACAGTTACTATGGTGTTTGAAATGCTTCATTTTTGAGCTGAGAGTTGTGGACTATAAACAAGAAAGGTCTTAAATTCTGGTAGATTCTCAATTTCAGTCTTCACCTTGTTAGAAAGATTTGGTAAATGATATGTGCCCTGGGTACAGATCCTCTGTTTTGGAGTAGATTATCTCCAAGGTATGGTAGGTTAAAAAGATAAGAGATACAATTATGAAGAAAGGCAATATTCAGCTACAACCTCTGTGATAAAGGTTGTTTTGTTGCATAGTGATATTAAGATCAGAAACTTTGAGGCCATAAACAAATTTTAATGAGTGTGATCTGAAGGATTTGAACCTGAGTTTCCAACATTAGTAAACATGAACTCTACTCCCCATACTGAAAACCTGGAGAACAATTTGATTATCCACATTATATGAAAAGTTGTAGTGCAGTCTACATACATTCACCAGGCATAAGTGAAATCCAGAGTTACCCAGAGTTAAATGATGTATTTATATTTGCTGAATGTATTTGTCATAGGTCTTCCTTTACATCATGTAATCCCAATATTAAGAAAACCTTATTCAGTAGTCAGAAACATTTTGTAGGCAACAGAGCAAGCTGCATTACTGTCCATAATATTTGTATGTTTGCAGTGACTAAGTAAAGTGCCAGTTTTCCTTCCAACACAAAAGCTTATTATCCTTTTTGTCTCCACCTTTGTTTAAAATTTGCCTTGCATAATTATTATATTTCAGAGGGAGCTAGAACAACAGAATTTTCTTTTTGTGTCAAATCTTCCTTTCTGTTTCTCGTAACTTGCATGGTGTTTTTGAAGAAATGCTGAAATGTTGACAAAATTTCCATAGGACAAACATGTCACTGGGAAGACCAAATTTTGTAATAGATTATGTTTTGGAGAACCTTTTGTGATAATGACTACATGTACAATTCAAAGCATGCAGGGAAAGATAGATACTCAAAAAAGTAGAATAACTTGTTAAGTTTTCCATGATGTGGGAAACTGGATGGAATACTTGGCCTTGTATTCGATAACTCTATGGTTGTGGTGGGTTGACACTGGCTGGATGCCAGGTACCCACCAAAGCTGCTCTCTCACCTCCCTCCACAACTAGATGGAGGAGAAAAAAATGTAATGAAAGCCTCATGAGCTGAGATAAGGACAGAGGGAGATCACTTATCAATTACCATCATGGGTGAAACAGACTTGGGGAGAATAATTGAATTTCTTACAGTTAAAATAAAAATCAGTGCCGTATAATAGAAGTAAAACAAATCTTAACCACCCTTTCCTCCACCCCTCCATCTAGGTTGCTTATCCTGCTGCTTAGGAAGAGAAATCTTTTCGCTACTCCAGCATGGGGTGCTTCCCACAGGAGACAGTTCTCCATTAATTCCTCCAGTGTGAGTCCCTTACCATGGGGTGCAGTCCATCAGGAACAGCCTGCTCCAGCGTGGGTCCCCCACAAAGTCACAAGTCCTACCAGGAAACCTGTTCCAGCATGGGCTCCTCTCTGTGTCTACAGCTCCCTGTTAGGACCTGTTACAGCATGGGCTTCCCATGGAATTACAGCCTTTTTTGGGGCATCTTCCTGCTCCAGCCTGGGTCTCCTCCAAAGGCTGTGGGTGGATCTCTGCACTGCCAGGGACCTCCATGGGCTCAGAGACACAGCTGCCTCACCATGATCTATACCATGGACTGCAGGGGAATCTCAGCTCTGGAGCCTGGAGCACCTCCTGTGCCTTCTTCTGTAGTGACCCTGATGTCTGTAGGGCTGCTCCTCTCCGTCTGCTCTTCTCTGGCTGAAATGGCATCTGCATGATAACTCCTCTTCCTTTTGCAATACGTTAATGCAGAGATGCTACCACCATATCTGATGGACTTGGCCTTGGTCAGTGGTGGGTCCATGCTGGAGCTGCCTGGCTTCGGCTCTGTCTGACATGGAGGAAGCTTCTCATAACTTCTCATGGAAGCCACCCCTGTAGCTCCACCACCAAAAACTGGCCATGCAAACCCAATGCAGTTGTTTAAATAAGGCCAAGCTTTCACAGTCTGTGTGGTGCCTGGTACTGATTTGCAGTAAGGTCAGTCTGCCTCATTCTGAGGGTCAATTTGCTCTAATGTGAGATAGTGGTATTTACTTCCATTTTTAAAGCCTTTTTTTTTTTTTAAAGTAGAGCAATATAAGCCATTCTTTAGGTCAACAGTTACCCTGCTCCTGGGAATTGAAGCATATCAAAACAGAGCCAACAAGGATCATCCAGATGGTTTATCCTGTGCTCAAATGCAAATGTGTGGGAAAATTAAATGATCTTCAGGCTGACTGAAGATGATCTGATGGAGAATAATGGATACATAACTCAGTGATTAAACTCTTTTTAAAACATCTATTTTCCCATGATGTCATTTCTGGAGTCCATGACATGGGCACATCCATCAGTTCTGCAGGAGCTGTTGTAACATGGTGTCTGAACTTGGCACTTTCCTGGTGGGACACTTTGTCTTGCTGTTGAAGTGTGGATTCAGATTTCCAAATTCATGGACACAGTCCTGTCATTGGAGTCTGTCACTGACGAATGGCAACAGGCAAGCAAAGGGCATGTTCTGATTTCATTATTGCATGGGTTTTGTGGCTATAGCTGGTAGCTGATCACCATTGATTTTCTTGTTGTGTAATGAACGTCAAGCAATGAAAAAGACCAACCACATACAGGACTGGAAATGTTCAAACATTGCATAAAATCTTAAGCACCTTATTTGTCTAATGAAAGAACAGCAGAACCCTTAAAGCTGGAAAAGACCTCCAAGATCATCAAGTCCAACCTTTGAACGCCAGATTATCAATAAGACTATGGCATAAAGTGCCATGTGTTTCCTGGATACCTTCAGGGATGGTGACTCCACCACTTCCCTGGGCAACCCTTTCCAATATCTGATCATCCTTTCTGTGAAGGATTTCTTCCTAATGCCCCATCTGAACCTTTCTTTGGGCAGATTGAGGCCATTTCCTCTTGTCCTGTCACTGGCTACCCAGGAAGAGAGGCCATCCCATACCTGGCTACAACCTTCTGTCAGGCACTTGTAGAGAGTGATAAGGTCTCCCCTGAGCCTCCTTTTCTCCAGGATAAACACCCCCAGCTCCCTCAGCTGCTCCTCACAGGACTTGTGCTCCAGACCCTTCCCCAGCTCCTTTGCCCTTCTCTGGACTCACTCCAGCCCCTCAATGTCTTTCTTGCACTGAGGGCCCAGAACTGGACACAGCACTCGAGGTGTGGCCTCACCAGTGCCCAGTACAGGGGGACAATCCCTGCCCTGCTCCTGCTGGCCACACCATTGCTGATCCAGGCCAGGATGCCATTGGCCTTCTTGGCCCCCTGGGCACACCCTGGCTCATGCTCAGCTGCTGTCACCAACACCCCCAGGTCCTTTTCCACTTGGCAGCTTTCCAGCCATTCTGTCCCAGCCTGTGGCACTGCCTGGGGTTGTTGTGACCCAAGGGCAGGACCCAGCACCTGTCCTTGTTGAATCTCATACTGTTGCTTAACACAATTTACTTTTCAGTATCAAAATCATCCTAATGAACCATAAAATATCATGGTCCTTAATCCAGGTATTAACAAACAAAAAAAGGAAGATATTTTGAGACAGATTTTTGTTTGATTCTGTTTGTGCAGATTTTTTTCTCCTATGAATGAAATACTGTAAGTTCTTTATTTATGTTGAATTACTGTACCCTCACAAAGGTTTATAGGCATGCTACAAAGGATTTCCAGCACATTCCTCTCTAAGGTGAACAAGTCTGTTTTAAGAGGCTTTTAATGAATCACAGAAATACATGCAATGTTTTACATATGAGTCACTACAAAATATGAGCAAACATTATTTTTACATTCCTTAAGCAGGAATATTGTAAATATATTTCCATTATGGTGTTTCATTGCATTCTCTCTTCTGGTTGTTTACTATTGCTATTATGGCTATTGCTAAAAAATAGAAAAAGTGCAGTTAAAAAAATCTAATATATATCAAATATTTGTGAATAAAAATTTATGAATAAGAATATATCAGGGTTTTTCATTTCAGCTAGTCAGGAGTGGCTTGCTATTGTAGGACACTGAGCAAGTTACTTTATGTGCTTTTTTGTCTGTTTTAATCACCTCACCTGTCTTTGATATTCCAGCCAAAACAAACTCCATTATTTCATTTCAGTTTTAGGGATTTATTACTGCTGTTGAGTTTAAGAATTCAGCATTCCTTTTATATATAAGCCAAGAACATTAAATAACCCCAAAGAATACAGTGCTATCTCTTGAGCCCTCACTCCATAAGATGCTGTTGGAATGTTTATAGCAGCTGGACCTGGGACTGACAAAAGGAAGGGCTGATTTCTGTAGAAATTACATCCTGACATCCTCATTAAGACCTTCCTTTCTGATATCCAGTGGTATGTGGGGCAGCTTCCTTTCTCCCTTTTCCTTGACACAACTTGTTGAAGAAGAATGTGAAGGCTGGGTGTGATCTTCCCAACATCAGAGTGAAAGGAAGTAACATACCAAACAGATGATGGCATAAGTGCTGCTGAATCTAATTCCACCTCCACCCCTCTGGGTCACCACTCAGCAATATTTCAAAAGGCTAAAGTCAATAGTCATAACAAAAAGCCCATTCAAGATCTGTCAGTATTACAAGTGGAGATAGAAGGAAAGCTAATTAAGAACTGAGTTTATTGATATGCTGCGTGGTTTTTTTTTCTGGGTAAGCTGTGCTGTCACTTTGTAAGTTCAAAAGGTAAGGACACTTCTACACCAAGTATGCACTGAGAAGTGCAGACTGCAACCCCTCTTTATAGAGCTGGGTAAACCTGTTCAGCATGAATAACAGTACATAGTCTCCAGACAGGCTTTATTCTGATTTCAGTAATGAGAATGTCCCAATTCCTTATGGTACTATCTTTGAGGGAGAACATGGAAGCTGAGAGGTTTACATGTTTTATTAACCACCCCCCTCTGCATCTCTCTCACATTTCTCATATCTGATGTTGCATTCATTATGTGTGAAACACTTACAGCTACCCAACAGATGATACTTTTTAACACCATCTTCCTGGAAAGGAGTGATTAGTCAAACAGCACTTCTAAAGCGTTCATGGAGGTAGGGATGTGGAGGGAGTGATAACACTGTCTGCCTTTCTAGGCAGGTCTACCTCTGCATAGTTTTGTTGCTTTCTGACTGCACTTTATGTTAAGCATGTCTGACTGCCTTCAATTTGCCCTTTGCATGAAGAATATCAAGGGTATTAGGCTGAGGCTCAAATGCATGTGTGAGCATGGCCTAAACGAGCATCTCTGTACTTGTGGAAGAATGTGTGCAGCGCTGTCCCCCTGCAGACCCACTCCATGTAGTGGTGGTAACCACTGAGCCAAACTTGTTTAAATAACTGTCCCTCTGGCATGGCCTGTCTTTAATGAATTATTGTGATAGTCACAGGCAGACCCCAAAGCCCTGCCTGTGAAAACACAGACCAGAAAGACCTCTAACTTAAGCATCTCACAATGGATGTTTAGCCTGTCTGTGCAATGGCAGGGAAGATACAAGTTGTGAAGAAAATAAAGACACCAAGAAGCTGTAAGAGGTCCATTAACTAACTCCTGAGAGGTGACCTGACTAGATTTAGGCCAATTGCTTTAAATGCTGAGCCAGTCATGCTGTGCAAAGAACGAGCTGCTAACTACCCCACAACCACACACACCTGTTAGCACCAAGTGCCCATTCACATTTGCTGCCTTCTCCATATTCTTCAGTACAGCTTTTACAATTTTTTTCTGTGTATTTTAGGATCCTGTATACCAAAACTCAGAACAAGGAATTGTTTTTCACAGTTACACAAAAATCACAACAGTAGCTGTGCATTTTATGACTCCTCCATAGTTTTTTGAGGAAGAAAATTAGCTCTGCACTCTTGCACAACCTGACTGTAATGATGATGCAGTGTGTATGAATGATGAAAGAAAAGGATTTGGCAAGGAATAAAAAAAAATATGAAGATGAAAAGTACATTAAAATTTCCTTTCTAATCTTGAGAAGATATATAAACCTAGCAATATTAAGATGATTGCTTTGGGTTACTAGAATGTGAATATCATTTGATCTCCATTTAAAATATCTGCATATTTTTGTGTGACAAGCTTTGATAGCAAAGTCACTGATAATGAGAGTTTGATGCTTTACTTATGGACACTTTTGCTCATAGCTCAGTGATACTGCTGTGAGATATCTTGTGATAATTTGTCGGAGAAGGAATTATCCTATAACATTTAATCATTACTTCTTTGGTGTGTGGTTTGGTTAACATGCTTAACATACCTGATTCAAATTACTTAGCCTTGATACAGAGTTATCTCATCCTTTAAGATGTATTGATTTTTGCCACAGCAAAAAGAGCTTGCACTCCATAATGCAAATATGTAGAACATGAAGATTTATACCTGTCCACAGGTATGCTGAAGTTCTCTAGAGATTCAGGACAAATAGTGATACATAACACCAAGAAATACTAATTAGAATAAGCATTTTGCAAACTTTCTGGAAGAAATATAAAAAATAAGACAATATATCCTGAAGGTACAACATATGATTCAAGGCCAGCTGCAGGAAATGGATTGTGTAAGTACTGTGGGCTGAAATTCCATATCTATAACACATGGTTTTAGAATCTGCTTTACAGTATCATTTAACAGCAAAGGTGATTACAGCAACCTTAAAATGGAAGGGCAGCAGACAAGGTAACAGGAACACAGAAAACACAGTGACTTTTTAAAATTTTTAATTGATATGTAAGAAAAGAATTACTGAGTTACTTTCAAGCAGTACAAACAACCCATTTCAAGACAGAAGTAAGGCAGCATTACGGTTTTCTAATTTCTGTTTGATTAAAGGGAGAACAAAGTCAGTTTGTTTAGCTGTAGATAGCCAGGGTTAAAAGGTGTACTCAGGGGAAAGGCAGTCACTACAGAAAAGCCAGATTAACTGTTTCACCTGGTATTGGCCATGGAGAATGGGTCTGGCCCAGCAGACTCTCACCACAGAAAGAGAGAACCTAGAGTTTCCACTGCCAATTTAGAAGTAAATGTTAAAAAGAATGTTTTAGAAGACATTCTTAAAACCAATAGTAAAAAAAAGCTGTGATCAAAAGGACTCTTAATATGTCTTAAACATAGTTCAGTAGGCACAGAAGATAGTTAGCATGATGCTAGTCTTTTAAAAAATGTGTGAAGAAATATTCTTGGAGAGATATAGCAAAACACCTGGTACCTGCACCCTGTATGTTTTTAACTGTAACAAAATGGTAGAACTGAACATCAACCATCATAAAATAATGGAACCAAATATTTACCATGTATACATTTGACTTCCTTTTGGAGCAGGATGGATTTTTTGGCAGGTAATGCCTCATGAACCTACTTAAACTCTATTATGGAGCTGAAAAGTTGTTCATATGTAGATTCAAATTATGACTCTGAATATGGGAAAAAAGGGCTTTGACATGGTTCTTTATTGACGGATCGTGCACTGAAGTTCTCACAGTACAAGAGCGCTTACTTTTTTTGAGTGGAAAAGCAACTAAGTAACATAAGATAAGTAGCAAGTAGTAACAACAAAGAGTCATCTTTCAGGTAAAGATTTCTAGCACAAATGATGGTCAGCCTCAAGCTCATCTAGTACTGACATGAGCAGGCCAGCTTGATGTTAAATGATCTGATATGAGGATAAATTGTAAGTAGGCAAAGTTTGCAGATTACACATAATTATTAGGACAGACCAGTCATAAGGTTTCAGAAAGACATTTTTTAATTGAAAAACAAAATGATAAAAGGGCAGATAAAATTTAAAGCTAGAAAGTATGAAATACTGCACACAGGGAAAAATAGCTATTATTATAAGTTTGTAACAGCCTCTAAATTAGCACTTCGGAAAGAGCTTTTTGAAAGCATTGTTTCACTAGGGGTTAGCCCTCTGGTAATAATGTTAGAAATTATTACTGTCTTCTAGTTATATGGTGTAAGAGAAAGCAGGGGATGGTTTCCAGGCTGTGCCAGTAACTTAACTGTGAGAGTCCTCAAATATTAACAAATAAAGAAAGAATAACAAGAAAAAAACAAAAGAAAAAGCTGCTCTTTGCTAGTGGAAAGCCATGGTTTATCTGTGCCTTAATATTGCACGGAAACCTGGTCACCCTTTGTCAGAGAAGCAGCAATAAAAGTAGAAAATAGATTGATAATGTTGTCAAAGTTGAACAGACGTGTAGAATTGCTTCTGTCTGAGGAGAAAGTGGGGAACTTAATCTCAGTTAATAACAGATCCCACATAACTCTGGAGGGTCTGATAGAAGTGTCAAAATGTAGAAATGGCACAGAGAAGGTGATTAAAGCATCATTTCCCACCATGCAAGTAATTGATAGGATCAGGTAAAAAGTTATAACTAAATGAAATGGAAACTACCTCTCCAAAAAGTATATAATCAAATTAAGGGTTCCATTGTAATGGATTTGTTAAAAGCATAAGTGAATTAAAAAAGAACTTGGGCAGCTTCACAGATCATAGTCCATCATTGGCACAACTTACAGTTTGACAAGTCCCTAAATCACTAACTGAGAGAAGTTGAGAAGATATATCAGTAGAAAGGTCACACACTCCTTGCCGTGTTTGTCATGTTCCTAAGCCCTGATGCTGGCTACTGTCACAGCCACTGTGATGGGGCTGATGAAGTGGTGTCTTAAGGCCAAGTAAGTGAATGATTTTAAAATACATCCCAGGTAGTGAAAACAACAAAGAGACCTTATTCTGCTGGTATTCTAGCAGTATGACTCATTTTTTATCTAATGCAATCTTAATGCCAATTAATTTTAAGGGCTTTTGAACAAATATTTGCATTTTAATAGGAATGACAGAAATTTTTATGTTGAACATGTTCTTGATTCTTCCTGTGCTCAGAGGAGCTGACTCACCAGCTGATGCTAATATCCAGTTTGTACTAATATGTTCAAAATATAAGGGTGTAAAATTACTCACATTGCCACTTCATTAATTTACATACAGAATGTTCCTCATTTTACTGCTGTGAGTGAAAAATACAAAAAATTACAAATAACAGAGAAGAGGTGGTGAAACTTTTCTGTTCCTCTGTCTAAACCCACGTAGGCATAGGGACAAGAAATTTTTGCTTTCATAGCAGATATTTTAAGTGTAGATATTAAGCCAATAGCAAAGATTTTGTGGTGCATTTTAAATGTTTGTCTTTGAAATCACTGAAAGTTTTGGAGTGGGGAAGGAAGTGCAGCTTTCCACAAAGCAGTATTTGTTTGCATTTGCCTGGTAAATCCATTCCTAATAGATCTAGATGTCATGAAACCAGAATCTGTGGTAATGCCCTGTCCCAGTGCCATGCTAGAAAATCACTTGCTTAGTCACTGACCTTTGGAGAGGCAGTGTATGAGCTGTCTCCTGGGAAAGTCACAAACCTAGAAAAGCCTGTTGTTTCATAGGGTATCTCTTAATGAAGGAACCTCCCTTGTACTTCCTTGCATACACACTCAGTGTTGTCTAGGATGGCATCTTGAGATCAAAGCATCTAATAATGCTCTATCACATAAGGGACCAAGAAAAGCACCAAACATGTCCAGAATTAGCTATGCTTTGGAGTAAGTGAAAGGTGTCTCACTAAGGGGGAAACTTCATTGGATTTCTGATTGCTGTGTACTCTGACCATCAGTAGGATAAAGAGAGCTTCTCCTTCTAAAGTGGGAGCATTCAGACTTTGCACTGGGCTGAATAACTTCATCAGGTGCAGAATTACACCCCAAGTGTATAAAGGAGTAATGCTACACATGTACATACTTACTTATATACCCTCTTGGTCAGAAGGAATGGTTCATGCCATTAAATTGCCTGCAGAATGACAGGGCACCCTGATGGCTCCCATTCTAAAAAATTATCAGGGAATTTCTGTTGCAGGGTCAATTAGGGAATGGCCTGTTCTCAGGAAATAGAAAAATCACAAGGAAATCTGAAAAATACAGTCCTTCTGAGAGAGGTGAGATGGTGATTCCCAAGGTGAAGACCCTGCAGTAGAGGGAGATGTCTATCTCTTGCACACCTGCTGGAGTAGAAGTGAGTTTGCTTCTTTCAGATTCCCTCTCTTCCCATGTTTATGTTCTTCTGCCTGTGATGGGTCACTGAGTGCAGGGTGGCAGCAAGAGGTACTTGTGGGCATTTTGTCTTCTTTCCAGATCCTTGCCATAGTATGCCTTGCCAAAGAAGAGAAGAGAGACCACCTGATAGAAAACTTGTGCTAGGATTGTTACCAGCACCCCTGAAAGAGTGAGAGGGTGCAAAGAGAAGCTCACATACCCCCAGGTCATTATGAATTCTACAGGTATTCTTTGTATTTTGTATTTCCTTATATAACCATTTGTATGATTTTCATATTTTTAGAGACTACATTGGGTTGAGTAAGGTCTGTGATTTCATAATTCTTTTAAGCATGCTTGAATAATTTCCACCAACTACAGGGAAAGCCACTACTGTTTGTAATTCTAGCATGTGCAACATAAGTATTGTAGAAGCAGATAAAATTGGTACCTGCTTGCTATGAGAAAGCTAGGCAAATACCGTCAGTACCAGAAAATGCCTCAGTTTTACTGTGATCTGAAAAAAGAATCTTCTGTCTTGATCTCCAAACCACAGCTCCTGTCTCTCATGAGATGGCTTTCATGTTAATTGTCTCCTGAAGGTTATTTCTCAGGCTCTAGGTACTTCTGTTGGCTTACTTGGCTTGTTACTCAAGCTTGGCATTATCTTTTGGTTATTCCTGGTATTCATCTTCTTGCAGCTTATCTTGGCCTGTCTCTTTCTCATCCTCCCTCAACAGAGTTGGCATTACTACCTTCCCAGGCTCTTCTCTTAGAAGATCTGACAAATTTTTTCATCTCCCAAGGCATATCTAATAATTTCCCTAGCTGTTTCCTTATCTCTGCTAAGTTTCTCACCTGCTCATTTCCCCAGAGCTGTTACAGCACAGCTCTTATTTATTCCATGACATTTCTTACCTCCCTCACCATACTTCTTCTTTGTTTACTTTGTCATATGTTCCATCTACCTGTGGATTTAATCTCTCATGATCTACTTATTTCCTCTCCCAGCTGGTTTGGTTGTAGTAGAGTTGCTATGACAAGCCTTGCTTTGCCAATTCTAGTCTGTCAGAGCAACTAATGTGGCAACAGGGATGGACTACACAGGTGCTTAAAAGGTCTGCCATGTTCAGATAGTTCATGGTGCATCCAGCACTATAAATAGGCAAGTAGAACACCCCAAACTTGGGCTGTAAATTTCAGTAGGACAGGAAATAGGAAGTGGGACTGAGTTTATGGCTGTAATTTTGCACAGGAACCTTTTAAAAATGAAAGAAATATTTATGAAGGTAGATGACTGTGTTTGCATCAGTGACAAAAGAAATCTCTAGCAAGGATTTCACATCTCTCAGACAACCTGTCCCAAAACACACATCACCCTATGCCCAGGTCTACAGTTTCTTTTGTGATTTCACTGATGCCCTTTGACAGCCCCAGAGAGTGAGATGACTGCAGAGCTGGGTTCCTCTGAGTGCCCTCTGTAGCTTTTCCCAGACCTGATGGTGGTGTTTCCTCTTCCCTCTCGAGAGCTGTTACCCTTTCACTGGTCACACCAGCATCACTAGCACCAGGCCCAGTTATTCTGCAGAAAATGCATTTATGGGCTTTAAGTCTGAGCAGTGCAAGAGCCTTCCCAGGCTGGTAGGGCTCACTGCAATAGAACAACATGCCAATGCAAAGAGCTTGACTTCCGTCTTTGCCTGGGGCCTCTGTGAACTTTGCACCTTCTCTCTGTAGCACTGCAAGCTCATGTTGTTCAGAAGAGGTTGTGTACTGATTTATTCCTGCTTGCTGCACTGAGATCAAAAAACTACTTACATTCTTTTCTTTTTCATTCTGCATAGCAATTCTGTGCTCAGCAATTGTTTCTTATTACTCAATACAACCTGTATTGAAGGTAAAAGGTACATGCCATGAACAAAGGTTGTTAGTTTTAACTAGCTTCTTTTCAGACAAGAGAAAGGATTTTCTGCATCATATATTTTCACTGCAGCATGCACTGAGTCCTTCTCTTCAGAGTTTATCATGTTCAGGTTACAGTACTTGGAATGTACGTGGGTTGTGATTTTAATTTGCTTATTAATGTAAAAGCAGCATCATATCAATGGCATTCGTGCAGATGAATCCTTCGGCTATGATGAAAGAATTTATCTTCATATTCTAAGAATGCAATTGTCCTGAGTCAAGTTCTACTTATCAGAAACTATAAACAGCCCAGCTCTGATGAGCAATAGTAATTGAGGGGAATGCAGGTAATCAAAAGAATGTGGCTTTGCAAGCGAAACCCCAGAAAATACGCAAGGGCTTCTGTGCAGCACACTCCTGGTGTTCATAAAAATAAATAACTATAAATGAGAGTATTACATTTTTAACATGTAGGAGTTGCAAAGCACAGTGACTCAGAGGTACAATTAACAAATTTTATTATTGAAGACAGAAATAGTATGCAATTATCCAGCAATAAAGAAAACATTTGAAATCAACCTTTTCTTGGTGATCTCCTACACGTTGTCATTTCTTGCTTTGAGCCGTGTCAGAAACCTCTTACTAAATAAGCCTCTTCTGGAAGAGCAGGCTTTTTATCTGAACAGGAGATCTCCTAAATTAGAGGCAGAGCAATAAATTTCCACTTGGAGGCTTTGCTCCACCTTTTCTCTGATAGTAAGAGACTCAGCAAAGTCATCACTGGGAAAGAAGCAGAAACGAAACCAGATGACTGGAGATGTCTCCCATACATTGTGGTAACATCAGGACTGCTTTTACAGCTCAATATTGGCTGCCACTTGATGCTGTGTTTTGTAATTCTGTTTCTTAGTCAATGCTAGGTGGACAAGAAAAGAAAACATTAGGTCAGAGCAAAGCCACTCAGCATTTGACTCTAGAGGGTTTTGGGGAATTTTTGAAGGTCTTCTAAAACATTTTAAAAGACTGCCCTTTCAGTGAATAACCAAATTACAGAAGCCATGAAGGTATGGCAGTGCACTGAGTTCCTTCATATGAAAAGTAGGGACTTTTTGTCCTTCAACAGTGTTTTCAGTTGGGATAAGATGGTGAGATTGTGAAAAAGAAACCCAAAACCCAGATCTGCAAATATATTGTTCAGAGTTTACAAAGTTGTCAAAATTATGAGTAAAACTGAAAGAAAAGAAATTATCTGTCTTTTGGATCTGAAGTGCTTCTACCTGTGCTACCTATGCATCTTAGACAATCACAAGCGATGGGTTAAAATTTTTAGTGATTTGTAATAAATAATTGTCTTTGGCCATTGTTGAACAATTCAGAAAAATAAAACCTTTTTATGCCTTATGGCCTAATTTTCCTCACTCACAAACATAAATTAGTTGTCTTAATGAATAATATTAAGCAAAGAGGGCAACATAATTCAGGATGACATGCAAAACAAATTCCTTGAATCTATCCATTTCACAGTCCTCAGCTTTGCAGAGGCTGTGGCTGAACCAGCATTTTGCTCACCCTCCTCCAGCCACCCTTTGCCATGGGGTCTGTGGATGGGGAACTGCTCTGTCCCCTCTCTTTCCATGGGTCTCTGAGCACCCACAGGACCCTGATTGTCCCCCTGTACTGGGCACTGGTGAGGCCACACCACACTGGACAGTGCTGTGTCCAGTTCTGGAGCCTCAGTGCAAGAAAGACATTGAGGGGCTGGAGTGAGTCCAGAGAAGGTTGGGGGAGCACAAGTCCTGTGAGGAGCAGCTGAGGGAGCTGGGGGTGTTTAGCCTGGAGAAAAGGGGGCTCAGGGGTGACTTTATGACTCTCCACAACTGTCTGACAGGAGGCTGTGCCCAGGTGGGGGTCAGTCTCTTCTCCCTGGCAGCCAGTGATAGGACAAGGGGAAATGGCCTCAAATTGTGCCAAGGGAGGTTCAGATTGGACATTAGGAAGGATTTCTTCATGGGAAGGTCTGTCAGTCATTGGAACAGACTGCCTGGTGAAGCGGTGGACTCGCCATTCTTGGAAGTGTTCAGAAAGCTTGTGGACATGGCACTTGAGGACATGGTTTCAAGATTAATATAGTGGTGCTATGTTAATTGTTGGCCTTGATCTTAAAGGTCTCGTCCAACCTTAAGGAGTCTACGATATGCAGGCAGACCTAGCTGGCATCTCCTTCTTGGAGATAGGAAATTTCTCAAACACACAGACACAAACATGCTTTAGATCCCAGAAATAAATTCTAATGTCACACTTGAGGTTTCACGAAGGAGTGATTTTGAAGGACTTCCAAGGCAGCAATGTTGTCGTTTTGGGTTTGTGCTTTTTTGAACTCATGACTGGAATGTCTAGACCAGGTTTCTACACTTCCCCATGATCACAAAATTGTCTCACCAAAACGCTGTACAAGCACAGGACTCTCATCTGTAGAGAGGAGTCCAGACTGCTGACTTCTGTCCACTGCTTCTAAGCCTCCACTTGCACTGAACTCCATGATTTTTTGCTGGTGAGCACTGCACTTGGCAGAACTACACATAGGAAATATATCCCTGAACCTATCTTTGAACTGAGTGTCTTCCTGCGGTTTACAATGAGCCATCGATTCTCAAATTCTGACCCAAGCTGCCGCAGTGCTTTGAGAAATGGTGTGAGCTTTGAGGCAGTGTCAGTGCAGGGGACATCCAGTGGTGATCTGAATTCTGATAGGGAAGCAGTAAGAGGTGCAGAAGGTTCACTGTGTTGCTTGAAGGTAGTGGTTATGGGTATGACAGCATAACACCAGTGTGGTCTAGAAAGGGAAAAAATAGCTTTATACTTCAGACAGCAGAAAGTATCAGTCAACAAGATAACTGCTTTTGCTTTCTTGTAAATCTTTTCCCTGTTTTGGAGTTAATATTATTGCGACTTTTTCTTGATGGGTAGTAGACCATCTCCTGGAGTTTTAGGAAGAGCTCTCTGACTACATGAAATATTTGGTGCATTTGTTCTCATGAAGAGCATGCTGTTGGTTTATTTTTCTGTTTTGAAGGCTTTTGAGATATCAGCTTGGTAAATTCTGCCATTTTCTTTTCAAGAAAAAAAGTTTTGAAAATTAATAATTCAACACACTGCAAACCCAGGACAGCAGGGCTGCCAAGTCTGATGAGCCACATTTTAGCTGCTTGAGCATTGTTTACAGATTGTCTGCAGTAGCGTAGGACCCACTTCAAGCTCAGAGACCTCTCTGGGAGCCCATGTCAAGAGGCAGTTTATGCCCAATATAATAACGAGCCCTAACATGGGTGTGCTATACAGAGGCATCAGTCTTGACACACAACCTGAGGTGGGGAGGATGGGCTGCTGTAAACTGTGTTAGACAATGTAATATGCTCTTGTGTAGGTGGTAAGGAATATGTATGTTCAGCCCTCAAAAATAGCCATGCAGACCTTGAAAAGACAATGTAAATTCACAAAGGCAAGTGAGAGAGCAGTTGTGTTGAGGTGCTGGAGTTGTGACATTTGCTTAGAGTTTTTCCAGTGCTTGGTTACTCACGATCCTTCATTGAAATTTGCTGAGAGTGTGCATAGGGGGGCTGTGAAAAGAGAGATGAGCAATCCCATCGTCGTGAGAAAAGTGTTTGGTGAATGGGTCTTCAGCAGAGTACTCCCACAGTTATTGCTCAGCACCACACTTGCTCTGTATGTTCTCTGCACCTGTTCTAACTCCCCAGACAGCAGATATGGTATTGTCTAATCTTGCAAATGCATGAGTTCCCAGCACAGGGCAATGGAAATCTAGACAGCAGTGAAGCAGAGTGTATTCTTAAACCATTGCTTGAGAATTGCAAAGGGATTGCTCATGTACAGAAAAATTCCAAGCACCCCGAGGAAGCTTCTCCAGCAACATTCAAAGACTTGGCCTAGAAGCTTATGTGTAATTATGTGCACCAACAGTAGCCACCTGGCCATTATTTATTTTTGTTTCATATGTGTGAGGAAAAGCTCAATACCTTTTGGATATTGTGGTTTACACCAGCATTATTCATGTCTTTTCCCAGGCCTCTATAAGCTGGGAAAGTCACCTTGTGTTCAACCAATACTGGGTGTATCCCTCTTTGGTTATTGTCAAGGAGCCAGCATTTCATCTTAGGCACATTGCAGTCACATAATGGAGGCAGGAACTCAGCTGAAATAAAGCAATGCTGAGAGCTTGTCAGAAATGTAAATGATATTGCACCTATTGTCAGCACCGTATCCTCCATTGTTCTCACAGTTGTTTCCCAGCTGAAAAAATGCTGGGAAGCCTGCATGATGAAATCAGAGCCTGTTTACTGTAACATGCTCTGTCAGGAGCAGCTAACTGATCTCATGCTGCAAGTAGCATACTTCTGTGGAAGGGAAAACTCAGTACTGAAACCCAGTGCTCACAGTGCTGCAAAGTTGCAGCCTCAGAGTTTCCTGTGGCTATGTCAGTACCTCAGGGGAGGCTGAAAATGATATTTACCTTAATCGGGGGTAAAAGGTGGTTCCTGCTGACCTGTGCTGGAAGTAAAGCTAGAAGGATCTCACAGGGTTTGTTCCAGGAGAGGAAGGATTGCTCTGCAGGGGAAAGAGGAGGAACAGGAATTTAGATGAAAGCTAAGCTAAGAAAAACTCTAACCCCAGGAAGTTCACAAGGGATTTCTGTACATAGTTTGTTTAGTTTTCTTAAATAATGAAAACCTGAGAAATGCTGGTTTTTAGAAACTGAAAATAAACACACAGCATGTCAACAGAACAGTTACAAAGAGAGATAATGTAAAATGATTTTCCAGTTCCTCTTCTTCCTCATAATCACACAATATAAAAATAATGCCACAGTTGGTTTTTTGTTCTTTCCCCCCAAAGTTTCTTTGATACCTTTGCTGTACTGGTGGCTATTTCAGTATATCTCAGAAAATTTAGTTCCAGCTATCACATTAGGACAACAGCAGTGGCAAAGTGAGATGCAGCTAATGACACCATGTATTAACATCACAGAAGCACTGCTCATCACTTTTTAGAGAAGTTTCCCATGAGGTAATGGCATGAGTCAGCATGGAGGCTGTACAGCGCAGACACAACGAAACAGGTAATTTGAACAGAGATAAGTGTGATCTGTTTTGTTCCTGTTGCCTTTGACCAGTGCTCTGATCATTCTAAGTCTTTATGTTTTTCCCCAGCAGTTAGGCTTGCAAGAGTGGTAAAATTGTAGGGATACTTTTCTGTATCTGCATATCCCTGGAAGAAACTTCAAGGAATAAGCTAAGAAAACTAGTTACTTGTGGATACCTGCCAGACAATGAGTGCACAAAGTTCGGTCTGTGAACAACTTTTAGCAACATTGGTAGAGGTGACATATTTGTCCCTGATTTGGTAGAAAGTGGCCTGAACACATGAAAATGTTTTGTTGCAAGAAGAATTCTTTTTTCCTTGTCAGAAATATCTCCTTAATCAAATAATAAAAACATATAAATACTCCGTGTATCAGTTAGGTCTTCTCCCCTTTCCATTTAACTGCCTTTCACCTTGCTGGGTGTAAAGAGAACCAGTCCCCTCTGAGACCCCCTCCATTTTGGTCTCCTTGGAGGCAGGAGAACAAAATGGAAGTCATGCCTTCGCATCAGCTTATTGATCTTCTTGAACCCTCACTTTTCTCTTCCTATAGCACCACAATACAACAGAGCAACAATTTATTTCATGGTAGAGCTTCCATGGTCTTCATCGTAAGCCTGAATAGCAGAGACACCATAAAGACATGTACTTTATTTATTCACATAACCTTGATATGAATTACTCTGTGATATCATGACATTAATTTTTTTTGGTGTAGAGCACATTCTTCTACTCATTTCTAAAACTCTGCTCTGTTCTAGAATTAGTCACTTGTCTATATTTTGCATTTCAAACCTGTCATCAGAGAACAGCTTAGCAGTACCTGTTGCAGATATCTTTCTACCTCCATCTCACCTGCCTTTAATCTACTGAGTGGGTGTTTGTCTTTGATTGCAAGAAAGTTCTCAGGTGCATCACCTTTCATTTCCAAATACCTGGAAGGTAACTTCCAGTCGTTTGACTGTTTTACTTATCCTGTCCAAATTTAAGGAAGGTTAAAAATGAGATTTTGCAGTGTTCCCTATGACATAGGATTTTGGGGGCATTTATTGACCTGCTGATATTGCATAAGGAATTTTATGAGTGGATTTTCTTTTAGCTTTTCTGGATGAAATTGCCAGGTTGGAAAACTATAAACTCAAGAAAATGTGAGTTTATTTCAATGTTTGAGCTAAGAAAGAAATTTCCAGTCTCTTAAGGAACTGTTAATAAATCAAACTGCTTAAGACCTTGTTAAACCTGACTTTTTTCACATGAAATAAATCATTATTTTATTGGTTATTTGAACATTATTTTGTGATTAGAACTTTTGGTAAATAATGAATGGAAGAAAGAAGGAAAATGCCCACACAGAAGCACAGCAGTGTGTGAGTACACAGTAGCACTAAACACTTTTGGTTAAATGTGTCTAGGTTTGGATTCACATCCTTGGACAACCCCAAACACATAGTCCTCTTAATTCTAGTCAAAAGGATGCTGTTTATCTAAACAGAAAGGAAATGAATACTATTAATTGAACACATACGGAGTTTTGTTATATGAACTAGTGTAGAAAGGAAAGGACAAAAAGGCTATTGAATTAATATAGAATGATAGTAACTACTACACAAACATTACTACTGTGTTCTTTCATCAAATTTAACCCACCCTGCATGATCATGGATACTGTGGAACTGTAGTTTAGGTGGTACTGAGACCTCCTGTTCAGCTCTCAGCTGCATTTTTGCAGCACTGAAGAGCTTGCTTTATAACACAGTCAGATCAAATTTGACAGAAAACTACACTGGGCCAATTGCAGCAGCCAATAGGTAGGTTCATGATTCAAATACTTAACATCCTTGTATTTAAAAACAAGCAAACTGTTTGCAAAGAGAAGGAGGGAAGAGTGCATTAAAAATGTCAACATGCCATTCAGCCTCCTGTTAAAGTCAGCGTGCTGGGATTTGTTCATTTCCAGTTGCTGTGTGAAGTTTTCTTCAGGCTGGCAGGTGAGGTGTTTTTTTCATGCTGTTGGGTCTGGATCCCATGCAGAAATATTATTATGTTAAAAAATCTGATTAGTAAAGCAAAAATTCTCTTGAACATGAAAAATCAGACATGGGTATCTGATTGCAGCTCAAGGCACAAGAGTCATCAGGAGACTCTTTGAATCCAGACACAACATAGAATATGTAAGGAATTACACAAACTCATGAATTTGAGACTTTTGTACTTAATCCACTGACACTGGAATAATTTACTAGCTAGAATCAAGGTGCACTCCCTCACTTTGTGGTGAGCAGTCTTGTGCTGTGCAGTGAGGGGAAACTTTCCAGCCCTAACAGCACTTGTGCCTCCTTCCTTTGCTGCTTCCCTGCTTGCTGCTGTCCAGAGGGAGCAGGCTCTCTCCTTCCCAGTTCCACACACAGCTGACCCTTTTCCCCTCGCAGCAGGACTGGGGCCTATGCTGCCATTTAAAGGAGAACCAACTAAGGATGGTGTGGCAGAGGGCATCTTGATCTGGGCAGCCACCAGTGTTGGTGTTCGGGAGGACAGGCAGCTTGAAGGGCAGCAGACAGAGGAGCAGTGACCTTGGCTGCACCAGGGGGAGTGGGACACGTGCAGGGGGTCCCAGAGTCAGCTATGCTGAGCAGATGGCAGCGTTCCTTTCCTGAGGAGGTGCTGGATGGCGAGAACAGCCATGCGGAAAATTATGCGAAGGTATAGATCAGTGCTCTTGCAAAAAACTTGTAGGAAAGGTGTTGTGATTTGCACTGGCTGTGCACAGCACTGTAGGATTTGCCTCACATTTTCCCTTGAAAGTGATCAATCTAAGGAATTCTGCAGTGGCACTTACCTTATTATGAAAAGGACAGAGCAAACCTCAAGTGAATGTCACCCTCTGTTTAACTGCTTCTATACCTGTGATGCAAAAAACTTCAAAATGTGGTCCACTGATTACTTTTCAAAAATATAAATAAAACACCACATTCAGGCTTCAGATTTTAATTTTCTGAACTCATTTTATTGCTTCCATTTTATTTGTTGCTTGTATATCAAGAAGGGAGAGAAAGCAAAAACTGAATGTGATATTAGAATATGTATACGCACCTTTTCTTTTTTTTCACACAAGTCATGATATAGAATTCAAATTTTACCCTAATTTCACTACTAGCAACATAGACAACTTTTCTTTTATGCCCATGGATTTTTCTCCTCAGAAAAATAAACATTCTTTAAATCATTGCAAGGCGTGGATAAGGATATTTCCTCTGGGATACTGGCAGAAACTATTTAAAAGTTCAAGGGAAGAAGTTTCTACAGCTTTCCTGGTGAGACAGTCCTGAAGCTCATTAGTGCTCATTGAGTCTTTCCTGCTCTTTAGGCCCACCCTTCCTTTATTTTCTTATAGTGAGCTATTAATTTGTAACAGTAGAATATAACAGGAACCAGTCATATTTGCAGCAAGTCAAAACTCTATATAATATTGCAAACTCCTGCTAATGTTTTCTGCTATAACATCCAATAATTCTTGCTGACTAAATTACATTTTCATCTTGCTCCACATGGCAGTACTTTCTTAGGGAAATTAAGTTGCTTTGCTTGGCTTGAAATATGAGTAAAACCTAACAGAAACCTTTCCCTGAACCTTTTTTTCTCTGTCTAAGCCTACTTCTGTTTGTAGTAAATCTGTATAAAGGTCACTTCCAATTTTCTTCACCCTGGAGGCTTCCCAGTAAAACCTCAGAAGATGTCCTGACAAGCTCTGCCTGGCATCTTCGCCTCCAGTTTCACAGTGATGATGACACCACGATGCTTGCCTCCCTGGGAACCTGGCAAAAGAACCTGACTGTGCACAGTCTTCACTCATTAAAACACACAGAGACATGGTACAAAGAAGCCTTTTGCGCTTATCTCCAGGTAAGATTTTAAAGAGCAGAAAAAGGGCGAGAAGACATGAGAAGAACTTTAATACATTGTCTTTTATAATAATGATTTCCATAGAACATTGAGCATAGCAAATCCCAAGTTTCTGAAGATCGTATGGACAGTTTAGTCAGACATGCATGTGAACCATCACTTGTTAACTGCACGGAAGTTGGAGACCCAATTAGTGCAGGCATACAGAGTTTGTGAGTTGTGGTGCTGTGAAGTGCGGTCCTACAGTAACCTCAGCGACAGGGGTCACAATATGCTGGCACTGCTGCTGGGAATGAAAGTCATCTGACTTGAGTGGAAATGCACTGACCTGTTTCCCAAGCCAGTTTGGCCTGGAGCTGGGTTCCTCTGCAGAGTGCACAAACCAGTTCGTGCTGTGCAAGCCATCCCTTGGGAGCAGACAGGCCCACACCACGCTGACCCCTGGTCCCTGAGCCTGTGTCCCTGCCACCACTCTTGCTCACCACCATCCAGCCTCTGACGCTGTAATACGTGTCCCACAGTTGTTTTTTCATATTCTGTTTAACTATTCTTTTTCAACAGAGCACCTCATTAAGTCAGATTAATAAAAGGAAACAGTATGCCAGTTGGCCAGTTTTTAGCACACACTGAATGCTGTCTTGAACAGTTCCCATAATATTAATGTATAGTGTCTTTGTCCTCAGGGCATTTGCTGCTATCAGATGTTTCTCCCTCTTCCTGCTGCATGAAGCTCAAAATTGCAACATATGCTGCAAAACACATACCTTTGTTTCTTAACTTCTGCACCCACATTTTCACCTGATATTTATCAGCATAGCTAAAATCAGTCTAGGGCAGATATTCAGCACTTCTGAAGATACTCTGCCATGCACCTGGGTCTGCCTGGTTGATTGCTTCTGAAGCTCTTGCAACAGGATAGATTTCCTTGCAACCCTTCCTTCATCTCCACAAGTATGCAAAGCAGCGCTTATGTCTTCAGAGTCAGGGATTTAGCAGCTGGGGCAAAATCTGCCTAACGACAAAGTGAAGCGGATTTTGTGCATTGGAAGTATCTGAGCAGCAGGCAGTGGGACATCTGAGGCAGTGTGAGCACCTGGTCTCTGGGACCACAGAGGAGTGCCCTGTCCACTGAAGGGTCACTGCTGCCAGTGGCTCACTGCTGCTCTTCTGCCCCATTCTGCTGCACTGCACAGTGGCCTACTGCCTCCCACAGTGTCCAGGACAGCTGGGTGGGACATTAGGAGCAGCAGACTTTACTGCCAGACCCACCTACCCACATACAAACCCCTCGACCTGCAGAAGACTGGAGGGAGGAACACTGGGCAGGGTGATTGTGAGCCTCAGGAGGCAGTCACATCTCCTGCTGGTACACCAGGATCTGGCAGCATGAGTGATGGCCCAAAAAATCTTCTTAATTGGCTTATCATAAAGACCAGTTCTCTGCAAAAATTCCAGCACTAAGAAAGGGAAATCAGTGGGCCTCTGGTTGAGCTAGGGTCAATGGGTTGCTTCAAATCTGTCCTGTGACTGAAGGCAATCACATTTCAGCACTTCTATATTATTAAACCTCAAATGAACACTGAATTTTCATGTTTTCTCATATTTTATCTTTAAGAACCAGAGATTACCAAAGATATGGTTTCTCCTTCTCTTTAAGTGGTCACTAGCTATTTTAATTTAGGAGGAAAAAAATCCTTTGAGAAAAGCAATGATAAATAATTTTTGATTTCTTTTTTTATTGAGTATCTAAAGGCAAGTCCTAACTATGGTCCCCTTAATATCTGAAAAAGTAATTGCTTCTTAATCCAGGTACTTGGAAATAGCAAACAATATTGTTGTAATTTATGTTTTCCCTTTTGAAGGGTATTGTCAGCTTTCTGTTGCTAAATAAGAGGTGTTTCAGTTCAGCAGACTGAAAGTGGGGCATTGTTCTAATCTGTATTCGCAATAAAACTGAACAGTGCAAACCAGATTTTAGCAACTCTTGTAATAGCATTGCACATTTTGCAAAGCAGTGATTTTGTTGGTACAGTAACACTTCATCATGTTTTGAACGAACTCTGTAGGGTGATATAAGGACAGATAAAATAACACTTTATCTCTGTATGGGGAGCCCACAGAACATCTATACAACTGAAGCTCTATACAACTGAAGCTCCAGGAAATTAAAACCAAGTTTCTGTCCTGAAGGGAATCCTGGAGTAAAATATTATTTTTTGAGTTTTATTGTAAATGCATCTTTAGCATGTAGCTAAAGATGCTAATTTTTTTTATGGAGTCAATATTTTTATAATGATCTTTTTTTTTAAGTAATGGGAATATTGGAAAAGTACTTCTACAAAGTCTGGACAGAATTATAATAATTTTTTTTCTGAACTGTGTTCACACCTCCTTCACATTAATTTTCAAGGAATGTGAGGACCCCTGAGTGTATTGCAAAAGCCTTAATTGAAGTAGTAGGAAGTAATTCCAAATCCAGGAGGGCCAAAATCTAACTCATGACTGGTTGTAGGCAGTTCCTGCCAGGGTGGATGCAGCTGAGCCTCCTCCTCCCACAGGGTGCAGGTGGCTGGGGCAATGGGAGGCAATGCACCCTGAGCACATTTGGGGGTGACAGCCAGCTGGGAAGGGCTGGGGGAAACTGGAGAGCTGGGCTGTGCAGGGGTGACTGGATAGAGAGAGGAATGGTTTATTGTATTTGTGCTTTCTGTATTTATTAAACAAATAAACACAGCTCCTACTTGGTGAATTTTTTTGCTTGATTTTTTTTTTGCTTTTTCTCTAACTGGAAAATGAAACCTAAAAGCATTATTTATGGGACCAGTGGCCATGTACCAACAGTATACAACTCTCAAGTTCCGGTTACTGATTGAAAGATGAGAAAATATGATTAGAAGTATTTGGATAACAAGGAGGAAAGTATATCCTCTTGGAAGATATTTAGGGAGAGAAATTGTTCATTATGAATTATTTGCTTGATTCTATATAGGATTTTATGCCCATATGGAATTTGGGAATCATAGGGAGCAAGGAAACTAATACGTTCATCTATGATCAATTTGTTACTGGCAAAAGCCTGTGTGACCAAAAGGAACTTGGCACAAGGAAAACACTTTAAGAAAAAATGTTTATATCAGAGTGATGAACTCTCTCTTTTCCACCATTGTTGCACTTTACAATTTCACTAATTCCTGTGACATAGCATGAATAAAATGCCTAGTACTAGATTACTTTGAATTGCATAAGAACCATACTATGGTTCTAGAGAATGAAGAAGTCAAGAATAGAACTTTCCAACCTCCATTCTTCTGTGCGTAATTGACTACAGGTGTAACAGGGAAATATTTCTTACCTTCCTCAAACTATTTTAATGAAACACTTTCATTATATTAGTGTAACCATGTGCATGTATACTCTTTTCTATTATAAAACAGATTAATGTGGATTTCAGTGCTAAAACAATAATACAGTTCTAAAACAGTAATACTGGTCCAGAGTGAATATTTGGTTAACTAAAAGGTGATTTGATTTTCAGTGTCAAGATGTTTGGAATGTGATGCTGGGTATGATAGGAGATGAAACATGCTGTGGTCCCTGTAGAAAGTGTTACATTTTTCTGTGCATCCCCAAGGGTGGTGGGTTGCACTGATCTTGGTTGAAGGGTTCTCTAGACCTACTGGATGCTTTGAACACCACTCTTCTCTGTGTGATTTAAATTTCTGCCGGTGTTGGGATGAAGTATCCTGTGCTAATAGGATTATCTTCAGCGAGCAGTTATTTCCCACATGAACCTGTATGGTTTATAGTTGTAAATTGTGGTGTAATTATTTCTTATCAATCAGCAAGTCTTGGTAAATAACATGACTTTCCAAAAAGAAAGTCAAAGCCAGAGACATGTGTGGTTTGGGGTTTCTTTTCCTCCTGGAGGCCTGTTCAGCATGTGGCACCTGACTGACTTTCTGTGTTGCTGCGATGTCTACCTGGACCTGAAGGTAGAACATCCACCTGCACCTGCTGACAGAGCAATTCCCAAGCAGGTCTGCTATGCTTAGCCACACTCTCTTGGTGAGTTTGTCAATCATGATTATGCTTATGTATATATGTTGCTTCTAAGCAATTTGGCCATTAAGAAAATTACTAGCAAGCTCACAGTAATTTATATAATTGCATAATATTTCTCATCTACATAATGTAATTCATCTTTTTAAAAAATATAATATTACCTTTTTCAATAAGGGAAATTATTGTATATCAGCTGAAGTCGGCAGTGTAGAGCTACTGGTCACAAGTTACAGCATTTAGAAGAAATCCAGAAATTCTTGGCTTTTTTTCAAAGAAGTATTTCTTTTACCACTTCTAGCCAAGAGTAAGATGACAATGGGTGTTTCTTCTTCCCAATCACACCTCTGCTCTGATGTCCACAAAGGCTTCACCCTGCCCAGGAAGATGGTTCTCCAAGTTCTTTTTTATTTGCAGAGCAAATTGTTTAGCAGAAAGTTTCTGCTGTCTGCCCTCATGGGTGAGGGGGAAGTGCTTTTTTTTTTCCTTCCTGTTAAACTGATCTTATCTTGAATTTTGGAGATGAACTTGTGTTTCTGCTGATTTTCCACTAGAGACCTCCATCAGCCCAAATAACCAGTTGTTTTGTAGTTATGATTACTGGGCGTTGCTCGAACAGCTGAGGAGGACGTGGCCTTGCCAGTTGGCCTCAGGGAAAAGGTGGAGTCCCAGGTCAAAGGAAAATGTTTCTGTGAACATTTTTTTCTCTCAGAGAAATTGAGGTTTATCCAAGCAGGTGTGCTGTGAGAACCTGAAGAGGAAGGAATTTTTATGCCTTGAAGCAATTGCACAGAGATGGCAAGAATGATATAACCTAAAGTATATCTGTCATTTTCATAATTCACCCAAGGAGAACTTGAAAGAAGGCTTCCTCCTTCTGAAAAAAACCAGCCTGTGTACATCCAGCCATCTTACACTGAGAAGTTTAAGTGCAAACATATTCAATTCCTGTAAACTGAAGAATCTGGAAATAAGATTCCCAGTTTATAAGAATTGCAGCAATAACAGGGGGAGGCTGGCTTCCAGCAGCTGAGGTCAGAGCAGGAGAAGCCTGGACTTGGGTTGTTTTGCTGGACTTGTTTGACTTCAGGGCCAAAGTCACTGCTTCCTCTGATGAATAAAACCAGCCAAACCTGCAAGAGCTGTTATGGCTCAGTAAGAATTGTGGTTCAGGTTTTTGCAAGTGATTTATCCCTTGAGTTTAAGCTTTTGGTTTCTTGGGTACACACTTGAACAGTTAGAATAGCTTTGTGCCTTTATTTTGGCGTGAATCTCATCCGCCCTATTATCAACACCAACACTTCCTGTGATTGAAATTACTTTTGTGACATTCTCAACAACATTAGCACTACCTTTAAATGTGTGATAAAGAAACAAAACAGAATTATCTTTTACAATCCTTAATTCTCTTGAGTGAAAGTAGCTAGGAAGCCAAAAGTAACTAAAATATATTAAAATAACCCTATAAAGTTGTTAATGCTTCACTTCTATGGTAGTTTAAGTCTCAGCTCCTATCCATGCAGCTGTATTTCCTGCTTGCTTAAAACCATTATATATTTATTCTCCTAGAAGGTTAAAATGTAGTTAAATCAGCAAACTATAGCTAAACCCATTGGTCTTGCTCTCCGTGTTTTTGTACAATATATGCTCCTTTTGCTCCAGGTAGATCTTATTGCACAATGAATATTTGGGCTATTTTACATGGATTTCTGTTTCATATAGCTTCTTCTGTTCTATAATGTGCAGCATGATTCTGGGAAACAAACCCCCAAAACTCTACTTGCCTATTTTTAACTGCTGTGGTACTGCACTAACTACCTGTGTTATGCTGAATGGAGGATGAGGGTGAAGAGAGTGTGTTTGTATTTATATTTTATGCATGTCTTTTGTTTAACAGTGCTTTCTGGTACTGTCTCCCTGCTGACAGTCAAATATGTGTTTCAGTGCAGAAAAGGCATGATTTCAGTGAGATGTTGGAACAGAGACTTCTTCAACTTCATAAGCTCATAGTACTGCCATCTATTAGGCAGCTGTCTATATTGTCTATATTCTTTAAAAATCTTCCACGGTTTATCAATCAATAATTATTTTCTTAGTGTGCTAGTGAACTTCTCAGGTTAAGATCACTCTTAGAAAAAGGTGAACTGGAAAAATATTTTTTTGCGTATGGCAACAAGCAAAATTATGACAATGTGTTTGAAAAAACAGTAATGATTTTCAGGGAAAATTCTTTCAAGCAATTTTAAACATCTGGAGGATGATGACATCTTTTAGCCAGATGTGCTAGGCTTGTATCTAAGTGAAAAAGCAACTGGTAAAAACCCTATAAAAATACATTTCTTGTTTCATAAAATTCTAGAATGTTATATGGTTTATTCTCAGAAGTGTCCACAATCTAGATTGTGAGTGATAGAAAATGTGAGAAACCAGGTTGTTTTGGTAGAAGTCTAATTTTTTTGCCATGTTTTGCTTAAAAGGAGGATGGTATCTTGACCTCTTCAATGTGTTTTCTGAACATGTTTCCATACATGTTTCCATACAATTTGTTAACACTGGTTGCCCTCAAACTGGGTTTCAAAAGAAGTCTTGCTTAAAAGACATACAGTAGCCTGAGGAAATAATTTGGTGGGCTCCTTGTCAAGGATATTTTGCCTTCTCTTGGCAGGAATTAAAACTTCCCTTGAGGCTGTTTTAAACAGGGTGTTTAAACACAGGAAATGCAGAAAGTCTGTGCCTTTCAGGTAATTAGCAGGTACCTCCAATGTTGAGAACTGAGACCTATGGTCTAGCACTGCCCAGCTGTCACTTCTTGAGTCCTTGAGTGCTATATCTCTGAAGGCCCTGATGCTCAGATTGTCTTTCAAGAATATCCACAAGGGACAGAACAGGCATCAGTTTGCTTAACTCTGATTTTTGTGGGAGTTGGAGGTAATCATTCTGTGCCAGGAGAGCTTTATCACCTCTGCAAGGCTGTTGATTACAAAGAGTGCAACATTCCCATGCTTTGGGAATGAGTGCTGGCTTTGGGAGAGACTCAGACATCAGCAGAAAAACAACAAAGGTATACAGTTGGTGTAAACTTTAAATTGCAAATCAAATTATTCTGACAGTCTACATCTAGTCCTTGGGAGAGATGAGTATTAACCCCATGAATCCTGACAGAAGTCCTGTACAGAAAGAAAGTCTCACTAACAATGAAACAGGAATGATGCCAAGAGCATGGCAGACAAAAGCCCTTGAAAGTATCAGCTCTTTCTAAAATGCTACCACTTTGAGAATGTACTGAGGTAAGTATGCATGAATATAATGTGTGTAGACCTGGCTGAGATATATTTCTTCTGAAACTAGCACCACGAGCAAGAAGGGAAAGGAGACTCACACACCTGAAGTTGTTTTTTTCCCTTCCTTTTATGCTATTTTTGTGTGGAAGTCTCAGAAATTTCATAACTACTGTGGTGCAATTGCATAAGGCAGGTGCCAGTATCATGGCCTGTTGGGTTTGCTAGGCTAAGCAGCAAACTTCATATTGCTTGAAATTTTGCTCTCTTATGTGCTCATAGTAGTGACAGAAAACATTTACTTCTAGTTACTTTGAAATCTGCAGCTGAGTTTGTGCTCAGTGATACAGCCTGTGATAATAATAGGAAAAGGGATGTTTACTGTAGACTATCAACCCCATTCATCTTGGCTCAGAAGCTGCACAGGGTGCCAGCACTGCCACCAGTTCACACAGCAGGGCGGGAAGCCCTGCCCGCCCAGGCAGGTGGGCAGGCAGCCAGGAAGGTGGCCTTTGTCTTGGGGAGAGAGGTTGAGCTGGAAAAATTGCTTCAGCAGGCTGCACGTAAAATAGACATTGTTTTTCTTAGAACTGGCAAGTGCACTTAGGTAACCAAGTAATTTCAAAAGCATATGGAAACCTCGACGGAGCAGTGGAAGTGCTGGGAGAGAGTGTACTGTATGAGATCTAATCCTGCGAGATGTGTCCATATTTTCTGGCACTCTCACTTCTGATGGACATGCAAGTAAAATAAAACCTGAGGCAGTGCAGTGGTTTTTATTAGTACACACAGTGTCTGACACAGCAGCACTGTCATTTTAACATCTGAGATGTCAATGGGCAGCTATGCATTATCAGCCCCCAAATGTGCTTTTCAAACTTTTTCTTTGGGTCTGGTATTTACCACAGCTGGTGGTAAATGTACCAGTGAATTATGGTGGTAAATGTACCAGTGAATTATGAGCTCTGGAAGAGTTTGGGTACGACACACCTCCAGTGTGATCCCAGGTCTGGCACCAAGTATGAGCACAGTGCTAGGGCTAAAGGTTAAAATTATTTAATATAGAACTGGAGATTGCAGAACATTGCTGAACGCCTTCCTTTCACCTGGCTGCCAATCTAAGTTAGGGGTTAGGATTCTCAGATGAGTTACTAAGCAGGTGAGGAGAGCAGTCCCACTACCTACACCCTTGGGTGTTCAGCTGGGTGCTGGTGCCTAAAGGCTGCAGGCAGTGAGCGGCAAGAGCAAGCCTCTGCTACAGGGCCAGCTTGGGGAAAATGAATTAAGCATGTCACCTGAAGGAGATGTATTCTGGAGACTGATTAATTGTACTTCTGGGGAAATTATTCTTCTAACCTATACTATTAGCAGGTGGTTTAACCATCTCTTGTTTCTCAGTCTTTTCAGGCAAGGAAACAGAAAAATTATTGATTTGACCTCCCCAAAGACCTCATGTGGAATTGACATTTTTGTTGTGCTGCAATTATGCATTCTTGCCTCTCTTCTGATCAGTGACATTAAGAGTCAAAAAACCCACCCATTTTCTTTAGTTTGCTTTTTAATGCCTGCTGGAATTCTGCTCTGTGGTAAGAATAATTTCAAAGGCCTTCAATTTTTAAAATCAGATCTCTCGAATCCTCCCTATGGAAAAGTTCTTAAACTTTTCTCTTTCCCTATAGATATCTTTTTAGATTTACTTGAATATGACTTTTGCTTTTCAGTCGTTCCATGTTTATGGTAATGTTGTAACCTGATGGCACATAAAAACCATGTGTTATACTAATCTGTGTAACTACAAAAATATTTTCTGAAAATCATGTTCTTGGTTACCCTAAACAATCACAGTATATCACTCCTTCTAATAAGCCTCATATTTGTTCCAAACATGACACATAAATTTCTTTGCTATACAAATGTTTCTACACTGAGCCATGAATTCTATGCAGCAATAAATGTTTTCTAACATGAAAATTAGATCACTTCTTTGCACAGGTCTTAATCGAAGGCAATACAATATCTTAAATGAAAATGCAAATGATCAGAACAAGAAATATGGATTCTTTTATCACAGCTTAAGGCTATGTTATTAAAAATTATTACATTCCATTAATCTTTCTGTATTTTTCAACATGCTTTTAAAGAATAGGTTTTAGTAATATAGATTTTTTTTAAGCTGTGAAGAAAGATAGTTTATATAAGAGTGTGGCCATACATTACTTTCAGAAAGTGATGTGGCTGTTGATTGAACCTGTCAGATTTATTCTTGTCCATGTGTTTGGATTTATATTTTGAGTCATTTTTTAAAATGTGAATTCAAAAGGCTATGTTTTTATCCAGAAGCAAAATGTACAGAAGAAATTGCATAATTCTGGAAGTGTTAAGTTCTTTAAGTGTTTCAGCAGCACAAGCAATAGAAGCTTTAAAAGAGAGAGTGGTCATGTCTAAGTAGTTTTTTCTTCAAGAGACAAAGTCCATCTCTATTTCCAGGAGATTTCTGTGAAATGACAGGTTTTAAGCACTTTCTGTCACAATCTACCATTGTGACAAAATTTGGTTTCTGATACTAGCTTTCTACTGCACTGTGGTGTTTTTCCTTTTAGGCTAAAACTCTGAGAAATAATTTTGTAGAATTTCTATTACCAATAAAACACCACTTTCCCATGCAGAAATTTCTGAAAGAAACACACTGCCTGTTTATTCATTTGCTGCTGGAAGATACCCCAAAATTGACAAGTGGGAAATCAGAGAGTAAATTCACCTTTGCTTAACTGCTCCATTTGAATACTTATTTTCACCAGAATAAATGAATAGGTAGAATGAAATGAGGAATGTTACTTTCTAACTCACTTATTTAGCACTTTAAATTGTATGAGTTAAAAGAAGTGATCTAGATCTACTCAGAAATATTGAATTACTTCCCATATTCCTATGAAACAAGTATTCAAAAATATTGTGATTTTTCTGCACTAAGTTTGAACTCAGTGTTATGGGTTTTTTTTCTTCATTTTTCACTATATCAACACCTGAAAATTTTCTGACAACTCAGATATTAATTTTTGATTAATTAAAATTTTTTCTCTTCTCATGAGGAAATTTGCTGAAGTTGTTCCAAAAGACACATCTCTAAGTAACCATTTTGTGCACAACAGCACACTTAGGGTCAGTGATATCATTACCAGTTATGTCTTAATTGAGACTTGTATCTGAGTGGTAACTACTAGCAATTTATCTGACGATAACCCCAGTATGGATTTTGTGCATTTGTCTTACTCCAGTGCTGCCTCTGTATGTCTCGAGTTTTTCAGAGTATAACAGATTGCTCCCTGGGAGAAACTCCTTACTGTTCTCTAAAGTGAAGAGCATCCTTTCTTGTTTTGCAGCTAACTGCAGGAACTTGGTGTGAGGATTTTGGAAAACAAAGTGCATTATAAGATCAAGGATTCTTGGTTTTAATGCTTTTGTTTCATAAAAAAATACCATGGAGCAGAAAATAACACTTTTAGAAACCTTGAAGCAACCATAAGAGATATTGGTCAGTTTTGCTTTATTCTTTGTCTCCATCATGGTTGACACTTGAGCTATCTATGGCTCGAGAAGTTTCTTTGATAAATGTTTAAGAATAAAAATCCAAGACTCATTGAACTGAATGGGAGTTTGCTCATTCACTTCACTTAGGTATTTCCAGTGGTTTATAAATCTCCAGAGAGGAATTCAGATAAAAACCCTTGCCAGTCTAAGAGCAGCATGTGAGTTTAGTCATGAAAGTGTCCCTTTTCCAGCTCTCGTGTCTTCATGAAGTGCCTACCTTGAGTATGCATAAATGCTGGTTTTGGGACTGGGGACTCCTGCCATCCTCCTGTGCAAAGCAGAGCTTTCTGCCCCAAGAGCAGGCCTGATGGCACTCATGTGCCTGAGGCTGCAGGTATGTCAGCACACTGCCCACCTCTGTGCATCCACATCAGCCAGAAAATAAGGGTGGCTCAGAACTGCATGACCCAGGCAACTATATCCACAGAGGTTCTGGAATATCTTTTGCTGTGCAACATGTGTGAAAGATGAAAATTAAGAAATTTTGGTATATTCAGATGGTTACTGCAGGCATGTGCACAGCAGAATAGTGCAGGAGAAACAGCACAGTCTACAGACTGCTTCATTCTGCAGGTGTGGTGTGACCAATAACAGTTCTGTAGCACTCACATGGTCAGACAGCCCTTCCAGAGCCAGATGAGATGCCTGACTGGTGTCTGAGAGCCCCAGAATATAAACAAAGGAAGTCACAGAACTCACAGAAGTGAGATGCTAGTTTTGTTACCAAATTGCTCAGCGTTGGTCTCTAACGTGTTTTTGAACCTGGAAGACCAGCTGTCAAGGTAATGATGGAGGAGGCATAAAGCAAAACCCACCATCATCAGTAGTCTGGGTGTCATGCTGTGCTCTATCTAAGAGCTGGATTTTAGGCTTGTTATTCTCAGAGCATCTAGGATACCAAAAATATTGATGGTACACGTGTGCTTGAAGGCCTCTTGGAAGAGCTTGCCAAAATGTTTTCATGGTGACCAAAGTCACAAAGTCACAAAGGCAGAATGATTGGATGTAAGGCAACACCCCACAGGGTCCTGTTGGAAAAAGATATTGCTCTGTCTGGACAAGACAGAATTTTATTCTCACCTGATACTTTGGCTGCCAAAATATATACCTGTCTTTTGTCATTTAGAGATTGTTCTCCCTTTCTGCTGCTTCTGAAGCCAAAGCCAGCCAGGCAAACTCACTCACAGCAACAGCAGTGGGGCTGATGATGGGGTGTGTCCTGCAGATTAATGGCTGAGGAGATGCTGCTGCAGTCCTGTGCAATAAGACTTAGACCATAGCTGATTTTCACAAATGGAGACCACCCCTAAACCTATCTGGCTGATATTTAACAGAGGACAGGGAAATTACTGGTCTGTATATGTTCCCATTTATTATACCTGTGGCAGTTCCCATGGTGGTTGCCTGCCAATGCTTATTGTGAGCTATGGATTGGGAGAAATTTTATAATGTGGTGCCCCAGCTTGTCTCAGATCTTGGAATTGCCAGTTGCTAATGCTGCCTGACGTGTTCTGTTCATCAAGAGTTGTACAGATTGTGCTGCATAAAGTTTTGATGTTTCTTCTGAATTAAGCATTGATTTATACAATGGTTTCTCCGCTTCCTAGCTTGAGGTGGTAGATAGTCAATGATTTCTGTTATAAACATTTCAGTAAAATCTTTCTATGTCTTGGCATTTCCCCTTTATTGCAGCTGGGTTGGAAGTCATAAGGTTTTTATCCAGCGCAGAACACTATAAAATTGCAAATCTCTGCAATGTAAAACAACGTGCTCATGATCAGAGCTGCCAAGTGCTAAGAATAAGTGGGAGTTTTGGTCACTTTTATAATTCAGAACAGTGTGGGAACAAATATTAGCATGCACATGAAAACTAGCTGGTTTAGTAAAAGGGTACTTGGATGTTAGCTACAATTTGAAGTACAGGGGAAGGTATGAGGTAGTACCAGTGACAGAGACCTGCAGCTTGTGTTCTCCTTACTGAACTTCTTCCTGCCTCTTCCTGTGCAGGCAGCAGCATATGCAAGGGGAAGAATTTGCCTGGACCCTTTGAGTTCAAAAGCTGTTTGCAGCCCATCACTTCCATGTCTTTCTCTGTCTGCAGGTTGTTCTCACTTTCAGTCCAAATGGAAAAGAAGGAAAGTGGAGATCCTGTACCTTTGAGTAAATATTTAGAGAGAGAATTGTGAGATAAAAGCACATACAATCTTAGCCTGAACACTGTGCACTGCTGTGACTGCAATAGAAATCTGGAGCCGACCATGTGGAAAATACAGAATAAATATAGAACAGCTGCAAGGCAGGAAAGTGTACTGCCTTGAGAGTAGATACAGGACAGAAAGAAATTCATGTTTAATCTCAGTAGGAATTACTGATGACATCAGATGAATGTTGCATGCTCTTGATTATCATAAGGCTGTCATTTGGCTAATTCATGAATAGTTCTAACAGGGACTCATAAGAAACTAAGTAGAAATATTTTAACATTTGAAAATTTCCATACATTTCTTTGCTTTTACTTTAACCAAGGTTTTTGGCAGTTTCTATCTACCCAGGGAATATCCTTTCCACATTGTAACATTTTTTACAATAAAAATTAGAATCTGTATGTTTTTCTGTCATTTTCACAGAAGTGTAATGTTGCATTCCCTGCTTTATCCCGCCCCGGTACCAGCGGCAGAGCGCTAGCGTGAACCTGGGAGGCCGTTCATGTTCTGGAAGGCTTCCCCGGTGAGCCCATGAGGACACCGCTAGTCCGCGTTCAGTCTGAGGAGATGTTGCCCTCAGAGCACGGCAAGACAGCAAAGAACTCCTAGAGATGGAGGACTCTTAGTATGTGAATTCGGTAGGTGTATTACCCCCAAGGGAGCACAGGGACCAAGAGCCCGGAACAGCTCATTCCATGGGTATTTAAGGGAGGAACAACATCCAATAAACTGAGGGAACAGGGGCAATACAAGGGAGGGGCCAGGGTACATGGTCGAATGGGGTTTAGGGAGAGGAGGGGGAAGAGAGAACAACGAATGAACAAGGGAGTGACAGGGAATTTCCCAGAACTGGGATACATAACAGACAAATCAAGGAACCAATAGCAGGAACTTGGGGTTCATGTCTTGGTGGTCCAAACCACTGTCTCTGGGAGCTTCGGGGGGAAACTCTCTGTCCGTGGAACATGCCACCAGAAGTCGTCGTCCTTCCTGGTTCAGAACCACCGCAACAGTGTAATGGTCTTAGTTTTATAGCAATACATTTGAAGCAAGAGACAAGTTTTCTTTCCTGCAAGTGAAACTTGAATCTTGGAAAAAAATACATGCAGGTTTTATTTTGCTGCAATTATTTTTTTTCTCCCCATCAGCTTAAATATTTGGATAAAAAAAGTATTATAGACCTCGTCACATCACACTGGCCTTTTTCAGCATGCTTTCTGCTCCAGTGCCTGAATGGGCATACCTCCTTCTTAAGAGAGTGCTTAAAACCTCCTCCCTTGGCGTTCCTTGTTGAATGTGGAAAGCACTGTTCTGGCAGAAAGCCACAGAGAGGTATTTTGGCATTGTAAGAAGAGGATGAAGATGAACTATTCCTCTCAGTCTCCTCCACCGCTGCAATCCCCATGTTTTTTCAGTATCAGGACTCTGTTGAATACAAATCCACATGGGGGTCCACACATAACTGTCCTTTCAGTGTTCATAAAGGCATTAAAATGGAAATGCATACAAAAAATGAAACTCCTGATTTCATCAAACCATGGGTGACCAAAGATATTGTTTTCTATCCAGAATTCTTGTGCAGTACTAAAAATATAATATATGCTATTTATTTCAGTAGGTGTGGATGGGTACTATAATATAAAAATTCTTGAGTCAATATTTAACCAACAATGGCATTGAGAATCTGATTTCAGTGAGGCTATATTTAGATGTTTCTTTACAGTCACAAAGGAGATTAGAATTACCTAATCATATGTTGATGTGGGGAGGTATAAGTAGCATAAAGTGAGTTTAAGCTGGTATGAAGACAGAAAATAGATTAAGAACAAAAGGTCTATTGCAGGCAGCAGAAGGAAGAAGCCTGAAGGAAAACCTAAGAAGATGTCATAAGCTTCTTTAAAGGACTGCTGAAAAACAGCATTCTAGGAGAAATAGTACATGAAATGCCTGGCAATGCTGAAGTGAAGGTAATCTCTTTTTCTCTTGGTTTAACAGCCATAGAGGAGAGGACAGCAAAAATTGACCACTGTTCTTAAAGAGGCTTTTCTCCTGTCTGGTCTTGAGTGGCAGAAAAAAAGGATGTTTCCAATAGATGGGCCAGTGGGAGATCCTGCCTGCACCAGCAGCACCCAGTACCCTCACCCATTTTGGTGCTTCCCAGCAGTGCCTGGTTTATGCAGATATGTCCAGGTCTGTGGATGTGGTGCTGTGCAGCCATGCTCCAGAAGAGGGGACCTGGAGTGTGCTGCTGCCTGAGGAATTGCTGAAACTCTCTCACAACTCCTCTTCCAGCTCTCAGTCTGTCAGATGATTAGATGTGATTTTGTGGCTGAAGAGTCAATGGGACATTTTAGGATGAAAAGGAGCTTTCAGGTTCAGAGAATTCATCTTTCTGAAGGGTGACCCACAGCAGTTCTTACAGCAAGGAGCTTGCACATGGGATGTGTTTCTTGGGCTACAGCTTTTAACATAATACAAGATTATATAAAATGAAAACGAAAACCAGTCTATATCATTTTTTTTATCATCTGGAGAAGGTCTTCAAAATAGTGTAATTTTTAACAGTTTTCTTGTTGCTTAATAGTGTAGTCTCCCTAGAGTGTTTGTCTGTCATATATGCTCAGAGTGATTTTTATTGTCCACGAGCAATTGAGCACTTTCAAAAAGCTGTCTAGGAAAGTACAAAATTCTGAAACTCTCTCAATTTCAGCTTGTTGAGTGCAATTGCGTAATTCGTGGAGAAACTGTCTCAGCTACTTTGAGTGCATTCAATGTACTCGGTGTAATACAATGAAAGTTGGGTCTTTGCTGATGGTATAGGACTGATTATTTAGATGGAAATTTCTAAATAGATGTGTATTTCTACCTTCACCACTTTGGTACAGAAAGAACTTGCCATACCCTTGAAGGAAACAGACTTTCGTAACCACATGAAGCCCTTATTTTTACTTTCGCAAGTCCTCTGAAGTTTTTACACAGTATATGAGTATGAAACATAAATTAGAATTCGATTTGATAAACTAATGAGCAAACTTCAAAATTTGAGAAGTTCAGTTCAGGCAAATGTTGAAAATCTAGAGGTTTGCTTAGATCTTCTCTCAGCTGGTCTGGAGTTGAATGGGAAATGTCCAACAGCATACTTTCTTTTCCTCCTGAGACTTTATTCATACTCTCTTCTCAGCTGCTCAGGGAATAGAAAGTGCTGAAATACTCAGGAAAAAAAATGAACATCAAAGTACTGAATTTGACTCTTTTAAATCTCAGAAAAGGTTATTGGCTTTTAAGTGGTCATTTGAATCAGTGTATCTGACCCTAATAAATATACTGCGCAACTGCCTTTGTGTTATTTTTGGAAGCCCTTCCCTTTTCAAGATGAGTACATCTAAGAGGAGAAATGATAACTTTTATGGATGCTAAGCAGGGTTTGGTTTGCTAATATTTCTGTTATTCTTTGCCTTGTGGTGATATTACTATAGCAGAGAATAATGGCTCTGGACAGGCAGCTCAGTTGTGCTGAGGGCTTCCACAGCCTAGAATCTCCAGCCCAGCCCTAAGTTATAATGCAGATGTGAGTGCTCACAACCTTGATCCCAGCTGCTCTCAGACTAATGTTGGAATCCCCTTGACTGGTAGCAGGCTTGCCTTGTTGCCTTATTGCCTTGCCCTTGCCCACAGCTCCCTGGTCACCTTCCCTGGACAAACAACCAGCCAAGTCTGTGGACCTCTGTGGGAGCACTGAGCTTTGCTGCTAACGTTGCTGCTGTGTTTTCTCAGGTGGGGTAAACTAAATTTAGGCACCATCAAAGCCAACAAATATTGCCAAGTTTCTTTCAGCTTTTCAAGTGAAACATCTTGCTTTGTCTTTTAGCTAATCAATCTCAGTGTAGCCCCTGCTCTTGACATATGAATATTTTAATCTTAAATGTGTATGCTTGCTTCCTTCCTTCCTTCTGTCCTTCCTTCTGTCCTTCTGTCCTTCCTCAAACTTAGCTGAGAACCTGATGATTTTGGTATAAGGTGGTTCCCTGTAAAGATAAAAGAATCTGTTTCCCAGATGTAGTGATGCAGTGTACTTTAAGAGGACCAACAGTGAAATTATTACATCTTGGGAATCATCAATCAGCATAATACTTTTAAGGCTTTTTCTTCTAGTTGGTCTGTTTTGAGTCTTAAAACTTAATTTTCTTGCACAGATGCATGAAATACCTCTGTTAGGAGACTGATTAGTAAGGCTCAGGTCTTTTGTCAATGCCATTTCCTCATACACATTTACATTTGTGCTAAAGGAATTCAAATATTCATAAAGAGCGTACTTACAAACATATAGCACATATAAATGTTATTGTATGGACTTCATAATTAAATTAAACCTTATTTTCTGGAGAGTTCATTACTGCAAGATGATGAAGTCAAGACATAAGGAAGATCCTGGTATTTTAAAACTTCATATTCAGTTTTAATGATGCCGAGAACTTGAAAAAATACGGCAAATTGAAACGCACATTTCAGTTCAAGAGATATGGAGAAACGTAGCCTATGAAGACCCAAGTTGCACTGGCATTGCCTGGTCATAAGAAAAAAAGTCAACGTAATTAGCATTTTAGCATCATGCTATGTTTTTTTTGTGGGTTGCTGTGCTAAAAGCAAACTGGATTTACTTTGGCACATTCCTGCTGAAATGCTCCATCCTTCTTACATTGAGTATTTCATTGATGATTAAAAAATTGGAGCAGAAAGAACCTAAGAATCCATCTCCGCCTCTCACTGGATGCATTATATCCCTAGGGAATATCTTCCCACCTTGACCTTAAACGTGTTTCTTGACTTCTCTAAAGACAGTAGGCCTTTTGTGTTGCATCCATACTCAGATGTTTGACACTCCTGCTGCCAAGTGTCTTATTTGAGTCACTATTAGCTTTAGGCTCAATCCTTTCCATCCACTAATGAGCAGGTAGCAGATGGGAAGAACAGCAGTTCCTGCAGTATTGGACAGATGCAGTGATAAGGTCAAAGGGAGAAAGGGTCAGAAACATTTCTTGCAGAATCATTTCTGGGTCACAAAGACATATTATTTTATTTTTTTTGTGGTTTTATCTATCAGTGTAACAATTGCTACATCTTTGGAAGACAGCATAATCAAAAATGTCTTTCCTGGCATATTCAGCAAAATTTTACTCGCTCTCTTGAATTTTATATCCTCAGAAGCTATCTGCATGACTGTTTTTTCCCTATTTCCATTAAATAATTTGATTTTTCTTCCCTACTTTTTGTACAAATGATATTTTATTAGAATTGTTTCCCAGCTATCATCTTGAGTGCTAGTGATGGATCTTCTCTTCCCTTTGAGTAACTTTTCATGTGTCTGTATAACAAGTGTTCCAGCGACAAGAGTTTTCCTGCCATCTTTCTATGATGTACAATGGACCATAAACACTGTCACTGAGCATTTCTTTTTGCTTCTGTGAAGGAATGGTACGTTCATACTAAATTCTGTGGATGAAAGCAGATTAATTCTTCCATTTGAAATGTAAATATAACAAGCAATTATTAAGATTTTGGAATCTTCTTTTTATATGTAAGACAAACATATATATACATGCAATTGATTAGCCCAAAGTGGAAAACATAGCATCTGCTGTAACAGTGAACATATATATATTCTCCAATTCCTGCTTCAAGAAAATCATGCTCCCAGCCTCCTCAGGTTCTCATGTTTACTCTTGGTTACATGGAGTTTTAATAGAGAGAGGATGCGTTGGCAAGTTTTTAGAGGTGGGGTCTTGAACAATAGTATGACCTGGTTGAATCATCAGGCTCCTATATATTCATGTAGTCTTCCTTTTCTTCAAAGTTATTATTTTTAACTTTATTCAATCGTGTAGTTTTCAAGAATTCTCATTGATGAAAAGTGCCTGATTAGGCAAAGAAAGAAGAGTGACTGTGATATTAAAAATTCAAGTCAGCTCCCAGTAATTCGAGATTTGAGCATGTGAGAGCTAAGTTCTTCAGAATCATGAGCATGACCCAGTTTACTCAAAGCTTTTTAGCTGATGAGATCCTTAGCACAAAATTTTGAGGAAGACATAGGTGTGAACATATGCATACAAAGGAGGTCTAAAGTCAAAAATGTAATATGAAGCAGAGTCATAATTGATTACCATTAGAAATATTTATTATCTATATTAATTAGTCATCAACCAGAAAATGTTAGCAACTTGAGAAGACTCAGTTGTGACATTTTGTAATATTTTGAAAAACTGAGAAAAGGAGTTACTCCTTTGTAAAATACCTTTGCATGCCTTCCTCTAGGAGCTGAGTGATAATCACAGACATCCCTGCTGTGGGTTTCTGCCTGAGCACACAAACGAATAGATTGTAACATTTTTAATAACCAGCTTCAAACAGGATCTGTGGGAACAGGTTTCATTTTGGAGTTTTCACTGATCATCCACAAGCTTGCAATGGTGGGCATGTAACGACGTGGCTTAGAGTGAGAGAGGCAAAGTCAGGAAAAAGTTACCAAGTCTTTGCTAGGCCATGGCAATTTTTCCTGCAAGATGTAACCAGTAGGCTTATCTTATTAGTATAATTTTGATACTGCATTACCTATACTATCCTGTTTTGGTCTCTTAAACCTCTCTTGTGCTGACAATTCATGCCACTTAGGACAGAAACATAAAGAAAACCCTTGAAGAAGTAAAATTCTGGGGGAGACAGACTTCTTCCGTGCCTAAGGCAAGAGCTTCTCACTTGACCTCATGATTCAATCCAAATACTGATTCTGTCTCCTTAGATACCAATTCTGCTCTCATTCTTAAAAGTCTGAACTCAGATGTACTCTGATGAAATCAGTAGACACTTTTTAGTTGAAAATAGGTATAAATGCTCATGTTTAATATCTGATACGTTTCATATTCCACTCATTTCACATTTTCCCTTTGAGAAATAATGAATCCCTCTCCACTTCTTCTTGTTAATGAATTTATTTTAACATTAAGAATAAGAAAGGTAATGAAGCTCTTCTATTTCCTGCAGAATAATTAAAGATTCATTGGGGAGAGGGAAGCATTGCGGAGCCCATTGACTAGGAGATTCACAAAGAAAATTAAAAAACAGAGTTGAAACCTCAAGTCCAATTAATATTTATATATTTTATGGCAAAAGAGAACAATTCCCACTGGGGAAAGCCCTATTTTAGACTATTCATTAGTTTTGCAGAGCTGTTAAATCCCTGCAGGTATCTAAGCCCTTTGGGCCTGAAGTCTCCTCCCCTCAGATGAGAAAACTCACTTAAAATTAAACAGTTTAGGTACATAAACTTCAGGAGATACATCTGTCTGAGCTGTTTTACCAAGCCAAGCCCCAAATGGCATCCTGACATGGGGCCTGTGTGTTTGTACTCTCTGTGGGGATAATTTGAGCCCCCTCCCCAGGGATGTGTGCAGACATCCTCTGCCCCTCACACCCTCTGGTTTTGGCTGAGCAGTGCTGATCAGCACCCTGGAGAAAGCTCCTGGACCTCTCCTTGGGTTCATCTGATGCCAGGTCCAACAATGGTGAAGTCTGGAGCAGCTGTGGTGATCCAGGTCCCAAACAGAGGCCTTCTCCCCTCAACTTTAGGACTGGTCTCTATTCGTACCCTGGTCTCTGCAGGTATCCTTCAGCCAAACATCACACATAGCTCGACAGAGGAAGCAGGAATTCGTGTTCTGCTATATTCTTCCTCTCACTCAGGAACTTGCAGAAACACATAGGGAAGCAGAGGGGTGGTTTGAATATAATTTAAATAAACTCCTTCATTTTCTGTCCTTTTGTTTCCACTCATCTATACTGAACCACAAAGAGGATTTTAAAATTGAATTGTAAACATCTCTTTAATGTCCCTTCATTCATCTGGGCACCAGGATACCAAACCACCCCTCAGAAATGACCTATGATCTTTAAAGCCTATTTTTAAATATAGGTTTATAATTCTATGTGAAACTGAAAGGCTGCTTTGCAGATTATTTTATTAATTTCACAGTAAATTTGCCTAACTTGTGAGTAGAAAAAATTTTATTCCCTGTTAGTGCTGAAAATCAAGGCTCTGAAATCCAAATGGATGTATTTTCTACCTTAGTAATAAAAATCAGTACTTTGCAGTCAGTACTTGCATAGACAATTATCTCTTATTCATGTAACATAATACGTGACACAGAGGATGACAGTCCACACTTCTGAAAGGATTTTAGCTTTTCTTGAGAATATATTTCTTGTATTTGTAATGCAGAGAGATGAAACACAGGTGGTGTGTTGGCAGAGCTGCTATTTTTACGTAACAACTTTCACTGAATAAGAATTTTAGATTGCTGAGAGTGCACAGACGTATGTACAGGTCAGAAAGACAAACACGTTTACAACAGGCATTTAAGTCTTACAAACTTTCATCTGTCTAAGATATTAAGGACTTAAGAGACCCATGGATTTAGCTTGAAATATGTTTTCAGCTCATGCAGTCACATCTGTGTTGAGTTTTAGAACCCTGAGTCAACTCAAAAAGTTCCTATTGTCAACACAGTGAATAGAGGCATGTGTAACTAACCACTACTGCATCACCTGGGATGGCTATATCTGATGCTGCTCCCCCAGATAGAAATCTAGATCTTGGCATTAAAAAAAAAAAATAAAATCTTGTTTATGCAGGCTCAAGAAATGTCTTTATAGCATGACTTATGATCTGCATCTTGACAATGACAAAATATCTCATCATTTATCCACCCTGAAACATTTACCATTTTTATTGCATGTTTTCTCATGGATTAAAGCGCTTCTGTGATTAATAGCTGAGCCTTGCTCCCTATTATTTGCGATCTATTTGCTAAATCGTTGAAATCAAAGCCTAACTTGTAGAGTAAAAATAATCTTGGACTTCTGCTGCCTGAAATGAACATTTATTTTGTTGGCGATGTCACTCCGGTGTACAGTGGGTGCTGGTAACAAGTCAACACTCACTGACTGTTGCCATGCAACAGGATCTTAGATAATGGAGGTATTTCCTGCTCACCAGGGGATGCCATTGTGTGGGAACTACCCATGAGGGCTGGCTTTCAATGCCAGTCATTCCAACCGTTTTTCATTCTGGTATTTGAGATGCCACTCATAGGCTGGGCCCTGCTCTGTTCTATTTCTGGCTTTTCCATTGACTCAAGGACAAGGAAGTTGGTTATTTTTTTCTGTCCTTTATTATCTTAGAATCATAGAGTGGCTTGGATTGATTACCATTAACATTTTAGCAGATCTGGTGTTTAAAACAAGTCAGCAACATTTTACTATATATATATAATTTGTCTGCAAATACAGAAACAATTCAGAGCTATGAACATTTTTTTGTTTGTTTGCCACAGCTTTTCCTAGAAAAAGAAGCCACTTTTGTCTAAAATTTTTTTAAAATAAAAAACATTCATCTTCCAAAACCAAATTATTAATTAGAGAATGAGTCTTCCGAGTAGATTACTCCTTTGGTCTTCAATGCTCAGTTACTCCTATGAACTGTAAATGCTGCAGAAAAAGAAACAGAGAAGCATAAAATTCCATTAAGGTTTAATGCTGTACTTTGTGAGATCACTCTCAAGTGTTTTTGTCTCTTTGTGTCTATATGAGTGCAATAGAATTGGAAAGCCCTTAGTTGCATCAAAGCAGAAAAGAGGACATACTAAAAATGTGAAGTTTCAGAGGGTAAAAAGAACTATTCTCTTTCATCTATCTTAAATATTTATTTTGAGAGGTAATTTGTAAATGATTTGCCGATGTGTTCAAAGTCCCAGGGGCCTGATTGCCACATTCACTATTACAATACTACTACTGGAATAAACTTCAGATTTTGGTGCTAAAATAATTACTATTTCAGAAAATATGACAGCATCTTCTGTCATCTTCATCCTGAAGCAGGAACTGTTCCCCCAAGGACACAACTGAGAAATAGGACTGTAGATTTCAAAGCTGGTCCGTAGTGGGAACTCAAATGCCTTGTCATGCCAATGAGAATTAGGTTCTTGGTTGTCAAAAATCTAGTTAGTTTCTCATGTCATTTATGTCATCTATAATACTTTACTGAATTTCTTAGTCAGGGAAGCAATCTGTTGGAAAGAAATCTATCTGAAGGACTCATATCCACAAGATAACATGCAAAAGGGAAAACTAATTTAAAAGCCATTAAGCACTTGTGTGATCCTAAGACTTTGGCTTTTTATAGTGAGCAATTTGGTGCTTCTGGAGCTGTCAGAAATTGCTAAAGCAAGAATAGGACTGAATGATGGAGATGAATCTTTGTATTATTCTCAAAGATTAAGTGACAGATGCCCTGAAATTGACAGAGATAGTCTGGATGGGCTGCCAGGGTCTGAGGCTAATGTGTGAGAGCCCAAGTCCTGCCAGACCACAGGAACTGTCTGGCTGGACATTAATGCTCCTCCCCATGCCACTGTCACCGCAGGGTGGGGTGCCGGCACAGGGACATTTTCCATCTGGGCATGAACAGATACAGCTCATGCTGAAAATAGAACAGAGCAGAAATTTTTAGCAGTGTTTGAGAGAGGACAAAATGCTTTTCTTGTAAAATTGAAGATTTCTCCAGGGAAATACTATTCAAGGCAACTAATTCAATTTCCAAAATTCCTGAGGAGAAATTTCTGCTATCCACTTCAGAAACCTGTTTGCACTGTTTTTTATCATCATACATGGTTTAATGATCTCTCCTCTTCTCTCTTCCATACGGCAAACCTTTCTAAACCATGTAGCTATACAGTGTGTGAAGAAAAATAGAGGAAAATCACAGCTACTGGCACAAAAAAATGATGTTAAATCAACTTGAACAATTCAGTAAACTGAAAATCAAGAATGAAAAATTACATAATTGGATTAAAAATGGTTGATGTTCCTACACTTTGAAAACCAAGTTCTGCATAATTTCTCTTTTGTCACAATTTTTGGGTTTTTAATGGTGCAAAGCCAAATGTTAAAGTGCTCATATGGATACATAATTTTAAGAAAGAGTTTAGAAGTTCCACCCTAATTAATAAACCTGCTTTGTACTATGCTGATGTAATAGCTACTCCTTTGAGTATTTTACATCCTAATATTCAAGTGTCTTCAATCACAGACAACAGCCCTAGGCTCTCTGGCTCCTACTGGCAGTTCTGGACCTTGACTGCAGAGATGAGGTAGTGGATTAAATCAGCCTAATTTGGGAACAATATCCTCTTGAATAACACTGGGAACAGAACTGTTTCTGTGGCATTTTGGCACAATTCACCTTTCAGCAGGAATGCTGGGTGTTGGTGCTGACAGTGGCCTAGGTTGCCATGCCTGGGTGGAGAGACAATCCCTCTCTCAGTGTGCAGCATGGAACAGCGGGCCCACCCTTGTGCTGCTTTGGGGATGCTGCTGCACACCTGCCCCCTGCCTAACAGTAGCTCCTGGCAGAGCTCATTGCTCCCAGCCTCGTGTTTGTGGCGAGGTCTTTGCTCCTCATTGCTCAATGTCCTCTGTGTTTTCTGTCTCTCTGCACGAGGCAGAGCTGCTGGCAGCCCATGGCGAGAGCTGCGCCATGGCTGTTTGAACAACCGCTTATTTACACGCCATGAGCATGCCAGCCTATTGCACCTAGGGAGCAGGAGCAGAACTTTTCTGTGCCATTTTAGATAATTGCAGCAATTCAGCAGTTCAAAATAGCTCAAAAATATTCCTGTTATTCTGTGAAAACCTTAAAAGTACAGTTTCACATCCACATGTCTGAGTGGGAAGAAAATTATTTACTTCTGATTCAGTATAATTTACTTGTCACTATGCCTATCTCTCTCTTGGAAATAAAACTGGGGTTCAGAATGGAATGCAAGTAGGGGATTGATGCAAATGAAGCCGTTCATTCATCAACAAAAAGTAGAATATGAGATTATTTTGCTAGAATCTTGCAGTACATATAAAAGGATAGCAAGAGAATAAATAGCTCTCTCTGTGCCTTTATCAATGGTGGGTTTTCATTTATCATTACTTTTTGTTCACCCTTACAAATAAAATCCATCAAAGGAGAAAACAAGGTTAAATGAAAGAGAATTAATTTCCATCTGACAAATGTTTTATCAGTTACAGACTATTCAGGTAGTTATGAGAACATACCATGCATTAATGAAAGGAAAATTAGCTTGTATTTCTATCAAGAAAACAAATTTTGCAGGAAACAATGGGCTTGTGTTTCAGCAAACACTCAGAAGTTCACACTAGCAGCCAAAGGTAAGCAGGGAAAATGACAGCTAGTAGCAGATAGGAGGGAGGCAGCTGGCAGGAGGAGTTCTGTCTCTCTAGGTGTAAGAGATTTGTGCTAGGTTAGTCCACTACAGGCTTGTCTCAGCATACAGTGGTTCAGAGTAACACTTCCCAGAAGGCGTTAGTGTTTGCAATGTAGCAAAGACATTTCCGAATTGTTTGACACTGGTCTGAGTCAGCCTTCCCCTGTGAATGTTGATGAACAGATAAGAATTTTGCACATTAACTTCTGCCTGCTATGAGTCTGACCATGAAGCTCACAGAGGTTCAGTTTCTATCACTTTTACTATTTGATGTGTTTTTTTTCCAGTTCATGATACCTGAAGTAATGAGAGACCTGTGTCAAGCCCACCAAACTGCACTCTGTAGCTCATTGCATGTAGAAACAGTACTGAAAGTGGTGTGCAGGAAGGCACTCCTAGCACTAACTTATTCACAGCATCCCTCTCAAGAAACTATTCCCAACAGTATGTTTTGGATTCACGCTGGAACACATTGGTGTGAAAGACGGGATCAGAAACTGAGAAAGAAAGGAGCTAATTTGTCTGTCTTACTGAAATCCCCTCTGTCAATTTACACATAGAAAACTCCTATTTTGAGTTCCATCATTGACTTTTCATTTTTTTTCACTTTGTATGATGTTTGAGTGAAGTCTTCTGTTTCTTTGGGTGCCTCTCTCTCAAAAACATCAAATCTCAGTTCTAAATTAAAAGGCTGCAGTCTGCTCTGTGAGCATCTCTCACTTCTCTGATGGTCAGACTTCAAGACCTGATGCCACAACCTATCAGGAAAAGTGGTATCTGTTTGGGATCAGAATATCTGTACTGGTAATGCAGCAGTGGTGTATGCCAGGGAAATCAGGAGCTCCCTGTAGAATAGTTTGTGAGCAATCACTTTAAACTCACTCTATTTTGGAGACCACAAGGATACACCCTAAACTTGAAGCAGGCTTTTGTAATGCAGCAGTTCAACAGACCCTCCTAAGCAGGAGCAGGTGATGGGTACAACAGGATCTCAACTGAGAATCACAACAGAGTCTGTGAGGAAATTGCTAAAGACTTTCCTACTTTAACCAAATCAGAGCCTCTTGACTCTGAAGTGGTATAGGCAGTGCAGAGACAGCAAGGATATGTGAACTTGTTTGGAAAATGGCTAAATATGGACACTGTGTGCCCTCTGATGCAAGAAGGACAGAGTCTGCATAGGCAGTTTGGGTGTGTAGCAGCAATGCATTAAAAAAAGGACAATTTGATGATAGTTTGGGACAAGGTTTTTAACCTCCTCCCCAACTTCTGTTACTGTAAAGGAAACAAAACATATAGATTTAATTTGCTTTTTCATAGAAATACCTAAAAGAATAGTGGTTACTTAGCCAAAAATTAATACCAATGTTTCCTTTGATGTATACTAGTAACAAGAGGAGACATTTGGTTCTCTAGATGGGAGTTGCCAACTTCAGCTTCAGGTACTACAGCAGAAAAGAAACCTGTGGGTAATTAATTTTTGTTAACAAAATGGTTTGTCTGCTAATGATATTAGGCAAACTCTCTGGAGAAATAAAACAGTGTGCTACCTCTACTCTTTCTTGCAGTGATGCTGTTGTATCTGTATTTGTTTCGGTCACTTGTTCAACTAGATTATTTGCATGAAACGAGCTCTCATTTTTCTCAGCACACTGGAGCTGAACATCTCCATAGCAGTTTCTACTCTGTTTTATATTAGCATTGTGAAAAGTCGTCTTTATTTTTTATAGTTGTGTATGATACAATGGCTTTCAGTGAGACTATGAGAGAGAATCTAGCAAACATCATTTACACTTGCGTCTTTCTTCAAAAATATAATGGCAGAAGAAGCAGAAAAGGAATGCCAACAGTTCAATATCACTCACAAAATTGCTTGTATTTTTCCAAAAGCATATTAATTTTCCACAATTTATGTAGCTCATGTGAACTGTACATGAGCCTTCAGCACCATGCAAATGCAGTATACTGTGGAAAAATACTAACTCCAGCTCATTAGCACAGGTTGCTAGATGCCCATTCAGTTTTCAATATGACATTTTGTTAATGATGCCAGAATCGTTTTTTATTTTAAATTGTATATTTTTCCTAGTTCATTTTAAAAGAAATCCTTTTTTTCTGACAAAGGGCAGCAACTGAAACTGGAAATAATGGTTAGCAGCTCTGGAAAATAACTTGTCAAAATGTCCTTGATGTAATTCTTAGGAGTCTTAAACTTATGAATTCAAAGATATTTTTAAGAATATAGAGTTCATGCATATAAATGTGAAGTACAACTGTTTTTCTTTTAGATATTCATTGGTTATTTATTCAGACTTGAAAAATGTGTCTGTCCCTCAGTTTTCCAGCCCTAGGGTTAGACTGGCTCTTGAGAGACACAGTAGAAACCACAAGTACAAGACAAGGACACATTAATGCCTCAAAGAATACAGTGTTGTCAGCAAATATTTAGTAATTTCAGCTGTTGGGCCAGTGACATAAATCAGACAATATTCTCTTCAGAAAGATTCACTATTAAAAATACACATCCTACATGCTAACAGAAGAATACATCTGAAACTCTGGATTTGAAAGTGTAAGAGAAATACAAAATAACTAAAACAAATATGATCTGTTGGCTTGCTGAATAGTTCTACTATTAGTGTAATGGCAGCTTTTACAGTTTCAGAAATATGTCAGTCCTCTGGTAAGAGCCTCTCTTAGTGCCTTTTATCAATGACTTACTAAATATGCAGTCTTCTAAAAGATCAGTTCCTTAAAATGATGGTGATTTCTGGGCAGATTTCTTACTCTGGAAGAAGATACTGAGGGCTCTGGTACTGACACTGACTCTAAGTGTTGCATTGACTTGGCGAGGAAAAACCCCCCCACAGAGGATTAACTATTTTACAGAGTTCAGATGAGTAGTTTTTGCACAGTAACACAAAGGCATGTGGATAAAGGAGGGGTATCATGCATAATAGCCTTTGTATTTAAATGGAGATGTGAATATGCCTGATAATACACAAAATGATCAAAAGTCTTTCTGCCTCTAAGTTTACAGTGGAATAGTTATGACACATTTTTAGAAGTTCCTTAAATTAAAAGTAAAAAATCAACTGTTTGTAAGAACGCAGAACATTTCCAGAGAAATGCAGTGCTCTTAAAAGCCCTAGTAAGTGCAAGCTTAAATGCTTTTCTGAATCAAGCACATTCTGGTGTAGTTTTGGGTGGAGGGGAAAGAAGGGCTGTGCTCTATTATCCCCATGCTGCAACAGCAGAACCACAACAATGAAGTCTGATAGAGCTGCTGGCTTGCTCTCCTACAGAAATATGATCAGTCAGTGGAAGGTCTTGTGTTTGCAACAGAAGTTTAAAAAACATCATCTCATGAAAATGCTCAGAGATAAATCTGAAATGAATGGATCTTAGCTGCTGACCAGGAACAGGCTTCTCCAGTCGACCCCCAAGACTAAACAAAAACAATACTCTTACAAAAGATCTCTTACTGATCATAGTGCTCAAACCATCAGTTAGATTCACAGCTTGACATGTGGTGTCACACAACTTCTCCATGAAGGAGCCAGTTAAGAGTGGGAAGGTACTAATTCTTGTTCATGAAAGAAGTCATCTCCCTCTGTTGAATGTTACATATTCTTAATGTTGAGCTATTCTTGGTTTTTTTTTTGATGGATACTCTTTTAAACCAGATGCTAAACGAGATTTTGTCAAAAGGTTTCGTCAAAAGCTTGTTCATTTGCACTTCATTAAGGAAATCATTTGTTTTAAAAAAATATAGTGAATCATTACCTATCACAGTTGTTAGTAAGAACTGGAATAGTTAAAATATACAAATCCTGATGTTGCAAAGACTCCTTTCCCCTTTCTTTGTTTTCATTACTCTGGCATTTTTTTAAAACCACTCTGGATTTATTGTATAACCATACATTGTGGCAGTAAAGCTTTGGCTGGTCCTGCCTGTCTCAGTTTAAATTGTAATTGTGTTACATTCTAAAATGTTAAGGAAGTATTTAAATGGAGGTGGGACCCAGATGGATTAATGAGATATAGAGGTGAAATCTTAGCATACTAACATTAAGAGCATCAAGACACCGTGACATTTGGTGAGGAAATTAAAAAAAACCCCAACCTCTCACTTGCTGATATGAAATGAAAATGTTATATCTCCTCTCATGCGTTCAACTGTGACAACAAGAGAAAAGGTGTTAATAAGGAAGAGTATTGAGCAGCGTGACTCTTCTAGCTGAGAAAAACAGGATGTATTTATGCATCATTTCCAAATGGAGTTCTAGAGAAAGAGTAGGTAGCAAAAGGACCATATGTTCTAAAAAAAAGAACTGTGAGATCTTGCGTGGCATAATGACAAGTGTGGGAAGGCATATTTATTAGAAAAAAAAGAGAGGAAGAGTAAAGATTCACAGAGAAGAGTGGATTAGAACTGTTCTAAAACTTATAACACTCCCTAGGCTATTTGTCTTGTTTTCTCTCTGCAGCCATTTCAAAGTGTCATTTGTCTCGTTTGACTTTCAGACTGTGTTGGACCCATGTTCGCGTAAGAGTCCCTGTTAGGTCACTCAAAACATAGGCAAACCTGATGGAAGAGAGATGGTTTTAGTTGGCAGTACTTCTGAGTGTGTAATTTGAGTGATTCATTCCTAAGCATTATCATTTTTATTCTCGGTGCTGGAGGGGAGGATTGGCATGACAGCGTGCTGTGAATGCAGTGATGAATGCAACTTCAGACTGTGTCATAATGTGCATTCTCATCAGAGAGAGAATAAAAACAACTTACTTGCATGAATTGTGGAAATAAAAGCCTCAGGTTTTTTAACTGATGCAAATGGATACAAATTTTAATATTAAGCAGCTCTATTAACCTGTGTAAAATGACTTTGCTATCTCCCATCCTTTGTGAAGATTTTGCAATTCTTTGAAAATCTTAGCAAGAAGTGAAATCAAAAATTGTAGCAGACAGTGGGCAATGCAGAGGGTTGGTCTGACTGACTGTAAAGTATTGCTAGGCTAATCTGTACAGGTTTGAATTGCAGTTACTTCTGTTCTTCTGTCTTTGAACATTAATTTAGATATATGCCTTTTGTTTCTTTTCTTCTCTCTATTTATCACCAATGTTAAACCTCCAGGAGGGCAAAGTTTGATGTCTTTACTTAAGGCAGTAAAACAAATACAAAAAAAATCTCTGCAGTCCCCCGGATTTCAGTGCTTATTTGCTGACAAAAAAACAGAACCTAAACCAAGCTAGTTAGCCAGCTAATTCAATTCATGAGAGGATGCAAATCTATTTATACAGAATTATATTTATGACAACAACCTATTTTGGAGACAGAGAAGCTTATGGAAGCACATGTCTTCAGTGCAGCAAAGTCCCAGTCTTTAACTATCCTTCCTGAATCCAAAACAAACAAAATATTGCATCTCCCCTCCAAACTAGATTTTCCAAAATAGACAGCCTGTTTGTTTGCCTGAAGTGCAGGCCGAAAGTCTTTTAATGTACATTAATGAGAAGCTACAAGTAATTCTTAATGGAATCCTGACCTAATTAAGAAAATATGAAAAAATTCCCTTGGGTACCTACATTGTATGTAGGCTAAACATTAATTCTCAGTCCCTCATGTGTCTTTCCACTGGGAAGAATGTGAAATTATACATGGATTTGCATTTTGAAACTGGGCTCACAGAAGAGACACCTCCTTTGACCCTTTACAGGTGAGGAGTCCTCACTGAGCTGCTGACAATTCATGATACACCTAGCACTACGAAACACATCTGTCTCTTTCATAGGAATACTGTTTCTGCCAGCTGTTAACCTGACTTTTGATTACTCAGTTGAACAGAAAAAACTGCAAATGCAGCAAGAGATGAAATTGCCATCTGTGAGACAGCAGAATAAGAATTTCTGTTCTAGTTATACATAGTGACTGGGTTGAAGTTCAGCCTTTCCTTGTAAGTCTTATTTCTGAAAATATTCCCAATCCTGTTTGATTCCTGTCATTGTTTCTTCATTTCAGAAAATATTTCTTGTGAAACACAAAAATCTTTGTGAAGATATGCTTCATGTTCAGCCTTACCTGTGGGAGCAAAGGAAGGATGCACAGTTCATACAGTTTGCCTTATTGTCATTCAGTTTCTAAATATTCATTGATTATGGATGTGATTCTGAAGCTGTGAAAAGTAGAAAGGCTTTCTACTGTATTCAGAGAGTTTTTATTCTGGTTTCCCACAGGGCAGTCACAGATGTTTAAGGCCCGTTCACTAACGGGAACATACTTAAGTGTGGTCAAGTAACATTGGGTAGTACTACCAGTCAGTTCTTACAGCTTCTCAGCAAAACATATTGGTAAACGTTTCAATAAAATAAGGGGCTGCAAAATCAATGCAATGATCTTTGGATAACTTGACATTTTTCAGTTGCTCTTTTTCTTGACACCTGAGGTTTTATGGTTAGTTTTCAATTTGAATTGTGGACTGAGGAATACATAGGGATCTTTAATATTTCAATATTTTAATATTTCAGCTCTTTATTGGAAGTTCTGTGAGGGTATGTTATGTTGACAGCCTGGGGATCGAAAGTCAGTTGTGTTTAGTCTACTTCTTGTACTAAATGTTCTTCTTGTAATACCTGTGACATCTTTTCCAGCATCAGTACCCATCAAAATATCAAAGCAAAAAAGGAAAAGAGCCAGCAAAAACTTCCTGATGAACAGGTAGAAAATATATGATGACAGAATTTAATTTTAAGCCGACTTCATGTAACATTTCAATGCTTCACTTCACCCTCTAATGTATGGTCAGGCTCTTCTAAAGTGTTAACAGAAGATAATATTTTAGATGAGTTATTATTTATGACTAATTTATAGCAATCAATCAGACTTGTTTATAATGCAGAGCTAGGTTCCATGTATGACTAGGTTTTCATGTATAATTTTTAATGAAATGTCTTGCTTTTGAAATTTCAATACTTTTTAAAGTGATAAAATGAGAATGTCTCCACAAGGAAATAATATAGCGGGATATGCTTCAGTGGTGACTCACCAGAGCTACTGTTCAGTTACATCATGTCCTTCTTCTGTCATGGGCCCTGGATTCCCCATTGGGACTTCAGCTTTCAAAGCTGAAATGTTCTACATATTTCTGCATATTACTCACAGGAAGGCTTATGAGTTGTCATAGGACATGGAGTATGAGTTGGAATATGAAGCCTCTGTAATACTACTCATGTGAAGCACCCAAGAATTTTTCCAAACAAAAATATTTGTATTTTAGCTGGAGTGTTTCAGTTTTTGAGTCATCATCTAAAAATTTAGGATGTCAAGGCCAATAAAAGAATACTGGTCACTCAGATGCAATCACTTCTTTTCTTTTATATCACAGCACCTTGCTGGGATCCAGGCTGGTAGCGCTGTGCAAAAAGCAACTTACCATGAGTGGTATGTCTACTGTTTTTTACTACTCTGCTCTTCAGCATTTAATAGGACAAGAGGTTGATCTGATTATACGCCTGTACAGCATGTACAACTTTTACTTCCTATTGTGACTCCCTGTAAAAATTCGAGTGTTACAGAGGATAGAAAGTTCCTATATGGAAGTATAGAGACTTTCTCTGGTATGGAGTTACTTATTTAGCACCTTTTGTTTACTTATTAACAAGAATGTTAAAAGCAAAAAATACCAGGAAAAAAATATTAATGATTGAGGCCAGTTATTCAAAATAGAGTCTCTGGGTAACTGCTGGTGCTGAAGATGGGATTCATCTGACCCATTTTAGAAGTTTACTTTGATGGGATGAGTTGTGCCCTGCAAATGTTTCTTTTTTATACACTGGGCAAAAAAGTATAACTATTTTAGATGTAAGCCTCTGATTATCAGCGGAATCCCACAGTTATGTTGGAAGGCTAAAGATTGTATTTAACAGGGAGTGGAAGAGAATAAGCACTCAGGGTTTTTATCCTGTCCTCCTCTTCTCTGGAGCAATAATAAGCTGAGGACTGATGTGGGTTGTAGAGATAAAATCAGTAGCTTTTCTTACAAAAGAAACCAAGGTAAATCACACTGGCCAGATTGTAGAAACAGCTACCACTAATGAGCAGTCACATTAAGTACTACAGACAACAATGAGAATGTTTCTCTCAGCAGTGCTTACAATCTGCCACTGAGATTTAAAGGCAAGGTTGGAGGCAAAAAAACCCAAAAAAACCCATGGATCTGAAAGGGTGAAAGTAAAAGGAAAGAGACAAAAGATTGGAGAAGCAACAGAGGAGAAAGTCTGAGCAAATGGTAAGACTAGTGTTGAACTTCAAGCTTAAGACCCTGGAAAGGTTATGAGGGTCATCTGAGATAGCAGTGGAAAGTAAAAGAGGAGATTGATTGAAACTTCACGATTATAACATAATGCAAATTATGATAATTGTCTGGGGTTTTTTTTGCTTTGGAAAAATGATAGATGTGATTTTATTCAGCCGTATCTAAATTAAACTTTTATAAGGACTTTTGTGCTTTGTAGCATAGACTTTCTGAACAAGCTATATATAGAGAATATTTACTGCTTAACACTTACTTAGAGTATTGAAGAAGAGTTCAGTCTTAATTTATATTGGGATTTAAACCTGTACCACCTTCACCTGTGCCTTGAGTTGATTATTCTGGCACAAGACACTTGTGGATAATCACATGATTTGACTAAGGCAGAAGTATGCAAGAGACATCACCAGCAGACTCCTTGGACTAATTTAGCCCTCTGATAATTGCCCACTGCTAGTTCTCCAGGTCAGCAGCAATGAACTAGATGGGAGAAGACCCAGGACAATCAAAAAGGACTTCAGAGCACTGGGGCAGCCAGTTGAAGGGACAGGAGCACAAGTGGTGTTTTTCTTAACTCCTTTGGTATCAGGGAACCAAAAGGAACAGGAGAGTCCATCTGATCAACATGTGGCCTAATGACTCATGCCATCAGTTGAATATTGGGTTTTTTGATCATGTGGTTGTTCATACAGCACCAGGGATACAGGAGACAGATGGAGTCCACCTGCCTAAAAGAGCAAAAAGGATTCTTGCCTGTGAGTTGGCAGGGCTGATTGACAGTGCTTTAAACTAGGTTTGAAGGGGAAGGAGATAGCACCAGACTTGGCAGAGATAAGCCTAAGGCTGTTATACCAGTGCTGGCAGTGAAATTGACACCCAGCAAAGTGCAGGTACACCCTGCTGACTCTGAGGTGTGCTGGTCACTCTGGAACACACTTACAATCTTATGGACATCACCCAGGGACTCCTGAGGTAATGGAAGCCAACAGGGAAACACCAGGGAATTATTTCAAAGGAATTAAGGTGTGTTCTTCTAGGAAGGTGATATGGTTGCCAGCTCAGCTGAGGTGCCTCTACACCAATGAACACGTCATGGGCAACAAACAATCTATTGGAAGCCACCATGTTGCTAGAAAGCTATGACCTTGTTGCCATTACTGAAACTTGGTGGGATGAATCCCAGGCTTTAGTGTGACTATCAATGAGTACAGGCTGTCCAGAAGGGACAGGAGAGGAAGGAGAGGCAGAGGGGTTGCCCTCTACATCAAGAGTGGGATTGGGTGTGGAAAGTTGTGCTGAAGAACAGCCGTGAGCAGATTGAAAGCCTGTGGTAAGAACCAGAGACTGAGGTAACAAAGGGAACCTTGTGGTCAGCATCCTTGTGGTCAGCATCCTTGCAGTCAGCATCCTTGCGGTCAGCATCCTTGCCTGACCAAGGGGAGCCTATTGATGAAGCCTTCCTGCTCCAGTGACAGGACGCATCGTGTTCACAGGCCCTTGTCCTGCTGGGGGACTTCAACTACCCCAACATCTTCTGGAAGAGGAGCATCGTGAGCTGTAGACAATCCAGGGGACTGCTGGAATGCAGGGAGCAGAACTTCTTGACCCTGGTAATAGACAGCTCTACTGGAGGGGTTGCATTACTGGACCTGACGGTCACCAGTGCAAGTGAGCTGGGCTACAGTGGTTGTGCACTGGTGGAGTCTGCAGTCCTGAGGGATATGGGTCAGGTAAGGTGTAAAATTAGATCTCTGATCCTTAGGAAAGCAGACTTCCAGCTTTTCAGGGAGATAGTCAGTGGGATCTCCTGGGACACTGCTCTCAGATACAAGGGATTGGAACAGAGCTGGCAAATCTTTAAGGAAATCTTCCATGGAGTGCAAGAGCTAACAATCCCCAGGAGGATATTGGGCAAGGAAAGCAAGAGACCAGGATGGCTGAGTAGGGATCTGCTGGGGAAACTAAAAGAAGCAAATGCACAGGCAGTTCTTCAATTGTCCTGGGAAAAGTATAGACATGAATACAGTTGTGTAGGGATGGGCTCAGAAAGACCAAGGCAAAGCTGGGGCTGAACTTGGCAAAGATCACAGAGAACACCAAGAGAGGCTTCTGTGGGTGTGTTAACCAGATGAGGAAGGTCAAAGAAGTTGAACAAGGCTGCAAAACTGGTAACAAGGGTGAGGAAAAGGCTGATACTCAACAATATTTTTGCCTCAGGCTTCAGTGATAGCCTCTGTTCCCTCACTTCTCAAGTGGATGGACAGCAGGATGGGGACTGGGAGAACGAAGTCCTTCATACTGTAAATAAAGTTCAGGTTTGTGACCACCTGAAGAACCTGAATGTACATAAGGGATGCAGTGAGATGCATCCCAGAGTCCTGAGGGAAATGGCTGATGTAGGTACCAAGACACTCTCCACGGTATTTGACAGATCATGGCAGTCAAGTGAAGTCCCAGGTGGCTGGAAAAGGAGAAGCATCATGCCCGTGTTTTGAAAGGGTAGAAAGGAGGACCCTGGGGGCAATCATCCTGTCAGTCTCTTCTCTGTGCCCAGGAAGATCATGGAACAAATCCTCCTAGAATCTGTACTAAGGCATCAGGGAGGTGATTTGGGACACCAAGGGTAAGTCTTGCCTGACCAACTCAGTGGCCTTCTATAACGGAGTGGCACCATCAGTGGATAAGAGAAGGGCTGTGGGTGTCCTGAACTTCTGTAAGACCTTTGATATTGCCCCCCACAACATTCTATGTTCTAAATTGGAAAAAGAGGGGTTTGATGAGTGGACTGGTATATGGAGGGTCACATCCAGAGGGGTCATGGTCAGAGTCCCAATGGACTTCAGTGACAAGTGGTGCCCTCAGGGTTCTGCACTGGGACCAGTGTTATTTAATATCTTCATCAGTGATGTAGACAGAGGGACCAAGTGCACCCTCATCAAATTTGCGGATGACCTCAAGCTGAGTTGACACACCTGAAGGATGGGATGCCAGCCAGAGGGATCTGGACAAGCTGGAGAAATGGGCCCATGGAGTTCTATGAGGTTTAGCAAGACCATGTACAAGGTGCTGCACCTGGGTCAGGGCAATCCCTGATATCAATCCAGGCTGGGGAACGAACAGTTTGAGAGTGGCTGGGCTGAGAAGGGCTTGGAAGTTCTGGGGGATGAAAAACCTACCATGACCCCGCCATGGGCACTCACAGCCCAGAAAGCCAGTTGTGTCCTGGGCTGCATCCAGAGCACTGTGGGCAGCAAGGCCAAGGAGGGGATTCTGCCCCTCTGCTCTGCTCTGGTGAGACCCCACCTGCAGCGCTGCATCAGCTCTGGGGTCCCCAGAACAGGAATGACATGGATCTGTTGCAGAAAATCCAGAGGATGCCACCAAAATTATTAGAGTGGTGGAACACCTTCCCTGTGAGGAAAGGCTGAGAAATTTGGGGTTGTTCAGCCTGGAAAAGAAAAGTCTTCAGAGAGATGGAATTGAGGCCTTCACATACCTGAAGGGAGCCTACAAGAAAGATGGAGGTTTTATAAGATCATGTAGTGAGTGAACAAGACGGAATGGTTTCAAACTTTAATAGAGTAGGTCAACAAGAGCAGTTTCTCTTTAATGTTGTTTCCCTTCATCCTTCCATGGCTCTTGAAGACTTGAAACCATGCAATACACTAAACTGGTGTGCAGCATTCCTGGAAGGTCTCCAGAGTTTGCAGATTGCCATTAGTTGTTGCTGTACTCCATCTTCTTTCCATTTCTAGGAAAATACTTTTTAATAATTCACTAAAAATTTGTCCCATAAGCACTTTAATCTAATGGCTGTTGTGGACCATGGAATATTAATCTGGTGTGTGCATGTATAAACCAAAAATTATTCCATGAAGGGAGGCTGAAGTCTAGTGAGAGTTTGGATGACATGTTTTAAAATAGGACAGTATGATTCAGCCTCTTTCTTAAAGAAAAAAAACAACAGGTTCTCCCATTTTAAATCTTTCATATTCATCTGGATTTAATTTCCTTTCACCACCGCAATTTTTCCAAAACCCTTGGTCCTATGTCTTTTTTTCCTCCATGATCACCTGCTCTCTATACTCTCCTCAGGGAGTCTGAGCAATGAAACTTTAAAAAATGTTATTTTCCTGTGTTTAGCCAGCAGCTGATATTTGGAAATTGTGTGCAGTAGATCAGGAATGTGTCTGACTTGGGAACCTGAGTGCAGGTCCCAGTGTATGTGCATATTCACAGCCAGGTTTCTGGCCTGTAGGACATCTCTATTTCAACTTCTCTTTTCCATATCCAACTGAATTTCAAAACAGACACAAAAGTAGCTGGATAAATATAACAGATTAGCTTTCTATCCTTGTTAACAAAACATTTTTTCTCTCTCTCTTTTTTTTACCCCTGAGCTTGTGTATTCTGTTGGAACTAAAATGAATTTGATGGTCATTGAATCAACTCAATTGACCACAGCAGGACAGAGGACAGACCTAGCTGGTAAGGCGCTTGCCTCTACTCTGATATAAATTCAACCTAGTTGCATTTTCTTCCTTGCTTCATTTTACCTAATTCCATCTGAAGCAGAACAGAGCAGGGTATTTCCTGTAAGTAAGGTTGCCTTTTCCTGTGAAGTATGTTGGATGCAAATGAAGCTATACAAGGTATTATATATATCCATAACACAGCTTCTGTCAATTTATCTTCAGGAAAAGCTAAAAAGAGCAGCATGGAAGATTCACAGGGTATGACAATGTACAAGTAAGATAAAAGCTTCCCTAAAGCAGCAGGGTTAACTAGTTCCTGCAAGGATTAGTTTTCCAAGAGCTCGTCCTTTTGGTATCTCTTTCTCACAGTTCTTACTGAAAATTAAATTAACATTATTCATGAAAAGTACCTCATATATTGGCTTTTTTGCTTAGTTTAGTACCTACAACCATATGCACAACAATGAATAAATCTTCTACATTTAATTACTCTCTCAAAAAGTCAAAAGAGGTTTCAGAAACAGCATTTGATTTCTAGGGAGAATAAGAAAATCATGAAAGAGTTTTAACTCCACAATTTATTCTTGTTGAGTTCCTTATGACTATTTCTTCCCAGACTAAACCCATTGTGTTTTTCATCAGTGTTAAAAAGTAGACAAACACTTTTTGGACTATGTAATAGATTTTTATTTTACTGAGATTTAATTTATTCTTTTTCTGAGGATTTGTTTTGACCAATTACAGTTTGTTCAATTTCACCTAGGAAATGTCTCTGCTTTTTTCTCTTAATATGTTACCATGCAAAGAGCTCCAGTCTTCATTAGAAACGGATTCTGAGCAGACCAGAAATAAATGAGTAATGGAAACTAGGTGGGAGCAGGCCATAACAGGCCATGAATTTCCATGAGTGAATGTAAGGATGAAGGGATTTGGTTTTTCTAATCCATAACACAAATTCCCTGCTACTCCTCCTTTAGGCCATTTATTTTTCTCAGGGATCTGGAGGAGCTACAGACTTTGATCTCACAGTTCTGTCTAACACAACTGCCCATAATCAAAACAGTTGGAGTAGAGACTCTTGTAATCAGCATGAAAAATAGGCAAGTGGGAGAAAAAAGGACTGAAGAATACACAGATCAACAGTTCAAGGCAGATGCTTGGACATTTTCTCTTCACTCACTTGTCCATGCAAAAGACAATTACTACCAGAAGGATATGATTCTTCAGACATTGTACAAGAGATGTAAGATTTCAAGAATAATAAATTTTTTCCCTTCCAGTTTATCTAATGGACCACTTTAAATTGCAAGAAGAAATGTAAGTGTGCAGTTATAACTTTTTAATAGTTAAAATCAGATTTCCGTTTTCAGATTTCAGGAGAAAGGAATTTGCAATGGGAACTGAAGCAGCTAAATTATCTAAGTATAATAAGTAGCAAGCAAGGGAGAAAGAGGAGGGACACCAGAGTACATTGCCTGCAGGTGAGTTTGGCAAGTAGAAGAAATACTCTCTAAGGGGGCCAGAAGAAAACACAGAAAAGTAACATAGCTTGAAGTCAACCTCCAGCATTTTGACAGGTGCTCAAAAAAATAAAGGTGACTTCAAACAAAAAAATCTGAATTAGAAGTTCACTGTGAAGTGTGAATATTGGTGTCCAGAATTTCACCTATATTAAACATGACAAATTCCATGAAACTTCAAACACAGCACAACCTTTCATTAAGGCTGTTGAAACTTGTCAGTTATAATATGCTTGTTATTAATGAACAGGATTATTGCCAGTAATAGAATATGTTTGATTTGTTTGGGAGTAACAACAACATTGTGTGATTTTAACTACATAAATTTTGTAACAACTATACAATAGGATTCTTGATTTCACACTTCAATCATCAGTGAATACTTTTATCAGCATCCCATGGTGACTTAATGATTTTTCATCAGCCTGTCCTTTATGATGCAGAGAACAGCTGCCTTTCTAGATTAATTTTCAACTTTAATAAAATTAAACATCTGATTTAGAATTTATTTGTACAACATCCCTCAATACTGTGACTGTTCAGGGACAAAGTACAAATCTGTCTTTGATAAAAATCAGAATTGTATTTCACCTTCCTTTTACACTACTGGCCCAAAATAAATTTATCAATGATGAATATAGGTAGAATCTGATTTTTACTGTACTAACTAGTTCCCTTCTCAGCTTTACTCAGCTGTGACTGAATAATTTTGCATGTGTGTGCAGCAGATAACACCACTCCTTGGAAAGGTTGTGTGCTTGCTAGGCAGAGGAGACTGGATTAAAGACTGACTTGTTTACCTGCATTTCCATGACTCTGAGGGTATAAAAGATCTTTAAAATGTTACCTGTCCCTGCATAGAAACAACATCAAAAATGCTCCTGGCATGTGGGCACCTTCGGGGGAGAAGGAGCTCTGTGGGGTGACAGAACAGCTTCTGGAAGGCTTTTCTAGCACATACTCACAGTGTTTCAGTGCCACAGCCCACTCTCCTCTCAGGGCATGAGGAAATATTGAACAAAGGAAGGGAAAGTGTGAAAAACCAGGATTAATATATTGCTAGACCCCTGTCTCTGTGGGGAAGTTCATAAACCTCTATTTTGGCCCATTTCTATTTACTTTTCCAGACCATGTCCTCTATTCCCACACAACAACAGCAGCTGCCCCTTGATTCTGTCAATGGCAGATCAAGATTAAGTGGCAGGAAGACAGTTAATAAAAATATATTTTAATTTTAATCCCATGCAATGTAACTTGATTCAATAATCAGAAGAGATTATTTGGTAGCTTTTCATATTGTTTTGGGAATTTAGGATAGCACATGCTGCCAGTCACTTAATGTATGACCTGACTTAGAGAATTCTTTAATTATTTCAAGACTTAACATTTTTATTGAATAATTTATGTAAAAATTCATAACCAATTTTTATGCAAGTAATTAATTCCGAAAACCTGAACCTTTCTTGGAAATCAGGACTTCATTTTCTGTTCACTGAATGGATTAGAAGAGAATATATGATAAAACTCCAATTCTAAGTAATTCTAAAATCAACATTCTCTTGAAAATAGTCTTATAAGCTCTTTGCTTAAACCAGTAGCTTTTCCAAATGTTTCTGCCAGTAAACTGACACAGTAGTGTATTTATAGAAAGCAGATATTACTGATTTTTTTTATTTGGGGTGAAAATCCATAAGCATTTTGAATCAGGCACCAAGTGTTGATTTCATTGCAACTTTTCTTGCAAAAAAAATAAGATAGTGTGACTGGGTGTGAAAGTTATGTGAAGAATTTCTCACATTGCAGCGATTCAAGGAATTAATGACATGCTTGAGAGTTTTTTCTAATGAATCTACATTCTGTCAATGTTGAAATAATTTGAAATGACTGGACCAACTACTATGAAGGAACTTGCTCTGACATTGCTTGATATGGCACTTGGCACAGTTTGAGCACATACTGTGGCACGTATTTTTTATTACTTAAGAATCTGAGAAGGATCTAAAAATAATGGAGAAGGAGTATATTTATTCCTATGTTTTCAAGTGTTTGACAGCTTTCCAAAGCCTTATGTTCAGAAAGGAATCTGTAAAGCCCTATTTATATGTCTTATTAACACTCTGTTTAGGGTTTCCTTTAAATTATAGATCAGATTTTATAGCTGGGAGACTCCATTGTATGGTCTGATTTCCTATCCAGAATTTTTTTGAGGAAATTATTGCTCCTTGGTCATAAAGCATGTTTTAGAAAAATCTGCTGCAATAAGTGACTAATGTATGTGATCAGACTAATTGCTGATGTTTTATGAAGCTGCAGTCCTGTAGTATTTAACAGTTCCTTTGAGCCGAGCAACACGAAAGTTCAGGAGGAAGAGAAACAGTGCAAAGAAATAAATGTTCTTGGTTATTCGTCTAATCTAATTTTAAAATATTTTTCATGTAAAAAATAAGGTAGAAATTAAACTGGTTCCCCTACTTTTCCACTTTTAGTAACTCCAAGACAATCTGAAGTCAAATTTAGGGTATATAAAAAACTTGATTCTCCTCTCAGAGCAGAAAGCATACATTTTTCTTCAGTCATGTTAAGCTCTCCTAATGGCTTTAGCAATTAGAGCAAACAGCACATTTGAAATCTTACATGTGGAGTTTCCAAGTAAAACCAAAACATTTTCTATTCTTTAAGCAGGACAGTCCTTGAAGCTCATGCTGCAGATCAAAGACTGTTGAAAACATTACTCTTTTTCATAGCTTTTAAAATTTGAATATGCATTCCCTTTCCTGAAGCATCCAGAAAGTCATTTTAAGAAGACATTCCATCAAAACCTTTTAAATCAATATGATTAAGAAAAATAAAATCGGCTTGAATGAAATAGCACCTTTCAACAGAAACATTTAGCTGAAAATATTCTGAGTAGATCTTCATGGTATGTCTGTGAAAATAGTACACTACTACTAGAAATCCATTTAATTAAATTAATAAAGATAGTATGTGAAACCTGTATGCAAAGTGAAATATGACACTGATAGGAAATATTTTTTGAGCCACTGGATAGTGAAGTAGTTCCCTTCTGGCCATTTTAGGTGCCATTTGAATTACTGTTAATGATATTGGGCAGGCTTACTTAGATTTTTAGACAATGTCATCCATGATGTGTCTGTGGTTACTTGCTTGCTCTTTAAGAGCTCCAGCTTGTGGTGCAGGCAGTAATATATATTTTGAGAGCTGATGTTCCTTAAGTGCTAAAACCTAGAGTCTAAGTCCATTAAAAAAAATGAAAGCTACAAATTTGTCACCAAAAAGGAAATTTGATGCTCTGCAAATCATAAAGAGAAGCAAAAAACTGAAATGCACTAAAATTTTTTCTAAGGTCAATCCCCTTGCCTCAGCTCCTCCAGTTACCAAAGTGTCACCCATCACTGAGGAGCTTTGTCTTACTCTCAGAAGTCTATGTCCAAAAGGCCCTCCAAAAAGCTTCTGAACAAACTCTTATACAGAGCTTTTGCAGGATTTGTATACCCTTATGGAATGGTACAGTGGGGAGGGAGATTTGATCGTGGCCCAGCTGGCAGGTGGTGTAAATCAGGGTGCAGAACTTACACTTTGAAGTGTAGTAAATTGCAGAAGTCATACATGAGGAAGGCTTGGGTTACATCACATGGCTTTTTTTAAATGCTGGTTTTACTCAACACAAATCAGTTTTTGTTCTGCAACCATTTCCTTGAAAAGAAGTTGTGCACTTCAGCTACCCCTTCCAAGATGTCATGGAGTACTTTCTTCTTTTGTCTTTGTGGAAAAAACACCACAAAACAAATACAAAAAACAAAACCCCAAACCAACAAAAAAGCAAAACCAAACTTTTCCTTGTAAATGAAATTCTGATTAGTAATATTTTTTGAGCATTTGATGATGTTCAGGGTACTCTATATCATGAGATATTCAGAATCTTGCAGAACTCCTTAGTTTGAGAAGAAAAAGCCATCTTTGACAAAAAAAGAAAGAAGAAACAAGATAGGAAATGTCACGTTGCCTAAAATAAATCAGAAATCTCAAAAAAGGGCAAACTTAATTAAGATGGAGAGATTAACATACTTTTTTCTCCTAAACGGGAAAAAAATTATGGTTTTCCTCTATATTTGAAATCTCACTTAGAAATTCAGCAATACTATTTTATTCAAACATTGCCGAGGAGATATGTAGGATACAGAGGGGTCACGTGTGGCAAATTAGAAAAGCTGAGACTGAGGCACTTCAGAAATTATTTAAAATAAAATTTGTCTCAAGATCACAGATAACAGTTGTGTGCAGCAGCTTGTGATATTTGCTAATGAAACCAAAGGTGTGGAGTTCTGCTTGAGCTACCAGTTCATTTGAAAAGGCAGACAAAACATTACCATGCAGTTATAAACCTTTTGCTGGGCAGAGACACCAGCTGCACAAACAGTAGAGAAGGAAATAAAAAAAATACTGGGTGAAGACACTATAGATTAAGCCAGACACAAATCAAATGAAGGCTTTTTTTTTTCTGTCAGGGTTGTAAACCTAATCAATCAATTCATGGCAGTATTTGAGCTGTTTTAATTCGTTCTTAGTAGAAGAACTGGAAGGATGACAATTATAGGTGGAAAATAGAATATTTCCAGAAACGAAAAATTCTGCTTTGGCAATGACAAAGCCTAAGTTGAAGAAGTTGAAAAAGAGCAATTGTAGAAGCTAGGGAGCAAATAGCTGCTGCCTTCTTGCACCAGAACTTTGGTACCATTTGCTCGTTTCCCTAATTTCTTTGAAACTCAACACAGATTCCATTTCTAGCAAAGCCAGCTTAAAAAACTTGTTTTGTTGAAATGCTCCCCTTAAAAGAAAATATCAACATTGCTCTAAACGTAAAAAATCAGCAAAACCCATTGCTCTAATATTTGCTTTATCATGGCTATGAAGTTTCAATGCAGAAACTGCTGAACATCTGATTCTTAAGCTGATGGGTCCCTGTGGACTCAAGGGACAGCAGGGCAAACAATGGTAACAGAAAAGGGCAGTCCAATAGCCCTATTCTCTTTATCCTTTGGCAAATCAATTTTCAGTGGGGTTCATGTTGTAGGCATCCTTAGAATAAGGCAAAGACAAAAGAAATTGAGGAGAGAAAAGACCTTCAAAACATAGAGGAGTTGAGAAAAGAGACCCTCAAGAAAGAAGAAAGTCATAATGAATTTTAAGTAAAAGCACAGTCAATCATTAAGACCAGTTAGGAGATGATATCAGGAAGAAATAGAATTTTGTTTCTCATTTTTCCTTTTCTTACTGCTGAAATGGCAGGAGGAAAATTAACCAGTGATTTGTTTTAAAAATAAATGCAGGAAAGTGTGCAGATTGATAGGCTAAGAGATCTCTGGGAATAAAAAGGGTAAAAAAATTGAAAGAAAGAGACAACATGCAAAAAAATTACTTCTCTAGAGGCAAAATTGGCCTGCATGCCCAATTACTTGCTGACATTCCAGGAGTGCTGGGGCCAAAATAAACTTTTTCTGTACGCAGAATGTATTTTCCATTAACTTTCTGTGTATTGAACAGAAAGCTTTTGTAAAAAAAGCCATGTGCAATGAAAGAATTAGACTAACATGAATAAAAAGGGGACATGGATAATGCAGATCTTTGCAGGGCCGTGCTGCATATGCAGATATAAACAGATACAACACTTAGACTAATATGGTTCCCCTTCCCAAAATGACCTTTGGAGAGCTGAGCATATAGGACCAATTTAAAATAAAAAAAATGTTGACAAACAAACTGAATGAACACAAACATAATGTTGTAGTGGAACAAAACAAACACAGCACCAGCAAATATTAGAATTACCATAATATAAAGCCTACTCTGTATCGTAAACTAATGGTTTAAATTAGTCTAGCTGTTAAATCTAGACAGCTAAGCATTATTCTTCATGTCAATACATAGTATAAAAATTATCCCAAACTAAATAACATTTATTTAAATTTATTTAAATTTAAATAACATTTATTTAAAGTGAAAACTTTACTCACAAACCTGGGAGAGTAAACAGCAACTAAAAATTGATCATCAGGAATATTGCATTACTTTCATGCTGTTCAATCTGTTGTAGAATCTTTATCTCAGAATCTAAGAATCACAGAGAGGCGGAGGCTGGAAGGGATCTTTGGAGCTCACCTTGCACAGCCCCTTGCTGGAGGAAGAACAGCTACAACAGCTTGCCCAGAACCGTGTCCAGGTGGCTTTTGAAGGTCTCCAAGGATGGAGGCTCCACAACCTCCAGTTGTGCCAGTTCTTGGTCACCCTCAGAGTAAAAAGTGTTTCCTGATGTTCAGAAGAAATGTCCTGTGCTTCAATTCATGGCCATTGTCTCCTGTCCCACCACTGGATACCACCCGAAAGAGCCTGGCTCTACACTGTTCCCATCCTTGTTTTAGTCTTTGTTTCTAGATTTGCATAATAGTTTCCTAAAATTTGTATGAATTGTTCTGTCTGTCCTTGTATCTCTTTCACTTTGATTTTCCATTTTGTTTGCCCTGGAATTAGTCTTTGAAGAGCCAGTTTTTGCTACATGCTTCCTGAATCATAATATACTGTGCATGCCTGTTATACTCATAAGTTAATATTTTCAAGAGTTTTTCAAAAAGACTATTGGGGTTGTGTAATCTTGTAAATGTTTTGTGAATTAATTTAGCTCTTGCTTAATTGTGACCACCTATTAGTGCTGGATCCTGAGCACACTGTATTTTAATAAAACAGATACATCAAGCAAACAAAAGTTCTCTTCAAGGAAATTCTGCTGTTTTCTTTCTGTTGCATGATGATCAGAAGTGAATCACTGTGACTGGGGAGGAGGAGGGGGAGGAAAAAGGAGAGAAGCTGAAAGAAAACAGACTAATTCTGATTAGAGTTGCAGTTGAAATAACAGAAAATTATCATGCCAACATCTTTGTTGTTTTTAGAAATAAACATTGCAGTGCTGGAGTCTATAATTAACATTACTGTGGATTGCTTCAATGCAACATATTTAGCTGTGGTCTTAAATGGGAATATGACCAAAATATGGAGCAACAAGAACCTGACAGGAATAGATGTGCTATGCTTACAGAGACACATGCTAGCATTTGGTATAGGCACTGTTTCTCTGATCTTCAGCATGATCCCTCCAAAACCATTCAAGCTATAGATCTCACTTTATTAAAGTAAGGAAATTGACATGGTGACTAAGAGGTCCTTTCATTTTTATTTAAATCTGTACCTATTGCAGTAGCTTCCTGCTCACAGATTATTTTTTTCAAGTAGAAAAAGGGTTCATCCTCTTCCCTTTAAACTGTCATTTAATACTTCAGTCTTTCCTAATGAATCATTCATTCTAGGCATTTTCCTGTCAAATTCTTTCCATCTGTCTGTCAAATAATCAAGTATCTGGACTTCTCAAGAGAAGATGCTTATTTTCAGGATTACATGTTAACATTAAGAAATCCAGAGTGTAGGCAGTGAGAACAGAAATGGTATACCTTCAAAAACTTGGGTATTGGATTTGGATGAGATGGAGTTCACTTTGCCCACAGCAGCCCCCCCATGCTGTGCTTTGTGTTGGTGGCCGGAAGGGTGTTGGTGACACATCTGTGTTTGGGCAGGAGCTGAGCAGCCCTGGCACAGCATCAGTGCTGCCTCTCCAGCATTCCCCCTCACTGGGGACTGGAGACGAGCAAGATTTTGGGAGGGGACACAGCTGGGACAGCTTATCTGTACTGACCAAAAGAATACAACATACTGTGTCTGGTCAGAAATAAAAGCTAAAAGGAAGGAGGAGAGGAGAGAGAATTCCAAGCAGGGTCAACCCACCACTGTCCTTTCTATTTTACAGCAGTAGATAGTAGATACCTGTTTTTTTGGATAAGATATTGGCAAACTTCAACACCTCTGAAATAACTCTGAAACACAAGAGTGCCTTTAAAAGCCTGTGGCTGGTAGTACAGAGATTACCAAAGTTTGGTTATCTAGACAGACTGAAAACAGAGAAACACATAATTCGAACTCTGAATTATCCGAAGGAAACAACGCTACAGACACTAATGTGAGGATAACTATTGATCAATTCATAAGTAATTGATGATGTAGAGAGAAAGCACATCTAGTCTCTTCCTCAGCTAAACTCTGTGTCAAGCCATAACATTTGAAAAGGCATCCAGTGCTAATTTCAAGGATGGTGTATTGACAGGTGTTATTTTATTTATAGATAAACCACATTTTAAAATAGGCATTAAGCCTCAATGTGTCTACCACCACTAGATACCAATAAGTGTTTTTCTTCTAAAGAGTTTATTCTTCTTTTGGTAAATAGTTATACATTCTGAAGAGTTCATGTCTATGTGTTCTTTCGTTTGCTTTAGAAAGATTTATTTAATCTTTTCCTTGAATGCATATCTCAGCACTTGTTTGTACTCTTTTTTATTCAAGGAGTACAGGAGAGAAACACACATATTTTTGAAGGACTGGAAAGTCTTGCTAGATAAAGGTGACAAAAACAAGAGGAGAAATCTCTGTCTTTCAAGTGGTTCAGAAGGAAGAACTGATAGCTACAGGTTAAAAATAATAATTGAAGAGATAAATCCAACCTTCAGTTATCAAAAGCAGAGTATTGTAACACTTGCCAGATCTCTTCATATCCATGTGAGCTATATGCTAGAAAGAAAAAGCCCAAGCACAGTAGTTTGGCCAAGAAAAATGATTCTATTGACAAGAATATGGATAGAAAAAGGATCAAAAATCAGTCTGAAGGTAAAATCAGATGCACGTTTTTGTTGTAGCCATCAGAAAAACTCCAGATGGGTGACATTTGCACCAATCCTTGGACCAGAAATGCAGAAAGAATTAAACACTCAAGTCCTTGAAAAGTGAGGTCTTCATTATCCATGATCTTACAGTGCCAGGCAGCAGCAGTTTAATGAGGCCTAACCAGGCATTTCCTTCTCTCTAATGTTCTTTTTCTCAGGGAGCAAAAGTTCAAGAGTTGATTAGCTACATAAAGGATTAACTCAGCTCAGTAGAAGCCACTGTCCATCTGGTCTTGATCCCAAGGGAGAAAACAGGTGGTATTTGTGATGTTGTAGAACAGCTATACAGGTTTTGAGCTAAACATCCACTGCACACACACTTACCTTGTCTTTACACCCACCCTGAGCCAGAATTCAGGGAAACTGCACAGGCCATGGTTGTCAGCTGTAGTGGAGAACTGAGAGGGCTGTAAAGAGTACGTTCCTGGCTTATTTGTTTTCAGATGGGGAAAAAAGTTAGCAGTGCTAGTGATGGTTCAAAACAAGACAGATAACTGTTGTTGCAAATCAAAACAGCCAGTTTTGAGCTCCTGTCAGGTACTTGTGCCAAACTATTTGTTGCTTATAAGCTCCCTGCATGCACAGTAAAGCTAAAATTTACATTGTCAAAATATATCCGTATTGCTGCCAAGGGGAAATAAGCCAGAGACTGAACTTCAAACCTGGCGTGGGATGTGAGGTAATTTTGCCCCTGTATTTGCTGTTGGTTTCCTTTGTGATGCCTGAAGGTTCTTCCTTGAAATTTTCAGAAAACCTTACGGAACACATAAAATTAATCAGCTCACAGGGAGATTTCAATGAATATTAAAAATATTTGTCCATAGGCCTGTGTTCTCCAGCTGGAATAAGAGACATGTTCTGTGACCCTGAATGCTGTAGCTATCATGCACCCTGCTGCTTTACAGGGAAGCAGATAGAGACTGCCAAAAAAAAAAAAAAAAAAAAAGCCATGTCCAGGTTGTTAATGTTCAGGGTTTTTTTCCCAAGAGAGGTACTCTTTTTCATGATTGCAAAATGGAAAGAAACTCCCTCTGCAAATAATCAACAGCCCACAGATTAGCACATCCATGCGACACACAGAAGACTCAAATGTATTTCCTACAGGGATTAACAAATTCTTTTATGGGTCTTCTCTCCTGGAACTATTATGTTATGTAGAAATATGCAAACATTATTTGGCTAGAAAGAAGGAAGCTTTGGGTTTGCCAGGTGGAGGTTGAACATCCTGCTGGGGTGGATGTTTGTGTGCAATGGTGTGTGTCCAAGGAGAATCTAAGAATGGCTCACTGCTGAATAGCCAACAGATGAACAGACATGTGCCACAGGGATGTGAACCTTTCTCTCCTAAACAAGTTTACTGGCCTTTAAACTGCTTGGAGTGGAGCATCTTTATATGCCTAAGAATTTAATCAGGTGGGATGTTAAAGAACAGATCATGCAGACTGACACTTGATTTATCACAATAGACTACAGATAGTAGTGTGTTAATACCTGTAGACTCCTAGACATCAATCAAACCCCATGAACAAGCAAGTAAATATTTATTGTGCATGCACTATCCAATTGCTTTGCAGGTGAAAGAAGCATTGCTTTGCCAGGATACACTGAGGATTAGTCATAGAATCCTAGAATATGCTGAGTTGTAAGAAACCCATACGGATCATTGAGTCCAACAGCTGCCCGTGTGCTGGACACCCCAAGAATCTCACCATGTGCCTGAGAGCATTGTCCAGATGCTACCTGTGCTCTGTCAGGCTTGGTACCATGGCCACTTCCCTGGGGAACCTGGTCCAGTGCTCAGCCACCTCCTGAGTAAAAAACCTTCATCTGTTGTTTAACATAAACCTCCAGTTGTCCAATGGAGAATGGATAATGCCCAAACCCTTTAATATTCTCAATATTTTTCTTATCCTTGCATAACCAGAGAAGACACCCACATTGTCTGTACCTTTGCAGAAAAGAAGACGTTGAGTTGACATGATAAAAATACATGTAATAATGGTCCTGGAACGGAATGAAAATTCTATATAAGCTGAAATTCATCCACTACTTTTCTCAAAATAAGAATCAGGTTTGGAATTGGCAGAAAAAGTCAGACTGTGTTTCTTTCAAACTTGGATGTTGTCAACAATGCATAAAATCAAACTTCACCTCAGGAATAGTATAAGCAAAGAGTGGGATTTTGAAAAATAGAAAAAAAGGAAACATATGGAAGTTAAATTTAGGGTACAGGAAGTATCTCCTCATGTCTCTTTCCATTGTAACAAACTGGAATATGAGGAAATGCACGTACTAAGTAACAACCACAACAATCTTTAATTCTTAGCAGTGCAACTTCAGCCTGCTCAAACTTTTCAGTGGAGGATAAAATAATTAAATATTTGCCACCATAATAATTAGATGTGATTAGTATTTATCTCTATCCACAGGATATCTTCTCAGAGTACATACAAAAATAGGGGCCAGAGCACTGAAAGGGTATCTCATATACCTCAGTTTCAGCTCTGCCATATCCCTGAAGAGCCCTAACTTTGCACCTAGAAGTCTACAAAGCAATTCAAAGCACTCTTTCTGTATGAATAATGCAGTGTTAAAAACTGCTGCTCTTACAGAGCACTCATCTTTGCAGCTTCCTGAAAGCTGGGATTGGACAGTGTGGGATTTCTGGACCCAGTTTGTTTATTCCTCAGGTTTTAAGTTAACAATTTTTCAGGATTTTGTGCAGTCACATGTAGCTAAAAATGCTGAATACCTTACCTTTTTTAATCCCTAGTACTGAAAAGTAAAATTAAATTGTGTGAAAGGTGTAGTTGCATTAGGATGGAAATTTTGTATATTTTATTTGAATTTACTCTTAAATCCTGATCTAAGGATCTCCATTCTGTAAGAGGTAGAAAACTATAGGATCATAGACTCATAGAATGATTTGGATTGGAAGAGATCTTAAAGATCCTCCAGTTCCAAATCCCCTTCCATGAGCAGGGACACCTTCCACCCAACCAGGTTGCTCAAAGACCCATCCAGCCTGGCCTTGAGCAGTTCTAGGGATGAGCATCTGCAACTTCTCTGATTGACTCTAAGCCAGCAGGTCACTTGATCACACTTATTTTTTCTAAGTCAATGATCCCCTTGGCTCTAATGTGATCCCTGAACTTAGTGTTAAATACATGTCCCAGGGCTTCATGGGGTTAGGACATATATTTTCAGAAACTTGCTGTTTTTACCGTGCCAAATAAATCCCCTTCTGAGAACCTTCTATTTGAAAAGAAAGAGGATACAAATCTCAGCTGTAACTTGAATGAGCTTCCTTATATATGTAGGTCATGTGCCTAATCACATTAATTTTATCATTAAAACTTTTATAACAATAATTGGAGAATTTTCAGATATAGAAAAAAATTCAGATAACTGAAATCAAACTAAGCTATCATTAAGTCTAAAATAATTGTCATCTAACTGTGGCCTGTTCCATTTTAATATTGCCACAATGTAGATGTGCTGTTTTGTGAATGTTATCAGCTTCAGAAAATATTACAAAGTGTACCTCCCTAGGAGAAGAAAATTATGAATAAAATGTGAGCACAAAATGTCAGAAACTAGTTTTCTGAGTATTGAGAATCTTGTGATTCAATAATACATCTGTTCAGTAAGAGAGCTGAGTATATGATTATGATATAAGTCTTGTATTATGTTAGCAAACACTGTTTGTCTTACTATTTGATGAAGTTTGCATTTAAAATAGAAAAAAATCACATATTTTTCTCCTTCATGGAACACAATTTGCATCATTTATGGAAGCAGTTTTTGTCTTAAAGTATCAAAAAAAAGTTTTATTGAGTGCATGGCTGACCACTTGGCTACTTCTAGTTTGAGAATTAAATGTTTATCATTAACAGTTTTCTAAGTGCTGGAATACACTAATTTTTATTCTCTGCTTAAATGCTGTTATTTGCTTGCTACATCCAGCATGTAATGAATGGTTAAACAAAAAGCGTATTTACTATCTTCTTCAAAAGCAGTATATACAGGGTTTGATGGTTTTTGGTTTTTTAGGTGGTACTGACAAAACCTTGCCAACTCATACTTCTTTCTCTTGCTCCAATACAAGGGCAGACTGGCCAGAATATTTAAATGGAATATAGCTACTTAGTGTAGTCTGGTTGTTGAGCACTTCCATTTGCTCTTCCCAGAATTATAAATTAATTAACTTCTTAGTTGTTTAACTAATAATTCTTATTTGCTGCTCAGTTTCTCCCCTCTTTCCTTCTCTATATCATTTAGCCACAACAGATAGGCTGTTTCCTCTCTTGATTTCACTGATCCCCTCCTGGATACAGTGCTGGCTGCCTTTTTGGAACACCAGTTCTCTGCCATATGAAGAGGAAGGGAGATGTGGGGATGAGAATTTTGTCACTATGCTCTTAAAGGCTTTTTTTTTTTTAATGGTAAAGCCTGACGTGAGATTTCCTCTTGTCATTTCCTTTTACTTCCAGTGCACCTGTGGTACCAACCACTCCCAACATTCTCGATTCTCAGTCAGCATTTCCTTGTTTTTTTTATACTGTCCCTGATAAACAAAAGAATGGTTTTGAAAAAAGAAGCCACAAAACAGCCCACACAAAACAACAACAATTGTTTTATGCTTCATCTTTAATACTCCTTTGCCAAAATACACAGTTAGGATCTTGAAAATGTTCTGATGTCCTGAGGACTGACTTTTCCGCTAAAGCAGCTTCTCAGCTTCTGCTCCCTTGCCAGGACCTAGATGTCTCATATGCTTCTCAAGTGGCTATCATGAATCCCTGTTGCCTGAATTGAACAGAGGCTGTAAGCCCTATATGATCAATGGAAATGGAAGGAGGCTGCAAAAATAAACTTGAGAGCCAGGGATTTTAAATTGTAAATTTTGTGGACAATTTATCTTCTACCTATGTTATCATACAGTACGGTATCTGTGCCTGTTTGCCACCTTCCTTTAACTTCAGTGCCATTTTTTTTAAAATGAGTGACTGTGATCACTAATGAGGATAATTTTAAAACTTCTGTGAATAACCAAGCATATGTCTAAGCTATCTATATGACAAAATTCTAAGGGATCAAGTAACATATAATTCTAAAAAATTTGCTGTGGATTCTTGCCGGTGCCAAGTCTGGGACCTAAGCCAGTGCTGTGCCACCACTAGGCATTTCTTGGGCAGAAACAGAACTGCCTGGACAGTTCAGTGTCCCCTGACTGGGAGCACGTACACAGCCCCACGTATTCCTACTTGCACAAGGAAGGGTAGGATGTCCCTTTGATAAATTGTGTCCATCAAAGAGATTGTGCTGCTATATAATATCCCTTATCTAGCCAACCACTAGCGGAGGAGGTGCAATCGAAGGAAATGGCTCATGGCTTGGGTGTATCATTACATCCTGATGAGGAAGCTAGGAGCAAACCAGAACAGCTCTTGATCTGCCGAGAGCGAGAGAGCGCACCGCGGTCGTGGACTGCTCACCTCGGCTTCCTGAAGTGGGGATGGCTCCCCTCCAACCTTGCACTAATCATAGCCTGAACATGCAGAGGAAATGGGGCTCCACTGGGAACAACTCTGGTCTACTTAAATAATCCTGCAGAAATTTCATTTGTCTCATCTGCTCAAGGAAATGTGGCACATAACTATCTGAATAGTGCTGATATCAGAAAATCCCTGAAATGTCGAGAGATTTTCTCTGCTGGGAGATATTTTTATCAATTTAATTTCTCTTTAATTTCATAACAAAAGAACAGAAGAGGGAGAGCAGAACTAAAGTGATTCTGCACTGATGTTAACAAACATAAATATTGCTGGAAAAAAATAACATGTTTTGAAATCACTTTTATATCTTTAATTGCTATCAATTTTTATGGCCAAAATTCTGTTCTATTTGTGGCATAATTAACCCCAATAATATTATAATGTGATGTTACACCAGACTTCTCATGTGTACAAAGCTGTGGCTGTTACTTCCAATTTTAACATTACATCTAAGCTGGTTGTTCCAAATGAAATTTCAAAATTGCTAAAAATAACACTTGTGAAATAAATTTAGTAAACTGACCTTCTGGGAAAGTTTCGCTGCCACAAGTAATTTTGAATTTATTCCATTAGTTTCCTTGCCTGACCTTTTATTATATTTTTATTCAAATACACTGTGTCTTCTCTACTTATAGTGTCGGTTTCAGTCATAAAATTTCTTGAACCAAATGGAAAAAACTACCAATGGCATGCAAATCTGGTAAGATAAAACTTTTCTAATTAAATTTTTTCAATATAGAAAAAGAATATATTCTTCACTTATGGAAGAACCATATAAGTAAGAGGAGTTTGACTTCATTAAAACAGTAAAAAATTATACTCTATTTGAAAATGAAAAATCCAAATTTGATACTGGAAATCACTGATAACAAAACCGAATATACATTCCAGACAGACTGAAACCTTCCTTTACTCTTACTGAAAATGATATACAAACATGGTACACTATATAAAGACGTATTATTATAAATGTAATTTTTTGTTCTACATCTTCAAAACAAGTGCACAGTTTAAATCTGTAGTTGCTATGACTTCACATGAAAAGGCAGAAAAGATATCACAACCACCCTATCTGTGAAAATTCACAGGGGCTAAAGATATATTTTGATAAGTTATGAGACCTTGGCTACACTAAAAGGCTATGCCTAAGAATTCCAGCTTTCCTGCACTCCAATTCACTTTATCCTATTTTTGAGACAAGTGCTTTTAAATGCTTCACCAGAGTCATGTGATCCTATTTTCCTGTAAGCTTCCTTTACTCACACATCCTCCAGCCTAATTGCATTTTATCTCTGACAAAAGATGCTGCACATCACTTCCTTCCTACCTGGGGCTTTAGTCCAAGACCTTCCAAGGGAGCAACATTCTCAACTCTTACCCAGAGAGGACACAAAGCAGCGCAGTAAGACTGAAGGGAAAGAGGCTCCTGCTGCCAAGGGTCACAGGGCATTGCCTGGCAGGAAACAGACACTCTGCATGTGACATCCTGCAGGATTCATTTGTCAGGTGAGGAGTCTGAGAGCCCACACTGCACCAGTAGAATTGTAGGAAAAAGTTTCCTCAAACAAATGTGCATCACAACAGTCATGGGTACTTATTGTGCCCTAAGTGTACAGTTATATCCATCCTCCCCTAAAGCACCAAAATATTTGAAAGTAGCTAACTACCAAATTTGGTCTGAAAAGCATGTTGCAATTTCCTTCTGCTTTTCTTCCTTCATATATTTAAAGTGTTCTTTGGAGAAGGAGCAAAGAAGCAGTGAGTTTAATTTTTTATGCAGGTTGGTTACAGAACATATATGAATACAAGTCAATACATGGATGAGTAGGATTGAACATGAATACCTCATTTATTTATGAGAATCCTTGCGTGCTGTGTACATTGCACACAGAAAATACCTACTGACAGTGAGATAACTGGCAGGCTGAGATTTGTCATCTATGTCAAAGCAGGCTTTTGTTGTCTATCTCTTTTATCTGCTCATGCAATTGGAAAAGGATGTGGTGATATAGTGTCCTGAGGTGGCAAAGCTGTTGCTTGCTTCATGAGTAGCAGAATCACAGAATCATAAAGGCTGGAAAAGGCCTTTAAAGTCATCAAATCCAACTGTCAACATAGCATCACCAGCATGTTCACTATTAAACCATGTCCTCAAGTGCCATATCTACACGGTTTATGAACACTTCCAGAGAAAATGACTCCACCTCTTACTCGGGAAGTCTTTTCCAATGCCTTATGAAACTTTCCGTGAAAAAGAAGTTTTTCTGATTTAAACCTCCCCTCTTGCATCTTAAGGCAATTTTCTTTTTGCCTTTCACTTGTTCACTTGTTCACTTGCCTTGTTCACTTGTTCTCACCTGGCTACAGCTTCCTTCCAGGCAGCTGTAGAGAGTGATAAGGTCTCCCCTGAGCCTCCTTTTCTCCAGGATAAACACCCCCAGCTCCCTCAGCTGCTTCTCACAGGACTTGTGCTCCAGACCCTTCCTCAGCTCCCCTGACCTTCTCTGGACTCACTCCAGCATCTCAATGCCTTTCGTGGAGTGAGGGGCCCAAAGATGAACACAGGATATGATGTGTGGCTAAAGAACTCATCAGTAAGAAATTGTGCGAAACTCACTGCAGAGAAATTCCCAAGCTACTTTTTTTCTTCCTTCTTCCACTTTCTTCTGCATTGGAAACTGACACCTGTTTGAAGAGACTTTATCCGAGAAACCATTGCACATTTTTGATAGCTAGAACATGCGAAGAATTAATCCCTTCAACTCAACTGCTCCCTGCTATTAGCACCTGTCAGTGGGGAGTCTACATCAATTCCTGATGAAAAGTTATTCTCTTTGTGGCTCTCCAAGCTACTGCTACTTAATACCTAGCGTGGTTCTAGGAGATGAAAATCTTTGGGAATGGGAAGCTCATGAAGTACACAGAAACACGTTGAAAGACAGAAGGGAAAGTTAAGAAAACACTAAATCATGAGATGCCACACACAGAATGTTCAGCCCTCACATTGTAACCATTGCATTCACACATTATGAGATAAAACACAGTCCAAGATTCAGAGAAATATTAGACTTTGTAGACTCTCTCCACTATCAAGATTTAAGGACTGCATTCATTTCTTGCAGGGAGATTTTGAAGACAACTGCTATTTTTTCTGTTCAAACATCTCCTTGGAAGGCTAAGAGGAGGGATGGTGAAGAGTGAATATTAAAAATAATCAAAAGCAGGTAGCACACGGATGCTGGACACACAGACCATGCCATTGTTAGAATATCCTGCTGAGGCAAAACACAGCAATAAATGCAGTCCTGAAATGTAGTAGAATATAATTTTTTCTGTGCAGCTCTATTCACTTAAAAGAGGTAAAATAGGCATTTTTCAGTAGTGGACAGTTTCATTTCATCCTTAACTAATAGAAATTGGGATAAATCTATTGACTTCAAAACAATTAATCCATTTGCACTGATTTTTTTCTCTTTTGTCAAAACAAAAGTAATTTTAACTGAAGGAAACGAGTTGATTTTTACCAAAATTGCCATAAGAGAACAATATAAACCTGGTTAATCTCTTCATAAAACCACTTTGAAAAGTCCATTTCTCATGGCTTTTGGGATTTTTCAGAACTCTGCTTTCTGATTTCATTAGTCTTAAAATGCAGCAACAGCTGTGACTTTAGTTAGTCTCACTGTGTGTCTTTTTTAATGATGTTTAGTTATTTGACTTTATTTTTTCAGAAAACAAGGCCTAGTCCTAAAAAATAAAATTGCTATTTCTTAGGTTTTGTTTTGTTCCAACTTAACAGAAAAGATGTAAAACAAGAAAATAGCAAGATTGACTGTTAATGGAAAGTAGAAATTTAAAGAGTTCTTTCCATTCTACCAAGTGTCTTTATTCTGTCGAGAAAATTTGGGATTCTAGTGTGGGAATTAGAATAATTCCCAAATAATTAGAATCAATGATGTATTTTACAATACCTTAGTGCCAGTGAAAATTGCCAATAATCATCGCTGTTCAGATTCTTATATCATGGCATATTTCAGGATCTGAGAAGTCATGTTTAAAAATTGGCGCATCAAACATAACAGAAATACAAGCTACTTTATAGTGTCCAGACAAAAAAGCTGTATTATTTTTGAAGGAACTTTTTAATAAAGAGAAAGGAACTGAGCCATTATACTAAATAAACGATCACTGATGAATTTCCAGAACTAGGATGAGTTTACAACTCTAAAGTTTTTTTGAGACAGAAATTCTTAGTGATCTTTTGCAGACAGCTGCTTTGTTCTGCAGTTCTTCCCTTCAGTCTAAGGAGGTTGGGGGGAGTTCACTGTAAAGCAACTTGGTGACCTCAGTGAAGCAATGAAAGAATACAGGTGTTCAGAATATGTACCCTCAAATGATACTGGCAGCATAAAAATGACCATGTCATACATTTTGTGCTCTTTTTTGTGCATGCAATCACAGTCATATTGTATTAATTTACAGATGGGACTAAAAATGAGTAAGCATAATTTTCCCTAATCTCCCTATATCACAAACATTAAATTTCTCTCCCTTGTCCCTGCTCAGAGCAAAGGATAACTTGCCCTTCTGTGACTTATGGCTTGTATATGTTCAAATACATGTCAGAAAAGCAGCCTGTGTTTGATGATAACACAAAATGAAGCATTTATCACTTCACTTGAAACTTTGCTCCAATGATTAAACATTCTCACTGTTTAATACATGAGTTTAATGTTTAAAAATGTGTCTGTCTTCAGTTTACGTGGGTTCACTTCCAGCCACTGGTTTCTTTTATGTTGTTCTCCTGTTTCATTTGTGGTTGATGCAGGGGACAGGGACACTTCCCACTAGACCAGGTTGCTCAAGGTCCCAGCCACCCTGGCCTTGAACACTTTCAGGGGTGGACATCCACAACTTCTCTAGGGAATCTGTTGCAGTGGCTCAGCAGCCTCACAATAAAGAATTTCTTCCTAATGTCTGATCTAAACTCACTTTCTTTCAGTTTAAAGCCACTTTGCCCTTTCCTATCACTAGATACCCTTAAAAAAACACCCCTCTGCAACCTTCTTGTAGGATCCCATTAGGTACTAGAAAGTTGTCATAAGGTTCCCCCGAAGACTTCTGCTCTCCAGATTGAGCGATCCCAACTCTCTCAGCCTGTCTTCAAAGTAGATAATAATCTTTGTGGTGGCCCTCTGGACTTGCTCCACCAGGTCCATGTCATTCCTGTGCTGGGACCCCAGAGCCGATGCAGCACTGCAGGTGGGGTCCTATCAGAGCAGAGGGGCAGAATTCCCTCCCTCCCCTGATGGCCACGCTGCTTTGGAGGCAGCCCAGGACACGTTTAGCTTTCTGGGCTATGAGTGCCCATGGCTAGGTCAAGTTGAGATCTTCACCCACCAGAACCCCCAGGTCCTTCTTGGCAAGGATGTTCCAAATCCCTTCATTTCCCAGGCTATTTTAATACCATGGTTTGCTCTGAACCAGCTACACCACCTTGCACTTGGTCTGGTTAAACCTCAGGAGGCCCCAAGGCCCCACTTCTTGAGCTGATCCAGGTCCCTTTGGATGGCATCCTGTATTTTAGTAGTGTCAATGGCACACCACTCAGCCCGGTGTCATTGGCAAACTTGCCGAGGGTGCCCTCGATCTCTTTGTCTCTGCCTTTGGTGAAGACATTAAATAACACTGTTTCCAATATGGTCCCCTGAGAAGCATCACTTGTCAGCAATAGCCATCAGAACACTGAGCTGTCCCCCACTGCCCTCTGGATGTGACTGTCCAATCACTTTCTTATCCATTGAACAGGCCACTCAAATTTAACAAAATGTAAATTTTGATGAGACTTTATACCAGTCACTGTTGAAAGCTCCTACAGATATAATGAGAGCTAGATACCAAGTATGAGACAGACACTAGGAGAAAAGCCCATAGAATCAGCTAAACAGTAGATACCAAGGATATGCACAGGCTGAAGCTATTGGAAGCCAGAAAGTCATAACAGATCTTGTTGAGCTGTATCTGTCTGGTACTCCTCAGGGGAGAAAGGAGAAGAATGGGGAAATGCTGAAAGGAGACAAGTATCACTGTAACAGCAGCAGTTATAAAGACTAAATTATTCTGAAATTTGAGGTAAAGCCCAAAATATTTTCATCACTCATGACTGACCAAAGAGAAGATAAATTCCATATTTTCAGTGTTCATGCTTGTATTTGCATGACTATTACATTAGTGGTCATAGAACTGATAGCATGGCTCAAGAGAAAAAAACCAAAGCATTGTCTGCTATGGTGATCCTCCTGAGCAGGTTGGAGTCAACTTTTTATTCTACATTGAAGGTAATCATAGCTCACATACTGTCTAATCAACAGTCACGGCAAGCTTGGGGGGAATTAAAGAGCAATGCAATCATTGTGCTTCATAGTATGAATAGCATTTGATGACGCATTGCAGAAACAGCCAGAAATAACATGGGAAAGGATGTTTCACAGAACAGATTGCACCACGAGCTCCAGCTACCAAGCTTAGGAGGTTGCAGCTCAACTGTTATCCATCTGCCTATGTTCCCTACACAAATCGTGTGGGTTAGCCCCTTCTATTTCTGTTTCAAAGATATCAAGACAACTGAACACAAGAAGTAGGTGGAAGTCTCTTGACACCTGAAACTCTCAGCAGCAGCATGATATGCTGAGGCTCACCTGTGTTGGGAGCCAGGGGTGCTCACCCAGTTGCTGGTGTCATCTTTTAAGGGGAGAAAAAGTTCACAATCTCCTCTCTCTGCCCTACCACCTCAAAGCAGCAGACTCATGTGGGTTTTCTTTCCAAAAATTAAATGCATTTTAGTATCCTTTTTATGCTTTCTTAAAGTGTGTGTGGGGTGGTTGTGAATGGTTTTGGTTTCCACTTTTTAAATTTGCTTTAAATAGCATAACATATAATGTTGATATTTCTTGAAGATATTTTTTCTCCGTGTTTGCTGTCCACATTTTTATATGAAATGTCTAGATGGTGGCTCAGTACAAGTCAGTCTGGAAAGCCACCGCCAATAGACATGTAGGGCATACTTAGCTTTTGATATTAAGAGAATAAAGCAAGATTCCACTTGAAAAAGTGACTTGACATGGCTGTAGGTAAATTCATAAGATAAGTTACAGTGCTTGTGGAAAAACATATTCAACAGTTTACTTTACTCTGCATCCCAATACCCTAGTAGTTAAAACTATTATGTATTTTATATGCTTGGAAGTGGTTATTTTGGCAGTTGTTAATACATGAAAGTGCAATACTGAGCATAAACCCTTTATTTTGCAGTTAGCTGAATAGCGGTTTTGTATTGTTTACACACATTTATTTCAGTATTTGCAGTAATGATCAATTTTATAGAGGGTTTTATGTGTGATAAACATGGGCAATACCACCTCTACTTTGATTTTGTCATTTGATCTCAGTAAGCTAAAAATCAGTTCTGCAGAGAAGCACTTGCTGGTGTTGGTAGATCTAAGGGTGACCGTGAGCCCTTTGGAAAAATACAGCAAACAGCATCATGGGCTGCTTTAGGAAGGGTGTTGCAAGTTGAGGGATGTGATCTTTCCCCCATACTCAGCACTGGCAAGGCACACCTGGAATACTGTGTCCAGTTCTGTGCTTGCCAATACAAAAGACACATGGGTGTGCTGAGGTGAGTCCAGTGGAGGGCCAGGAAAGAGATTAAGAGCTTGAAGCTTGGAGCATCTGCCTGCAGAGGCAGAGAGATCTGGGACTGTTTAGCCTGGAGAAGGCTCAGGGCATACCTTATGAGTGAATACAGAGACCTAGTAGTACAGACTAAAGGGGAAGGGAATCTGTTCCCAGGGGAGTAGAGACAGGACAGGAGGCAAAGGACATGAAGCCAATACATGAAGATGCATGCAGACTAAGGAAGATGTGACCAAACACTGGATCAGCGTCCCATGGGTCTTTAGTCTTCTTCCTTGGAAATGCTCAAAAGCTGATTGGAAGTGGTCCAGAGCAATGTGACATATCTGGTCCTGCTTTGAGCAGTGGGGTGAGATTACACAACCTTCAGAGCTGGATCTGATCTCGCCTGTTTTGTGAGGCTGTGATTCATACATTTCCCTGTCTATTTCACATGTGAATAGAGCCTCTTTACCAAACCCACTTCTTTGAGTGTTGGGACTGAAACTGGGTAATAGATTTTAAACAGATATTTTATCTGTATGAATTCAACTTAGTCTAGTTTTAAAAGGAGACAACTTCGTGGATTCAGACAACTGGTACAACTTTCCTTGGAAAAGTTACTGCAGCGTGTTCTACACTTGTAGAGTCTGGTGGCCAAAGAACGGCTTGCCTCAGTGCTGCCCTGCTGCCCAGATCAGTTAAACTAAAGCAGAGACTCAGGGGATCATGAGCCTATAAAACAATGTCATGACATCTCAAGACAGCTTGTAAGATACGATTCAAAAATCAGGATAGCCCAATATTGATAAAGATCTGGACTTGTTACTGAATTAGCAGACCTTCCTGGGGCCCTGACTATGCAACCTTGACTACCTTTTCTATCCATTTCTATATCAGTTTTTTACAGGCATTTTGAGCATTTTGTGGAAAGAGTTGTCCCATAACTCCTGCTATTTGTCCTCTGAAATTCCTTGAGCAATCAAGCCTAGTGGGCCTGTTTCTGTTTATTGTCTCTGGAGTAAATATTGTCAGTCACATTTTCTTTACATTTCAATTGACCTCAAGAGGGGAAGACTCCTTTATACTGCTGACAGTGTATGTTACATGTGCTGTTATGACTTCTTGGAACAACCATTGAGTGGACACTGTAATATAAATATACATTCTCCCCAGTACATTTAAGGAGCTAATATTTTTTATTGCATTCAGAAATTGAAAGAGTAATTTAGAAGGGTTAGATTATGAGGCATATGCAGTTTAATATCACAACAGCAGAGAAAAGTGCTTAGAGATGTTTGCTTGGATAAGCGGTTTGATATGGAACGTTCTGCATTTGTACTGTGATGATCATACTGATTTTTCCCTCTTTGTCCCTCATCTTGTATAGTAAACTAACATAATTACATAACTTAAAATCAGATGTGAACCTGCCTACTACCACAAACTCATTACTGGAAAGAGCATTAAAGTGTGAGGTTGGGTATTGCTGCCAGAATCGTGACCTCCTTGATATGCAGGTTTTGTGGCTATGCATTTTCTTTTAAAATCAGGGAAACGCCAGAAGTGTTGTTGTTACATTTGTTACCATAGAGCAGGGATATCTCATTTGGTGCAGAACCCAGATTAATTCCTCTCAGTAGGACGTACTGAAATAAAGCACAGATGAATGGTTACATACCTATGTTTCCTCACAGATTTGAAATGACAGTCTGGTATGCTTCCTAAAGCAAAATGCAGCTACTTAACATTCTTGTAAGTCATCTCACAATTACCATGATCCACAAAAGGACACAGCCCCAGGTTAGCATTCAGAAAACTCTTGTCACATGCAGCTGAGGACTCTTAAAAACTTCATTAGGAGAGGCATAAATTAACAACCTGGGAAGAAATATGTACTAAGAGACACGTTGAGGTAGAAATTCTTCCAAAAGAAATCCAACAGAACAAAATAAGCAAGGAACCTCTGATACTGACACTGTCTCCCTTCCTTAGTGATGAAAGTATGTGGAGCTTTTTGCAGTAGTCATTAAAGAAAAGAAAAAGAAGAAAATGAAAGTTTGAAACCTTTTTCTACCAAAACTCTTTAGTTTTTCATTCAGTATTAAGTCATTGAATAAAAATGCATTAAGTTCTGATTTTCATTTCCAGGTTCCCTGATTAGCCTGTCTGCCATGATTAGCCGTGGCTAGTTACTTCTGTGTTGCACCAGAGCAGATCAAAGAGGTAAAGAAGTCTAGCACATCACATGGGATGTAATCCATCCAACAAACTCTGTCCTCAAGGAATCTGTGCGTCTGTGCATTTGTAGGCAGGGAACAGAAAGCTCATGAAAATAAGGGGTAAATTAAAGCTCTCTTAGTAGCAGCTGCACACATTCCCAGATCAGGTTTGCATAACCCCAGAGCTGTTAGGTCTCAGTGTTTAAAATGAGGCTTCTCTGAAAAATTAAACTGAGTTGAAAGAGGTCAGCCAAATGGTATCCTCCATCAGCCCATGGATGGGGGCTCCCAATAGCAGAGATCTGAGGAAAGACTGCTTCTCTGAGACATAAAGGTTCACTGAGCAAGTTCCAAGGAGAGTTTAACTCTGTACAGTTAATTAAGACATACAGCATTGCACAAATTTATTAGCACCATACAGAGGCTAGCCAGTCTGGCCCCAAGGAGCCCTTACCTCCATCGAGCTTATAGGTAGCTCCAATATTACATGCTGGATGCTTTCTATTAAATGATGCTCAAATCTGCCGAAACACTCAGCTCTTAAGGAGAGAGGCTAGACTGTAAATTTAAATTTTAGATTCCAGATACTTGGACATTTCACTCACATTTTGAGTACATCTAGTATACTGCTTAAAAGATTTAATAAAATCAGGTAGGTTAAGAGCCTCTCATGAGAAGTTCTGAGAACTTGAACAAAATCTTTAACCAGTATCTTAATAGTTTCAGGGTGAAAATGAGTAAGGGAGCTTGCAAACACCTAACCCAGGTGTCATTCAGTTGCTGGGATGGGTTTGGGTACATTTCCTAACACTCAACTAACTCTGCTTTGAGAAACCTTGTGAGATGTTGATTAAGCACTAAGAAATAAGAATTTGGAGGAAAAAAATAAACTTGAAGATGCAAGTAGCATAGAGAAGATTAGGTAGCAAACACACAATAAGAATGTAGTTGTTTGAGGGAGTCATAAATAAAAATATTAGGAGCTAAAACTGACATAATACAAAGAATGTCCCTCACTGTGCATCAGACACTGCCAGGAAAACAAAGATCTCAGTAGAATAGTATTTCATGCTAAGAAGTGCACTTCGGAATCTACTGATCTGTGGTTAAAAAATGACGCCCCCTACCCATTTGACTCTCATCTATTTACATAGCACTTAATACATTCATAAAATGCTGCTCTATCTGGCACACTTTTCAGTTTATGCAAGCGACAAACAATCTAAGCAATTGGATTTGTTCCAGTGTAGACATGATTTGCTCAATAACTTACAGCTGAGATGTAATCACGATTGTCTTAGAATTTTCTAGAGATTAGAATTAAAAGGTTGGTTTTCTAATATTATATTCATGTATCTATTATAAATTGAGAGGTAACAAGCATTAATCGCCTCCTGTCTGCAGTTCTTATTCACATTAATGAAATAAGCTTCTAATTCTAGGATATAGATGATACAACACTTATTTTGATACAAAAAGCTAAAATAAAGACAGTCTCTGGTCCTGGGAGGGACAGGTAGTGCTTCCACAAGACAGCTGGAGCATAACAAAGACAAACTAAGCACTATTTCCCAAGATACATGAAGCACATGCCAGATGGATTGAGAACCTATCTCGTGTGATGAAATACTTCCAACCAAAAAAGCCACAAACAGTCCTGGAAGAACAAAGAGAGGACAGGATAGCATTACCTTGTATTTCATCTTTACTTCACATAAAATCTGGACAATATCAGCATTCAGGAGACGTGCTCTATTTCCCTATTTGCCTTTAGACATCCAGTTGAAGACGCTGTTTGTACCCATCCAACAGAAAATTTTTTACATTACTTGGATTGATTTATATGCTAATGACATTTAACACGTCTGTCAGACATGAATTGTACTTTTCTTCAATTGACCGATTTTTGCCTATCTTAGGAACAGAGTAAGATTTTAATCACTTCAGCTCAGACAGAAGTCAAGACAATAAGATACAAGGTAACAAAACCTCAAAGCAGTTGAAACCTTGCTAGGATTTATGTAACTATTTGTTTTGCAAAGGAGTTAGGAATCCTAGGATATATCTGTATATTATTGCTTTAAGCCAAAATTGTTATTTCTGTTTGCAGCAAGATAGGCTACCATAAATATTACTACTTTGAAGCATGCTGAGAGGCCACTTACTTAACAGGTTAAGGCAGTTTCTACCTCGGACAACCAAACTACCAGGGATGCGTGCAATCATGATCCAGCTGCATGCTACCAACTCCCAGGCTTTTCTGCTTCTTGCACAGCTCCCAGATACAGGTTCTGAACAGTTATGATAAATAATTTGGTGACTACCAGATCCCCAGCACTGCAGCCAGCATTACTGCTGAGGTATTTCTGACTGATCTTCCCCGATGCACCCTTTAGAAAGCAGAGCTCTCTGCTTAATTTCACATTCACATTCTTGGCTTAAGCTCCTATCTTCCCTCCATGGATTTTATTAAGAGCCAAGTTTTGAGATACAACTGTCTGTGTGTTTCTTGGAGAATAAAAGTGATAGAATGACCTGAAATCAGAGCCAAAGTGTTATGGTTGTTAGTCACCACTAATTATAAAGCACCTACAACATGTGATTGCTATTTGCAATAACTTGCCATGCAAGAAAAACATTTTCTTGAGCTGCCTGTGAATGTAGCAGTGCCAGTAAGGGCATTGTAAGTCATTAAGTTCTTTGCTCACAGGCTACAGGGGAGTCTGGAAGATATTTTTATTCTCAGATGAATCTAAAATGGGGTGTGTCTTCCTGAAGCAAATTCTTCCTCCCAAAGGTCAGTCAAGGTAAGCTGAGAGACTTAATTGCATGTGTTAAGTGATGCTGTTTAAACCACAAAAAAAATTGGAAGTAAGTGATGATTTCAAGGTACCTTAGGTATGGAAAATTCCATGAAGAACAGAAAAACAGTTGAAACTACTCTCTTTCACAGTACACTGCCTGTGTGCCAGGTAGCCCAGCACAACAGAAATCACATCCCTTTTCACAGTTCTGGAGGGATCACGGTGTGGCCGTCTGGGAGTAGAGTGGTCGGCACCTGCTTGGCAGGTCCCATCAAGGCTGCGAGTTAGAAACATGGAAATTTTAACTAAATTACTTCATCAGTGGAAACAGTTCAAGAAATGTGAATGTGCATGGATAGATTTATTTATTTTTTAGCCCAAAGCAGTGTCTGACAAATCGAGTCATTTGCAAAAAGGTTAGAGTCAACATATTAACACCCCATTAAAGGAAACAAATCATCAAGTGCATATTCTGTTCCTACAATATTCTAAGTAGTTTGACTGGAAGAATCAGAAACAACTGGTGCAAGGCCCGTTATGTTAATACAGGTATCTTCAGGAGCAGCACTTTGTTCAGTATAAAAACTGTACAGTAATTGACAGAAGAAACCCCAGCATATTAATAAGCAAGTTTCTGTATTCAGAATTAAGTTTAGTTTATCAGGAAGTGACAGTCCATGGATTTTGAATTTCTGTAGCTATAATTTCTTTTCTTAAATGAATTATGCTCATGAATAAAACAAAAACATTCTGTATTTGTTATAGCACTTATTTATTATTTCTTTTTAATGTTCAATGGATGACCTATTTGTCTTCTAATTACTTTCTTACATAGAATGGGACTAAAATAAAAATTTTAGCATCTGTGTTGAACTGCCACTTTCATTATCTTGGAAGTAAGTGTGAAGATATTTAGTTCATACAAGACCTTGGTATTGCTCCCAAGCAACTTATTGGAACTTCATACTTCTGACTAATTTTTTCAGGCTTCGTGCTGGATTGAGATTGTATTTGTAAAATTCTCAGCAATTGCTGAGAAGAAAAATCTCTAGAGGTAATGCCTTTTCTAATTTGAATTTTCCAACCCTAGGAACAGCAGTTTGGTGTAGAGGTACAACTTGCACCAGTGCAGTTCACTCTGCCTTTTCTCTACAGCAGTTCTGCACCAAGAGTTGTTTTCTGCAGTCTTCTAGCTATGAAACAAGTGAATGCTCTATTTATAGATAAACTTCCTGTGACCCATGGAAAGACTTCCTTTAGTTTCCCCTTACGTTTTAACTTGTTTAAAATCCCAAGAAAGTTATTTCACTTTTCAACTACTAATGCCTTCTTAAAAAACCCATATAGATATGCATTAGCTGACTATTTGTTTAAAGTGATCATGGACATACCTACTTAAAATTATATCAGTTAGTTTAGAGTACCTGCCATCCTGAAAAGATCCCATACATTTTTCGATAACTTCATAGCTTTTCTTCATTTTTGTGAGCAGTTCCTTTCAACTCATAAAACAGCATAGTATATTTAGCTCGTGAAGAGATACTAAACCAAAAAGGAATAAGAAAGCAAGAAGAAAGTAATATTTTTAATTAACCTATGTTCTGGGTTTTCAGATTATATTTTTAAAATTAATCATGGCATTCTGTTTGCCCAGGTAATACAACAAATATGACTGATTTAAATTTTGTCTCCATCTGTCACTATGCCCCTACTCCTAGTTCGGTTTCCTCCTTCCCCCCTCCCCCCTCCCCCCCAATGAGAAGCAGAAGGAATTCAATTTCAGTCATTTCAAGCATATGTTTTCCACCATGTAGAAATTGATAGTATAAAGCTCCTGGCCAAAAATCCTCATCATTCAAGCAATAATTACAACATGCCACACAAGGTTTGCGACAGCCAAAGAAAACACAGAACAAAGTACTGTGTTTCTGTCTTTACCCAGACTGTGTTGGTTGCATTCATTTGCATACAGCTGTCTACACCTTGGCTACTTTTGCAGTGAACAGGGAGAGGTGGAATGTTCAGAAGTGTCAATATTTCTCATTTCACCAAAAAGTAAATGAAAATAAACCGGTTCAGAAATAATATTTAGGACATTTTGCTCCTATCCTGGTGATTGTCAGAAATTTGCATATTTGTATGCATTTTCAACAGTTAACATCCCAAATTGCTATCAGCAGTAGGTCAAATTATTGAACATTACTGGATGTTCTCTCTGGCAGATGAACTGACAGAAAAACCTTTGAGATACTTGTTTTGGAAAATTTCCCTAGAACCCCCAAATTCTTGAGTTTTCTGCTTGCCTTTAGAACTAGAAACTAGTTATACTGCATGCCTTGTGCTCACAAGAAATAAAGATCCAGGATTCAGTATCTTGAACTGCTTTGTTAATTGTATGCTCTCTGATTTTTTAAGTCAAGGCAAACGTCCTTTCATGGGGCAAACTCATCTGGAGTTTGAGGCATTAGAGAGACAATGTGTTAGAACACATATGGATACACAAACCTTTGAACATTACAACAGTGGTAACATACCCAGAAAATTTGGGAATAGCCTGGAATTCTGAAAAATAAATTAGTCTTTACTGCAAAAATATCCATAATATCTAGCTGATGTCAACAGTTATAACCGGTTTTGTAGGAGGAAAAGAAAAATTTCACCATCTTTCTTACTGAGATATCCTGTGAATTCTAGAAGAGCAGTATCCACAGAAATCAGTAGCAGCAGTCAATACCTTCAAGTATCATTGCAGAGAAGCTAGAAATGAAAATTGCCATAAATTACTTTTGTACTCAGATACTTCTATTAAAAATTACAGTCCCTTTCCCAAATTCACAAAAATGTTCTCTACTTCTACTGATTTCCCAGTCATACAAAATACTAAAATTATGGGAAATTTGCTTTTGTTTTATTTTCACCATGCTTTTTACTTCAAAAGACATTAAAATATGTGTAAAACATTTTCTTCTTTAACCCCTACAATTGTTTACCTGATACATAACACCAATAAACATTTATCAGAATCTTATTGTACTCACAGTAATTTTACATGCTGTGAAGGTCAAACAAGCCTAAAAAAGGAGTTTTTGCATAAGCCATGTAGCAGATGGTTCATTGCACTAACATAAGCAGACAACTTTCCCTCCCTCCCATCCCTCCAAATATCCAGACTCTTCAGATTTTCAGGTACTAACATGGGCCCGTGTCAGTGCTGGCATGTGACCTACTTTTAAGACCTTATTAGTGAGCTCTACCTCTGTGCAGAATCCCACCTTTGCTGAATTGTGGCCTACAGAGATTTGGATTCTGGTGGCAGTTTCACAAGTTCCCATTGCATTCTCTCCTCTTCATTCCCACTGCTTCTGCACTTCACAGAACCCTCCGTGCACAGAGTGTTGCAGACACCTTTCCTTCCTCTGTGCCAAGCTATTACTGCTCCAGTGAGCATGGTCTTGTCCTTACTTGTCTCCACATGTCTTGCTGTAAACGGTAGTTCAGCTGCATCCTACTGAGTTTATTAAGCCCAAATTGAATGCTCAAAATTAAAATTATGATTGTTCTACCTTTAATGGGTTTTTTTTGCATATTTACTTGATGTCTCCCTCCTCTCATCTAAAATTCATTTATTTGTACTGCTCCAGAAACTGAAGAGTTGATCAAGGAGTCCTTGAGTATCAGAATAAGGATATTTAGGGGTTTTTTTCCCTAATCATATGAATTTTGTATATTACTTCATTCTGGGAAGTTGTTGACATCAGAACTTGACAGATGTTTTGTTTCCTTGGAAATAAAACTGAAACACTGATACAGTCTCTTCACAGGAGGGAAAGAACTAAAATAATTTTGTTTGGAGTGCTTTGAAATACTACTCTGATCTTTCAAAAAGTTTTTTGGCTCTAGCTGAATCCAACCTTTCCCAGAGCCAAGAGTTTTACAGAATTAATATATGGCTTCTGTCAGAAAACTTTGAATTTTAGTAAATGTTTTATGGAAAAGATATTCTCATTAACATAGTGTAAAGTACTCTGAATGTCTTTTCCCACAATTGGACTTTGTTGGTGTATTTCCTGCACTTTGCCTTGGTTTTGTGTGCTTTGTCTGTGTGAGATTACATGGGGTTTTCCTTAACATGAAAAATCTTATCTTTTGTTGACGGGAGTGACCTTTACTATTTTTAGAGCATAATGCAAGACCCATCTTTTCTCATGAGCCTTTCCTCAGTAACGAACAATGACGTCATATCCCAGGAATACTTTTAAGAAAACAGTCAGACCCTTAGTAACTAGATATGAAAGACTAAATGAAGACAGGGAAATTGAGGCCTTTTACAAGATACCTCTTCACCACAAACTCTTGGTTATAACCATAATAACTTTGTTTTGCCTAACCAAAGAAATTATAACAAAATAGTCACAGCAGCTTAGATTTCATCAATCAAATATACTCCAGGTTCTCAGACAGGATTAAATAGCTCCTGGAACTTCTCTAGGCTTCATGCACCAAGGCCATGTCTTGATGGCTGTAATTACAGAAACACCACAGAATATTCCGATTTGGAAGGGCCCCCCCACGAGGACCATCAAGCCCAACTCTTAAGTGAATAGTCCATACAGAGACTGAACCCACAGGCTCAGCATTATTAGCACCAAGCTCTTACCAACAGAGTTGATCTCAGGATCACTGTACACCTTGATTGCAGTGCAGCCAAAAGACCATTCTCATCCAAAGAAAAAGCCAACACCTGAAGGGGTGAGGGTCACACACAGAGCACTGCCCTGCCTCTCATCCATCTAGAGACTACTGAATATACAGCACACTTCTGCTCAGAGACTCAGATCCTAACTTTCAAGATGAGTGGTTTTTAACCAGAATATAAATGAAAAGTGTGGAAAATCTATATGAAATCCATAAAAGCCCCTCAGGCATTTCAGCCACTGCTAGACTGATGCTTATTTTTATTTCTAATCCTTGTCAACATCATTATGAAATTATCATTCCCTTACAATTCCAACTAAAATGACCATCTTTAAATCATGAAATACAGAGTGACTTCACTTTTTTAACACTGAAGGATGTTGAAGGCACTCAGATACTACAGTCAGTGTCCGGAGTACAAAACTCCTAAAGTCAGATAAATACAATAGTTAGTCATGCACTCTTGTGTGGGAGAACAAACATCTGATTGGTGCAAGTTAACATTTAAGAGTATTCAGATGGAAATATGTTGGTAGGAGGATTTAGTCACAGAGAAGGAGAGATTGCTATTGTTTTGCTATACAAAGTGGAGCCTCCTTACTCTGGAGAGGATAAAAAAGCAAAAGGAGGAAGCAGACACTCCTTCATCATGGGCACTCTCTGGGAAACTTGACTGACCTCACTTATCAGGGTAAGGACTAAATCTGGGGCAGACAGAGAAATCCAGAGGGGGAAATATTCTACTGCCTTGGGACAATAGGTATTTCTGAACATTATATACACTTGCTATAACAACAATGCCTTATTGACATCCTTTCCCACGTAAAGCAAATTACTTACCTTGTTAACTTCAAGTAGTCAAGAAAAAAGCCACACAGCAAAAGCACAAAAGCCATTTCTCAGTGAGCAAAGGCAAAGGGGCTTACAAATGATGGAATTATGAATAATGGTTAGTATGCAATGGATTCTCCCACTCGCGAGCTACAAATACACTGCATATCATCAAGAGTTTTTAATAATTTTGTCATCTAGATATTTCAAAAATGTTTTTAGATTTCTGCAATGTGTTCAGCAGTGAAAGTGGCATGTATCCAATTTTAGCAATAGACTCTAAGCTATGAATCACCAGAGGAAAACAAAAAAAGTGGCAAGAATAATGTTTAGTCATATTTGTCAGAATATATCAGACCAAGCAAATGCAACCCTCAGGGTTCTCAAACTAAATCTATCAATGTAGAATTCCTGAAATCAGTGAGAATTTTTCCAATTTTTACCCTGATGTAAAATTCAAAGTACCTTGAGGCTGCACCATTTTTGCAAAAAAAAAAAAAAAAGTATTTATGAGATCTGCTGCAGCACTTGGTGAAAACTTTTATTCTCAGTGCAGAGAGCCTTTTGATTTTGGGTGATGAAGGGGCAGGAAAGAACAGGTTATGGTCTAGCATGTTGCATGAAATACTAAGGACTCTGGGTCAGTCTTGAAAGTCTGTGAGTTTTGTCATGCTGCTTGAATAGAAGATATCAGAGCTCTAATGAAAAGCTTTTCTTTATTAGGAAGAGCCAGCAAGAAAATCTGACAAAAAATCTCAGATCTGTGAGTCTGTAAGGTAGTAAGTACCTCTGCCAGGTCATGAACCTTCAGTCCAGAACCTTTCTCTGTCCCCTCAGAGCACTGACGAAGGTCCATTCTTCTCATTATTTGCTATTCTGCTTCGGAAGTCATTCTGCTTCATCCTGTTTAAGATGTTCTGCTGCACAGCAAAAGGATTCAAGATTAATTTGACAAAAAAGAGAAAACAAGTGTCAGCTTGGTTAAACAGCCAGGTAATGATCACACTTACCAGAGGGGGAGAGCTCTTATTTGTAATAATGTTTCAGGCATTTTATCACTGATCTTTGAAAAAGGTAGTGGTGATGCCTTACAAAAGGCTGACCTGAAACAGAAGCAGGACAGAGTTAAAAGAATATAAGTATTTATTAAAGCAAGGTACACTTTGGGCCATGCAGGAGTCTTGCAGAGACTACACCCAAAATGGACATCTAGCAAGTGCTTTTGGGACAGATATACCTTTGGTCCATCTGCATATCAGAAGCCCATTGTCCAATTACAGCTTCGGGTCCTGAAGTCCCAACCCCAGCTTGTCCCCTTCTCTCGCTGCTGTCCATGGTTGTTTACATTTTGGGCTTTTGGAGAAACAGTATGTCCTCGAAACTCAGGCTTAGAGAGAAATTGTTTCGTCTAAATAACAGTAACAGAACACTAGCTGACAATTAATGGAGTCTTAGAGTCATACACTAGAGCAGTCTTGATCTAGAAATAAAAAAGTTAAAACCTAAGGCATCAGAGGAACATGCAGAGTGGCCCATACCCTGATACCCAGAGCAGCAGGAGGAATGTGGGTTTGAACTTTCTCCAGCAGAGGATCAAACTGAACTTGGAAGCACCATAATGGCCACAAAATTCCACCAAATATTTGCAATTTCCCACCTTCTTCAAATTCTATAGCCAGGACACCATGTTAATACCATTACATAAGCAAGAATTTCCAGCTAGTTAGGTCTCTCGTATTACTTCTGCAACAGGTCTCACTTCTTTAGTAATACTAAACCCTTACCGCTTGTAAGAAAATATCAATCAGTTAAGGATAGAGCAGGAGCTGAGCACAAAGCACCAATATGTCACTGCACAAACTTCCCAAAATTATAGCTTCCCTTAAGTAAACTTTCTTATTTTCAAATAAACATAGTCTAAGTGCTGTTTCAGTAATTGTGTTGAGGGCTCCTCTCTCCCTGCAGAACATGTACCTCCCCAAAGTCTAGCCTCAGTACTTTCTCATTCATTTCACGTGGAACAGCTGCTGTTGGAGAGGACAGTCTTAAGAAGGTAGCAGGAGTGAAAGCACTGACATCACTGATAGACCTAACTGAAGTTCTAAACCTGTATTCAAAATTATATCAGGAGAATATTGCTCATCAAGACTTTAGGATGGATATTTGCGAGAAGTAGGGGCTCAAGACCGTAATTTCTTGCAGTGTAGTTTCTTATCTGAAATGCAGAGAAGTCAAATCTATTGACCTCATTAGTCCATCTTTAGGCTCTAACAAGTATTTAAGCAAGGATTTAAATTACTAAAATCACTTCAGAGAAAAAAAAATACCACTAAATTTTGTTATTAGTTTCAAGCTCTAGTTCATGATTCCAGCATGGAAAGTAGACACAGAGCATTCAAACTCTCCTGTTTAAAAAGAGTGTTATAGGATTAAACAAACCTAAGTAGAGCTAACAAAGACAAAGAGGATGAATTAACTGAATTTATGTAGGAGGAAGTTTTTTCATTTATCAAAAATCTAGAAAAATCTAGAATTAACTGAATTTATGTAGGAGGAAGTTTTTTCATTTATCAAAAATCTAGAAAAAACCTTATAGCAAAACAAGTTTGGTAGCAAAAGATTTGCTGCAGGTTTTCCCCTACTTCCTCTCTTCCCTTCCTTTACGGGTGCACAATCTTAGCAAGTTTATTGCAGAATAAAGAGGCAATGTTTTCTGTTTCTTTGGCAGGACAACAGTGCTTAGCAGTTGGTGCGCCAGGAACCTCCCCGAAAAAATTCTCTGTGAAACAGCAGCACCTTTTTGCATTGAAACAAGCTGACAAAAACAATTGCACCACAGATGGGAAATCCTCCTGCTGTTACTATGTGTAGCTGCAACAGTTTGGTTTAACAACCAAAGAGCAAGATGGCTAAAAGATAAATTTTCTAATCAGCTTCCTGACTTCTAAGGGTTGAGAATTTTATCCCATATATAACAGTGTCCCAAAGTTTCTCAATTAAATTAAAAAGTATCACTAGTCCTTAATTAAAAGTTGATAATATATTTCACAGAAAACCATTAACTCCTTTCTCCCATTACCTAGTGGTTTATCTTCTCATACAGAAAGTCCTGTTTTAATATACAGAAAGTCCTGTACTAAGTCACACTGAATTTATGCCTGCCAGTTCCTCTTCACACAAATGAGCCTTTCCCTGGAACAGCAAGGCATTTATGTCAGCAAGAGGCTGAAGTGTGAGCCTCTGCACCTGGAAGTACTGTGGTGAATAGCTGTAAGAACTAGTATGGGCAAGCAAATTCCATTACATGGATACTTCAGAAGCTGATTTTCAAACCAGCTTAATTGAAAATTATTTGTTTTCCCTTCACTCTTTTTTTAGACTGGTACTCCTGTTCCAGAGCATTAACAAAGCCTGCCTGCTGTGCAAATACTGAACAGCCCAGACTCACCAAATATGCATGGCAGCTCAAATTCCTCAGAAACCTTGCCAGGCAGCCAGCCCAGTGATGGAACACAACACTGTCTGCTTCTCTGCCTGGCATGTTGAAATTCCGGTGGTTCTCATCCAGGAGATTCAGCAGATCCATTCAACAGAGCTGCAAATGTAAGTGCTGAAACTGCTGACTGCAGGGTCAGTAATTGACTGGAGATGTTCCAGATCCATTGCTTCCTGGCACTGCAGATCCCATATAACCTCCTTGATGGGCTCAGGGATAGATGCCCCAGCAACAACCCAGGAAGGATTCCTGCAGAATCCAGAGAAACACCACCTCTGCTGACATTTTTAATTTCACAGGTTCAGTAAGTGTGAATGGAATCAAACCTTTTTTTTCTGACTGGCTTTAAATTATTACTACACAACAGTAACATCAAATCTTTTGCATCACATCTGCTGTTTAGCACTATTGATCTTGTCTCTGTTGCAGGAAACAGAATTGGCAGTATCCAAAGAAATATGATGGACCAGCTCACATCACATGTTTTCATTTTGTCGTGCCACAATTCATACTTCAGAAGAGTCCCAGCTCAAAATTACTTTTAAGCCCAGTAAGTCAGTGAGCCAAACCAGCTAGCACTGGTGGTAATGCCTCTGGGGCAGTGTATATAAAAGGAGAAAAAACCTGTTATACAGCCACAGCTGTGAGAGAACAGTGAAAGAAACAGCTATGCAGAAATCAAAGCAAATGAAGGAGGGGGAGGAGGTGCTCCATACTTGAGTGCTGAGGTTCCCCTGCAGCCTAAGAGGAAGACCATGGTGAGACAGCTGTGCTTCTGAGCCCATAAAGATCCATGGTGGAGCAGAAACCCGCCTGCAGCCCATGGAGAGCCGCACACCAGAGCAGGTGGATGCCTGAAAGAGGCTGTGACCCTCTGGAAAGCCTGTGCTAGAGCAGGGTCCTGGCAGTATCTGTGTCTCCAGGGGGAGAGGAGTCCATGCAGGAGCAGATTTGCTGGCAGATTTGCTGTGACACCTCAGGGGACCCATGCTGGAGCACTTCATGAAGAACTGAAGCCCATGAGAAGGACTCACTTTGGAGAAGCTTGTGGAGGACTGTCTCCCTTGGGAGGGACCCCACACTTGGGCAGTGGAGGAGGGTGAGGATTGTTCCCAGGGAGGAGAAAGCAGCACTGACAATGTGGGATGACCTGACTATGTATTAAACTGACTGCAGAATCCATTCCCTGTCCTCCCTGTACCACTGGGAGAGAATTTGGGAGTGGAGTTGAGCCCTAGAAGAAAGGAGGAGTGGGGGAAAAGGCTCTTTAAATATTGGGGTTTTTTTTGTTATTCTGCTCTGATTTGATTGGTAAAAGAGGAAATTTATTTCCCCAAACAGAGTCTGTTTTGCCCATGCTGCTAATTGGTGAGTGTTGTACTTATCTGTAACCTACAAGACTTTAATTATATTTTCTCCCCTGTACAGTTGAGGAGGAGGAGTGATGGGGCACCTTGATGGGCACCTGGTATTTCTCATCGTCAGTTCCTTTTTTATGCTTTTCTTTTTGAGTATTTGTGAGAGTTTTCAGGCTCACTTTCCAGTCACTGAAGTCTTCTGGTTTTGCAAAGGAAAAAATACAGGATATATAATAAAAGTGACTGCTTTTTCCGAGACCAGCAGTGAGTTTAGAGGGGTGTAGCTTGCTGATTTTGCATGTGTCATGGTTTAACCCCAGCCAGCAACTCAAACCCACACAGCAGCTCCCTTCCCCTTCTGTGGGAGGCAGGAGAGAATTGAAAGGGTAAAAGAAAACTTGTGGGTTGAGATAAGAAGAGTTTAATGATTGAAATTCAATGTAATAACAACACAACAATAATAGTAATAATAAAAATAAATTGCAACAAAACCAAAATAACAAAAAGGGAAAAGCAATGAATGGAGGTGAAAACAATTGCTCACCACCAGCTGCTGGATAACCCACCAGTTCCTGAGCAGTGACCCTCCTGGCAAACTTTCCCCCTAGTTAGTATGTTGAACATGACAAACTGTGGTATGGAATATGCCTTTGGCCTGTTGGGGTTAGCTGTCCTGCCTGTGTCCCAGGCTTCTTGTACCCTCCAGCCTCCTCACTGACAGGGCATCATGAGAGGCTGAGAAGTTGACTTAGGGTAAGTGCTGCTGAGCAGCAATGATAAGATCAGTGTGTTACCAACATTATTCTTATCCTGAATCTGAAACACAGCTACTAGAAAGGAAATTAACTCTATCCCAGTCAAAACCAGGACACCATGAAAGAAAGTTTGATGTGGAGCAGCAGCCCTCTCACTTCTCACATTCTTTTTTGTTCCACAGTAAAAAGTAGTGCTGTCCCCTTTGGTTGTGTGAAAATGGAGATGTACAGATTTTGATTGGTTTTTCAGTACATATATGAGAGAAAAGATGCTGTGGGAAAGGCTGCAATTTTCACTGGAATCAGGTGGTGAAAGTAAGGGAAAAAGAGCCACCAGGATCTTTATCCCAGAGCACCATATAGCACCATATAGCAGTTAAATCCACACGAAGAGTCTGGAGTTTTTACAGCATTTGTTTGGGGTGAGGGCAGTTGGGTGCAGAGCAGACTGCTTGATCTAGCACAGCAAGGAGAGGAATCCTTACACTCAAGGCTGGTTGTGATCTCAGAGGATAAAGACTGCCTTATTGAAGAAAAAGAAAGCTGCAACCTCCTACCTAACTAGTAGGTCTCCTTAATATATTTTAGTTTCAATAAAAAGTGTACTTTCCTGAAGTCATTCTGTCAAGAATTCTGCCTAGTTTAAATTGTCATGCCTGCTGTCACATCAAGAATACAATTACAGTCAGTCCCTCTGTTGTAAGGTTAGCTCTTTCAGTATAAAAGCCTTCCCACTGGAGGCAGAGCTGCAATTGCAATTAACTTATTTGATACAACATACAGTGGAACAGGAAACTGACATCTTAAAAACTCAACCTTACAACTGACTCCATTTTAAGGTACGTGGCTTTGAGCAGGTTTTATACATAAAGTGCTTTTGTAAAACCCCTTACTTTGCTTCCTTATTCTTCAGCAAAACATGAAGGAAGCTGGCTAGAGCTGGAAGGAAGCTGGAAGCTGTTTGCACTACTGGATTTACCACTGTGTATGTAAAATGAGGTTTCTGGTGTAATTTTTTCTATGCTCCTTTGAATATAAGCCTTCCATGACAAAAACCCCAATAAACCTACATGCAAAATTAATTTATGTAACACCTAAGGTGTACCTCATACCTAGGGTACTATTGATCATAAAGTAATTTGTAAGAAGTAGTGTAACATTAATTACAGCATTTCTCCCCTGAAAAAAAGACGGTACCGAATTTTTATTTTGCTTACAAAACCCCCCAAATAACATAGAGTCTACTAAAACAACATAGTATAAATAGTATCTACTTCTCCCAAAGAGGAATAGAACATACAGCATAATTGCTGAGAAAAGCAGGAAAGGAAAAAAAAATATGCAATAAGTAAAACCCCTTATCCAAACATCTTGATTTCAGCAATTCTGTTACACTTTAAGGTGAGGACCAAGCCTCTGACCTGCAGGTATCCCCCAGTGAAGATACCCAGATGTACTGCTGGTAATGAGACCAGGGACAGCTGGGGCATACGAGCCTCTCCTCCACCACCTCCAGCCACGCACTCCCTTTAGCTGGAACTGGCAGTCCGCTCTCTGCCTGAGCTGGCAAACTACAGGAAGGACAGCCAGTCACCTGTCAGATTAATTTACTTTCTATCTGCTTAACTGTGACAGCCTCTAGAGTCATTCATCCTACAATCATTAACATTAAGCAGCTAGCAGCAGGGGGAGAGTCCAGGACATGTGTGTGACCCAAATACAATATAAATGGGTTGTCCTGGTCTGTCCACAAGTGCAGAAAGGGAAAAGTTAAATAAGAAAAACAGGCTTCTCTCTCAGAGGTATTCCTAAATAAATGCTAAATGAAGGTGGTTATGAGTACTTCTGCTGTTGAAAACGAAGTGCCCCTTGGGATAAGACACTAAGAGAATATGCTGGTGACTAAGAGGTATTTAAAAAAGCTGAGGGTTTGCAAGGGAAGCACATTCAGCAAGCATCCTCGTCAACTTCTCCTTTGGGAATATTCGTCATGTGTACAGAAATATATACAGCTTTATCTGAAAGAGGCTGGTATTTTTTCATCCTTTGCCTTTCCAGCAGAGGTAGTGGCCATGTGGTTGATTTGTTACACCTCACTGCTTGCGGCTCTTAGTGACAAGTAAGACAGCTGTGACTAAAGACTTTAAAGCACCCACTTTCTCTACCACCCTTCTCTGCTTAGTATTCTTCTCTCTCTTCCTAGTGATTTTTACCAGCCTTACTCTCCCTTTATTGGTATGCTATTTACCTCTTCTTCAGGTCTGCTGGGTCCTGCCATTGCCTATTCAACCTTGTGCAATCTGTCCAGTGATCCACCTATGGCCTGTCATATTTCATATTTCATTTCTGCCTTTTGTTGCATATGCACATTATAGATACATTTTCCTCTGCTTGTCTTCTGCCCAAAAAAGTAAAAAATATGAAAAAAATCAATCCCACTCTAGAAGTTCATATGAGCACATCAGAAAAGCAGAGTCTAAAATCAGACTCAGTAAAATTTATTAATTTGGACTCAGAAGTGTACTAAGGCAGACATGCACTTTCTCCCACTCTCCTGTATAGGTAAAGAAAAGTGAGCCTGCATCAATACTGTTGCATTTGTATTTTCTTCTCAGGTAGTTTGTACATGTGAAACCTGGACTGCTCACAGGAATCTCTCCCGAAGCAAAGACTCCATCAGCACTGGGATAGTTGCCTTGGCTTGCATGCACCCTAGAATAAATTCAAGCCTTTTGACTACCCTTGTCTGTGGCATAAAGCTGACTTGTCCTGCATTTGTGATCACTGCATTTCCAGACCCTTTTGTGTGGCATCTCTGGCTACCTGAGTCTTTACCTTTTGCACTCATTTATTGGCTGCTTCTTTCTATTGATAGTATCTTGTTATTGTCTTGGAAAATGTCATATTGTAAGATTTAGGAATTGCTTTCCATTTTTTTTCAATACCATATTGAAATCCTGATCCCACTCTCCAAAATTTTTACAAACATGACCTTTGTTTTTACTCTCTCAGATTTCATGGCTGTATTCTATCTTGCTTCACTTATTCAGTTTTGGGGTTCAGTGGCTGTTGATCACTAGGAGCTGCTATTCAAAACAAAGAGAATAAAATATTTTTCACGATGTTTAAATGCATGTTTTATCTGTTGAAAGGTCTGTAAAATGGATATGATTGCAATTATAAGTTTTTGCATTTAATTTGCCTTCTTTTATTCTCAAAGCAATATTAAGAAGGAAAAATACGGATTATTTATATGTGTAGTGAGGTTAAAGAGCTGAACAGGTCTGTCAGGAAAAGCTGTGTTTCATTTTCTGACATAAACTGCTAATTATACTCAATTATATTTCATAACTTGTGCATGGTGCTTTTTTTATATGTCTGATTCTTTCATGTCTCTCCCTGGAGTCCCTTGATTTAATAATCCAGATAGCCAAGTGTCCTCACATCTAATGTAATTCCCTTTGCACATTAAAAACAAACAAAAATTTCCCAGTCCTGAGACCATGATAGTATGGTATATGTGACCCATAAGCACTGCTATCTGGGGAAAGCTGACTTGAATGATACAGAGAGACATAAACCTCACTATTGCTGAAGAAAGCCAGCCAATCTCCTCAGGGCTGCACACATCTTCTTCTGCACACAATTTCCATGTGTATTCAGACTGTCTACACTGCAGACAGGTGAAGACTGCTGTAATTTATTCTGACATGGCAGAAATAACATCATAAAGTTATAATAAATTTCACTTCATCACATGGTAGAACTTTAATCTTCAAGGAAAAAGGACTTTGGCTGAGATCCATCCAGTCTAAAATTAGAGATTATAGGGGCAAATATTTTATCTAAGCCAAACCCTTTGGGGCAGGAACCCATCTTTTACTGCCAGTAAATAGCATAGGATTGATAAAATCATAAGACATATATTTCTGCTGGTATCTCATATATATAGGTTAAGTCTGAGCCTACATTTTCAACATTTCAAGTAAATGTAATAGTGAATTAGCCCTTGTTCCTGTAATTAACAATTTATGATAGTTTATTATTGAGTAACTAAGAGGAGGTAAGTTCTAATTTTCATAGGAGTGTTCAGGAAGTAGGCATTAAAACTCTACATGATTCCTCAGAAATATTCTACATGAACTTATATGGCCTGTCTAGTCACCACTATGACTACTTCCATACAGCAGAGGGCTGTAAAACATGAGGGCAACAGAACAGTTTTGAATCCTCTACCATGAAAATTCCCAACTGACTTTCATTAAAATCAGCATAATCAAAATACTTTGACAGAATTCTTCCAGCCTCTGAACATTTGAAACACTGACATCTGGTAAAATATCAGCAAGATATCTGACCTCAAGACACTGATTCTGTGGCAAGACCAGCTTCTAGTATTTTTCTCAGAAGATGCATCACCTATGACAGAAGGGAAGAAAAGTCAGAAAAAAACAGAGAAAGAAACAGACAGGAAATCAGTGTCTCATGTGGAAAGAAGATAGATTATTATTCTAAGGACTTCTTTCCTCTTAATTCTTGGGCCTGCTTCAACAGAAAATCTGACTGGTTCTGTAATTACAGCTACGATTTTTATATGTATGTAGAACTTCACTTAATTCTATCCTCTTTCTAGCTAGGATGTCCTGTGTTTTATTGTGTTTCCTCCTCTGCTAAAAGGGTGCATGATAAATTCCTGGGTAATATGGACACCAGAGTCAAAGAGTTCAACTCAAATTCAATTACAGTTGCTTAAAAATCCACATTAGTATATGCCATAATTAGTATTTGCCAAGGGTTGAGAATAGGACTGCTTTCATGCTGAAATGCACGCACGCATAAAGGGGGGAGTTCCCTACTTGAGGTTGGACAGGATGTTATCTTTCTTCAAAGGAGAGGGAAAAGAGAATAGTTGTTGAAAACTGGAAAACCTAGAAAAATGTTTGACAATAGAACTTCTTAGCTAAAACGAAGGTCTTACACAATGGACCTTCTTAGTAGATGGGAAGGTTTTAGAGATTTCTGGCCGTGTTAAACTCCTCCCCCACTTCCTTGGGCAGAAATCCAAAAACAACAGGGAGGTACATTGGTTGTAAGTGAATATCAAAATAGACTGAAATCTGTCACCTTTCTGAACTCTGTAAGTACCTCTTCAGCTTGTAAACTGAAGTCTGGAGTTACAAGCATCACCCTTGATCAGCCCTTGATCAGTTTGCAGGTAATTTGTAGCAAGTCCTTGCTGATGCTGACTCCAGTGAATGTCGTATTGTATTTTAAATGTTTGTGTTTACACTGTTTATTGCAAACTCTTCAAACTTAATGCTTGAGACTTTTTTGGGTCTTGTATTTTGTGCTCTTTCACACATATGTTGGTTGTGTTTGCATTCACAGAGGATGATTTGAGGTGCTGCTTCCTTCTGCCTTTTGTTTGTCTTAGAAGGATGCAAAATTATAGTGACTGTGGAAATATTTTGTTTAAAGCACAGAAAAGGATGAAAATACAGTAAATTGCAATGTATCCAGGTTTCATTACACTTCCTGTGGATGCTGGACTGCAGTCCACACATCCATGGGAGATCTCATTAACCCAGCATCTGCTTGTCTCATGTGATCTCTGCAGATGCATTAATGAAGCACTACAGCAAGCTGTAATCTCATGAAATACAGCAAATCCACACAATGTTTTTATACATTGATGACCATAAAGACATAGATCTTCATTTTAAAAGACTATTGTATCTCTCTTTCTTCTTAACTGCATCCTGAAATTAGTAAAATTTCAAATGCTTCAAATACAGTGCTCATGGCAAATTCTTTAGCTAAAGAATTATATTTTACAAAAGTTCCCAGTGTTAGAACCTCACCCTGAACTACCTAAATAAGCAAAGAAATAAGACAGTTACTAGTCAGTTTAAATAATGCATTTTGACAAATTCACCTTTTAAAATGTTTTGCATTTTATGTTACAAAAACCAAGTAATAGCTTCAAAATACAATCAAAATAAAAAATGTTCTAATTTTAAATGATGTTTGTTGACATTGTAGTCTTTGTCACAAAACAAAAATGTCACACTTTGAAATACATTTATATTAAATTAATAGGCTTTTAATTTTTTATTTGAAAACTGCTGAAAAAATATTTCTCAGTTGTACTTTAGGGTTAAAGAAAAGGTATGGTGACTGAGGTGACAAGTTACAGGGTTTTTCTGACTCCATTGTCCTGAACTTGATGGGATGAGGACCAGAAGAAAGTTATTACTTATCAGCAAGTAGCAGCATTAGTAATATTCATTTAGCAACAATGAGATTCTTTGCACTTACTTTTTGGATTTACTTACTAAGAATTACCCCTACTGAGCAGCAGCATTCTTCCACTACATATGTTTAATTTTAATACACTCAGTGGTATTAACAGCTCAGCAATTGATAGCAATGCAGTGCTTAAAAGGACAGGGTTAAAACACAGGAAAGTACTAATCAAATACATTGTTTGATGCAGAGAGTTATATTTCAGAAAATGTATTTTTTGTCTACCAATATTTCCCAGTTCAGAGACATTAACAGGCTTGAAAATTATCCTTTATGATTTTATGGGACAGCTTGATTTGAGCTCACATCTAGTTGTACAATGTCATAAATTACATGAACAATTGCCAAGGTCACTTCAGATAGCCTCATTGCTTTTTTTATTCAAGGAGATAGCCCTTCAATAGTGAGAAATATGGTATCCAGGAATTCCAGCTTGCCCTCATGTAATCTCCTTCACAGAGCGCAACAAAGAACAATTGTGTGAAGCACAATGACCTCAGATGCTTGAAGTCTCTCAAACTATTTATGAATGTGGAGTGGAGAGACTAAGCATGCATTCAGGATGAGGAAACCTTGACCAGAATGAGGCATTTCAGTTGTGAATTATTTTTGTATGAGGAAGTTTTAGCAGAATGCAATGAGTGCACGTACTGTGGCAGTCAAGCCAAAGACAAGCACACACATTTTTGAGTTATTCTGAGAGACCATAATACCTCTTCAGAATTTTGTGAGAGCAAACACAGCAGGCAGAGCGAATGTCCTTGAGAAAATTCACATTGCTGTGACACGTCCTCGTACACCTGCAGCAGTGGAGATCTAAACTGCTACAGAGATTTCTCCTGGCATTACTGAGTTTAAAACGGTTTACTTTGATCTGTGAACCAGCAGGTCTGTTTATCAAAAGTAAAATAAGAACATAGTATTTCTTGTTGGTAAGCAACCTGCCTGTGTAAGTGGCTTACTGTCAAGCAAAAGATTTCATCCAAATTATGCACAGCAAGTGAGCTGTGATGTGTCCAATCCCCACACAATAGGTCTTAATGTATCTATGATTGTGTGTGTGCATGCGTGGTGATATAGCAAAATTTTCTACAGCATGACAGTATTTAAAGGAATATTTGTGGGCTGGACCAGAAGGTCTGTCTGTGTTACACACATTTGCCAACTGCTGTCAAATGAAAAAGTAAGCAAAGAGAAAGCATGACTTGCAGCTGTAATTCTACTTCTATGATTCACAACATCTGTATTATCCTCCCTATTGTATGCTATTAAAAGCAACCTCTCACATAGCCTCCACCCTAAAAATTACTTCACCTCTGTAACTTTCAAACAAAAAAACCCCAACATTATTTTACTAGACTACCAGGAAACAGGAATCAGCAGGAAATTTTGCACTGGAAAGAGACAGATGCACTGGAGGCCAAGAAATGTAGTGTGACTCTTATACCCAGGAGCAAATGTCAGAGATATTAGAAAGTGAAGTATTAGAAGCTTGGGAATACCAGCCCAGAGAAAGACAAATTTGGATGTGTCCTTATCCTCTACATTAACCAGGCATTTTGTAGAAGAATATTCTGAAACAGAAAGGTAGATCTTATATGTGAGGACTGTGTATAAGTAAAACCAGACAAATACTAAATTCTGAAATTACACCTTATGTGGTATTTTCTGTATTATATAAAATAGGTCTGTTGTGATTTATTATGTCAAAGACATTTAAGAGAGTGCAAAAGTCCTTGGAACTATGCTTGGTTATTATAGACAATACTTAAAATAGTATTGGAGGTTCTTAGAATATATTTAAAGCTTTTGAGAGAATTCTGATTTCTGTGTTCTTTGAAAGTCATTAAGAAGTGTGCAGTCACATAGTCTGTTGTTACTGCTTTTGCACATGGAGTCCTCTCTGAGGCACCATAGCTAAGCTAAGAAAGAGAAAGGCTAATTCAGGACCTAGAAAATGAAGACACGGGAACAGAATGGCAGCAAACTCTACCTGAGACTCTAGAACAGTACCTGGCAACCACAATTTCTACATGTCCAATAATACCTAGCTCAGAGTCAGCCTCATCTTCCCTTAGTTGCTATGAAGTGTTACTCTCCCACTATGTAGCTCTCTATTTCAGGCCTACAGAGTTATAGTTACTCGATATGATACTAGATAATAACTTTCAAATACAGTTCTCAATGGACATCTGTTATTTCAAATTGTATTTTATTTTCAATCTATTTCTTTATTGTTCTGTTTTAATCATACAGCATCCCAAAGTAAGAAATATATATTGGTATACAGTGATTCCACCTACACCTGAAAAGGCAAATACGGGGTTTTTTTGTGACTTTATTGCAGTATCAACGACACACTGTGCAAGGATTTAAATGTTGCAAGGATAGTTGTATCCCTCGTATCTGAGAAATGAAATACTACTTCTAAGGTTATACTAAGTATCACAGTTGCAAGTTGAAGAAGGTTACTGATACCTTTGTCTTTATTTATAGGTATCAATTGTTGAAACAAACTAAAAAAGCAATTATGTGAAGTACGGTGAAGCGCTGGTCCTGTGTAGTTCGATGTCCACGTAATGCTGAGCAGCCAAAGACAGAGATATGTAAAGATGCTGAAGCAACTTTTTGAGTAATCCAGATAAGCTCAGTTTAAACCGTTTACTTTCCAGAATTTAACACAAGTAACAGGGAAACAAGTCCTCACCTTCTCATTTAAATTAAGGCATGTTATAACTAAAACTATTAAAAACATAAGCAGTTATTTTCTTCTTTTCTCCTCTAAAATTATGTATGGTATTTTTCACACAGCTCTTTCTGATATTTCAGTCAATGCAATCAGTAAAACTTTTGAATATCTGACAAGATATGTATTTAAACAAGATTAGTGTTCTATGCATTTCATGCTGCACTGCATGCATGTTCTGCATCCTCAGAATTCTGTGTTTTACGAATTCTCAAGGGAATAGGCAGATATTCAGATTAGGACATGAGGAGATGGGAAACAAGGTTAAAAAACAATCTTCTCACCACACACTACTGCTGCCTTTTGAAGTATTATGGTCTCCATGACTACGGGATTTTGGTGCAATGCACTTTTTAATGTTTCTGCCCATTGCCATATGAAATCACTATTGTCCCCACTTTGCTTTCCATGGATGGATGCATAGAGATATGCAAATGTAACTAAATACCTAATATTGTTGGAAATGAGTAATCATAAACACCTTTGAGAACTTAGCAGTTCTTCATACTGTAGAGTTGTGAACCCAAATCTCTTAGCTGGTAGATTAGTACTTTACCAATGGCTGCATTATTTTATTCTGCAAAATGTCGATAATGAACTAATATACCTTGGAAGACTTTCTCCAGCCTGAGAGTAAGAAGCATGGCTCAGCTTGTGATAATTAAATTCGCTTTCCTTAAAAGAGCAGCTGTGTCCCTGCAACTTGGTGGGAGCCATCTGTGGTGCTTGCTAACCCTTGAACTGTGCCTGGGTGTCTGTGAGGACATGAGCAGGTGTGGGTCAAAACTGGGCTATGGTGCATGCTAACAACTAAACAATGGTTATTCCATGGCTGCATTTAATGTGCTACTGTGGCTGTTGCCAATTACAGCAACTACAAGCCCTCAAAGACACCAGTATTTGAGAAAAGAAGTAAGCCTGGGAAACTTCGACACGTGGGGGTAGGTTTATCCGCTTTGTTCTCTGTATAGCACCACACCCAGACTATTTTCGGTTAAACCCTGTACAATGGCTACCATGTCTCTGTGTGCAGCGAGCATGAACAGCAAAGCACCTTTCCTCTTTTTCTGCCTGCTCCTCAACACACGTACACACACTGAAACTTGGTTCTCAGGAAAAAGAAAACAATTCTGTGAAAAAAGCCTATTCATTGCATAACCTGTTCACTGTACACAACAGCTCCATTCCAGTCTCATGTGAGGCAGAATTGAAAGCAATGCTGAGACCACAGTTTTAGGCAAAGGTTGTTTCAAACCCTGTGTTATCCACAAGTCAAGAAAAACCTTTTCCCCTTTGTCTTGAAGTGTTTTAAAGTACTTACTAAGGGCACACAGAAGGGTGAGCTGCAAGTCTGAAGCTGATAACCATGCATTCAGAACTAAGGACTCATAAAGAGATGGTTATGAAAGTGTATTACAGCTTAGTGGGTCTGATCCTATGAACCCTCACTTGACTTTTCTGAATACTGTCAGTGTGTTCTGATTGCATTTGATTCAAACATTGCTTACATGAATTGACTCAGCTGAACAGCTGGATCCAGTACCTCCATTAAAAATTGAATTTATTAGATAAAATTTATCATAAGGCTGGTATTCTCTCCAAATGTCTCCATTTGACTGCAGGAAATGCAGTATCCATTCAACATCTGCACTGAGAAATGAGAGCTATCAACCTTGCCAACAGTATGGTTTTAAGAATTTTGAATAGCCACCAAAAAAAAAAAAAACCAACCAAAAAACCCAAAAAACCAAAAGAAAACCAAAAACCAAAAAGGCACGTGTGTAGAAATTTAAGAAAGCTCATATTTTAAATAAGCTATTTAATCTCCCAGAGGCATGTTTGAAGGCAGTGAAGTCCCTTGCACTCTGAGTCCCATCTGGCAGACAGCAACATGCTGGCCCAGCTGAATGACCAGGAGCTACAGCGCAGCAGGCTGACACGGAGCTCTCAGACTGCTGCATTAGAGCAGTCCCCACTACCCATATGCCCAGCTACTCAACCATAATCCCATTTTCTTTCTTAACCTCTGTGATCCTTCCAAACTCCTCCAGGAAAGTTAAATCTGTTCAGTTAAATCTGAAGGGCATAGGTCTTTCCTCTGAGATTTTCAGAATGAAGGAATGAAGTAGGAGGGATCCTAATGTTACCAATCTCATGCAACTGCAAAGAGATGAGAATAAAATGAGCCATCACCTTAAATGACCTCTTGTTGTTCTAGGGAGAGTTCTTGGAAAGCAAACAGCCTTTAATAATTTTTAAAAAACACTTTTCCCCCCCTAAACCTGAATTATAAGCCATTTACTAACCTCTTCAATTCAGTTTAGTAGAATGAAGATCAATTCAGTTTCAATAAATGCTTATTCCTTTATATGTTACAAGTTCCTGCTGTCCTTAACTGAAAATTTTTATTTCCTTTATTTTATTAAAAATATATTATGGAAATGGGCAGGAAAAATTGCTATATCTTCTTTTGTAGTTTCCTTCATTGATTTCTGAGATGATAAATAGTTTGTAATATACCAATAAATGCACTCATTTAAGTGAAGATTACTCATAACAAGATACAAATCTGAGTGCAGTATCCAGCTGTCTCTGAGAATATCATAATGATTCTTCTTTGGGGGCAATACTCTCACACATAAACATAAATATAAAGGAGTACATAAAAAAGCATATATCAAGCTATAGCTTTTTTGCTTCCATTGCTTGTCTGTATTCACTGCAACCCAGTAGGTGAATAAACATTTGAAAGATATTTAGAGAGGTCTTAGAGACTTCTGTATTTGGGGGGGGAGGGGAGGGAGAAGCAATATAAGCCATAGTCCACAGTTAAACAAAACAATACCTTGCATGGGATCTGAAACAGTGCAGTGCATTTTTATGAAATTTTTAACTCACATTTTTCTAAACTCTGCTTTTTCATATCAAAACAAGAATATAAGATGATAGAATATAGTAAGATAATCTAATTTCTGTACTGTCAGCACAAAGAAATGAAAGGAGAAAATAGAATGAAAATTGAAAAATTACATTCCAGTGTGATCTCTGGGTCCTTTGTTCTGTCCAAGAGCGGCTATCAGTCTAATGCATTCTACTAAAGGCTGCTAGACAAGACAAGGTATAATTTTAGAGAAGCACTGATCCAAAATGACCTTTCAGGAGATTTTCTAAATTCACCATTGGAGTTCTGAAATGAACACTAATCTTTATGTCAGGTTCCTAACATTTATTAATTAACAATGTTTTCAGGGTGCATGAGGTTTTGATTTAGTGTGGGATAGCACTGGACATGGCATGTGAGAAGTCTAATGCTTTCAGCACCTATTATCTTTAAAAGGAACAATGTGATTCTCTGCTCTGTCTACAAACACCCTAAGATTTCTATGTGTTTAATGTAGACAGGATCAAAAGTTTAAAATTACCAAGTTCACATGCCACTGATTAACAAGAAAATTTTTAAACCCTAAAGTGCCTACAGAATACTGATGGATGCACACTTAATGTGATGCTTTTTGTGAATACTACAGGTGGGCAAAGTATTTTGGAAATATTCCTTTGAGATTTTGTGTCAGTTCAAAAGTACAGCTATTACTCTCACTTCTTTGATAAATGTTGTCACAGATAGCTTTCTGTGTTATCTTAACTACCCATCCATTTCTGAACTGAGGAAAAGGGAGGTTGTTTAAGAGAGATAGAATCAGTCACATATGATCTACAAAGTAAGAATTACTCTCTGAAGAAACTTGAGAGTGATTTCAAAGAATTTTAAGAAACATATTCAGTCTTAAGAAAAACCCCAACAGTTTTAGATTAAAGTTGATAGAAAACATAACTGTTGTGCCATGAAGTACAGCAAGTTAATGAGAAATGAAGAATTCTAATAAAGTCTGCTCTTATCAATCATATTAATTTCTTTCATATTCATTTTATGAAAAATGCAACAAACATATGACTGATGGAAAAGAAATTTAGGCTGGTTTTAGTGCGGGAATGGGAGAAAGCTAAGTATTTTTTGATGTTAGCTACTTCAGTAAAAAGAGATTTGACATTAGAAGCTGACTTTTACAAAGCCCAACAAATTCAATTTTTCATCTGCATTGGAAGTTTTTTGCATAGTTTTCCTTGTTTTTCTTTTATGTATAATGTGATCTTCTAACTACTGCACAGATTAATTTATGACTTCAGCTGTATAGAATTCATGACTTAAATATATGGAACTGCAAATTTAATGATCATGTTAATGCCTTTGTATTAACTTCTGCTACCAGATTTTGTTATCTCCCCATTGTCCATGAGGTATGTTTGTCATGAATGACAAACTGTGAGGATTTGTGTCTGAGCAAACAGACTCTCCTAGAAGAGTACATAAAGTCTGTGTGGCTTCCTCAGCACAGTCAATAGCCCTTCATTCCTTTTTTAGTGGTTTCTCTATTGTTAGCTTATTGGAAAGCTGCTATCAGTAATGTTTAATCTATTTGCCTTGAAATAAGAATGCTTCTAGGAATAAGTCCTCCCACACTCTTTTTCTAAGCCAATTTTGGCTGACCAAACAGTGAAAGCATTCAAATAATTACCTTTGCCATCAGGGATGCCTCAAAAATCAGAGTTAGACTTCAACTCCCTTCTTTCCTGCACAGCATTTTCTTCCCGGTTGTTTAGTTTTATTTTTACCTTTTATGTTCTACCATAGTCTCACAAGACTCACTACATTGCTGTGAAGGAGAATCTATTGAAAGGTTCAGAACTCTGTTCAGAAAGAAAAGAAACCCCTTTTTTTTAACTAAGAGATTTTTGTTCAAAAATCTAATTCTCTCATTTTAAAGCAATTTCCACTGTACTTTCACTTGCTTATTGACCAAATTTCCAGGAGAATGTACTTTCTGCTCTGCAGAATCACACCGATTACCAAGGGAGCAAGATGTTCTGCATGTCTCTGGCTCTGACCCTAAAGCACAGGGCTACAGCCCACCAAGATAGCTGCAGTAGCCAGAAATTTCTCCCACCTCTCCCATGATGTTAAGTACACCCAAAAAATTTTCCAGACAGAACTTTAAAATTGTTGGTGTTCTCTACAAATCACCAATATTGCCTGCAAACTGGACCTGCCTTTGTAGTTTGAAGCTGAAAGAATCTTTAGCAGCTTCTGACTTCATCAAGGTACAACTCATTTCACAGTAGGAATGAAGAAGGCTCAGCATGGGTACAGGGTGATACTCCCCTGACCCTTTTACTCACATGCAGTCAACCTTGCCTTTGTTTTTTGCAAAAAAATAGATTTGATAACCATAATTTACACCAGATCTCCCACTTGCCACACAACTTTCCACAATAATTACTGGATTTCTGTAAGAAATGTAAGGTATACATTGACAATTAAAAACTGCGAAAATGTTATTTTAATTGGAAAAACACTGCTTTTAATGAGCAGCATCCTCCAAACACCTCTGATCAGCCACATTATTCAAAAAATTAGGTAAGAAATCCTTACTGGGACATTCCTACTATCTAGTTTTAGCCTTTGGATTTAAGTATTTTAAACTGACCTTCACTGGCACCCATTTCTCTCCATTGACTTCTAGAAGAACTGTCCTCAATTATACCTTTTTTATGTACTGAAAATGGTCAGATCAGAGTTATTAGGAATTTGAACAGAAACAGAACTGTGAGTGCCTGCAAAATGTCTCAGATCAGTGGAGACTAGTGCCTTCAGGGCTTGTTTTGAGAGGATCTGAGTGTGAAGAAAACAATCCTGAAGAGATTGGAATAAAATTCTGACCATAGCTAGGAAATGATATAAAGCCTTCCTACTTGATAAAGACTTCCCAACATAAACAGAACGCCATTCATATCATTTCTTATCCTCCCATAAATGTCAAAAATTTCAGCAAAAGACAAAGCAAAAAAATGGATCAACAATATATAACAATTCTACTGCTTGTCTTTATGCTATGTACAAGCTGACTTCAGGTAGGACTTTGCCTTTGACAGATTCAGGCAGAAGAAATTCCTATGCTACTAAACAGGCAGCCCTGTAAAAGATTTGGGGGATGTTTCACCTCTGAATAGGTGCCTTTCTAAAAGTCTCTGAACACCCTCTAACCAAAGGAACACTGCTCTAAAGGTTTTGTCTTGTGCTGATAATCTTATGAAGACTGTGGCAGACACTAGGCATAGTGCTTATTCAACATGACAAAAACAAGGAGCTGTAGGATGGAACTGGAAAGCAAATATATGACAAAACATGGAAAAACACATGTTCTTGCAAAATGTCAGTATTAGTCAATGCTAATTTCAAGTAATAACAATAATAATAATAGTAAAAATAATAGTGATAGTAATGTCATACTGAGAAGCCCCTTCTTAATATATGTAGATTTGAAACTGAAATGAGTGGGAAGCCTGGCTGAGTAAAGCAAGTGAGCCAGACCTAGGTAGCTATCAGGCCATCAGTCCTAAAAGTATTCCAAACATTCCCTGGAGGCAACGGGAAATTCTGGTCCAAGAGAGAAACTCTGAAAATATAGATGTGTACAAAATGGGCTTACCACACTACTAACAATAGAAGTGCCTGCCTCTGTGATTTAACTGCCGTTTTAAAGACCTGCTCACCACCCAACCCTGGTAAAATATCTGTATTGATTACAACTTGGCAGTAAGTGCTGTTTTTACTGTTGTCATGGCTCCCTTCCCACTGCATATCATCATGCCATTCACACATTTAATTAAATACATTTCTACAAGTGAGTTCTGATTACAAGGATAAGACAAAACTTGATGCATTCAACTAGTCCAGGGTGATTACTTGCTTTGTCCATGTTATTAGTAATACTGCATTCAGTATAAGTCTGGGAAAGGCTGCAAAAATTAATGAAAGATTCCCTTAAAAATATTTATATATAGACATCTTTTTATTTCATCTGTTCCAGGGCCATCAGTAACCTTTACAGTACCTTTCTTCCTTTATAATTATTTACAAGAGGACTTTTTTTTCTGTTTATGGTCATCATTATTACTTGGTTATTTGAAACATTCTCTGATAAATATAGAAACTCCTGTTTACTAAATTCTTAAGTTAAATTAGACTGTTTACTAATCTTCTTAAATTATGAATCCTTTTCTGAGGAAATAAAGGAAAATGGTGAAAGAAAACTTTGAAACACCTAAGAGAATAAAGGAAATTACAGGCTTACATAACTTAATTGCATAACATTAATGATCTTATATAACTAAAAAAAGATCAGTGGCTGTAAAAATACTTCTAACCGAGGGATTCAAACACTATTTGAAAAGGTTTAGCATTGCCTGCTTATTCATCTTTCTTAGCTCTGTGTGGCAGGTTTCAACACAAAATTCTGGGGAAAAAATCTGGAAAAATTTCTGAGAGATGGTAAGATCAGGTGGAGTTGGGAAAAAGTTATGTACCCAGTTCTTCATTATGAGTAAAATTGCATTGCCAAGGTCTGGAATACAGATTAATTTTAAAGATACCTGTTGTGATTACCTCATATAAATATCAGCTTTCAGAACAAAGGCAGTTCTCAAAAGCCAAAGATTTTATCATTCTAGTGTAGAAAAAGCATTCTTGTTCTGTTGCAGAGAACTAACAACTGGAGCTAGGAGTCAGAACATTTTCAACTAAACATAAAACTGAAGAGCTTCACTAGAGTGAAATTTATTTTGGAAAGACATATCATTTACAAATGTTTTCACAGGAAGCTTTAAGAGGTCATGGTTCCCCTAGACATCTTCAACAAGAAAGGAAGGAGAAACAGACTGTAAACTTTAGATGTGCTAGCTAGGGACAAGTATTTTGAAGTAATTATCTTAGTAAATATATATTTAAAGCCTTTTTTTTTTATTCCATAACTGAAATTTCAGAAAAAAGATACTGAAAGAGAATTGGGTTCCACCAACCTTTTCTGCTAATACCTATTTCTGGTTGGATTATGTATCAGCCAAGGCCAAAATTCACATGGCTGTAACCACAGAGTGCATGGCAGAAAGATGCAGGGCAGACAAAGAGCAGGAGAGTTGAACAGCAGCCCTGTGGTCTGACTTATTGTTCTGATTTCCCTCCTCACTCAGCCATGCAGTCTCCCATAAGTTTGATAGCGATCTCAAAGACAGACAAAGTAGAAGAATGAGGTGTCTGAGTTTGCCAAAAAGTCAATGCATTAGCATGGAGACACTATGTTTGAATTCCAGTACTTGACACTAAAACCCCCAAACAGGCACAAAGCCAAATTTTAACTTGATGATCATTGTTGAATGCCATTTGGAAGGTGGATTCTGAGTTCGCTGCTGCTTATCTTTTCACTCCCAGTCTTCTTCGCTGAGCTCTATTTCAATCAAAGCAGAAGATTCATACCGCAATAAAACTCACAAGGTAGTTAATTTGTAAAGGCTACTATTTTTATTTTTTTTTTTCAGTGACTGTGGGAGGTTGACATTATCAACTTTCCAACTTGTGGGCCAAACTTATGTTTCTATCAGACCTGATCAATGGCCAAAATTTGTAGCTTCTATAAAAGGTTGGCAGAATCAGTTTTGGAATGTAGGTGATCAAACTAACACAGTTGAGTTGCACTTCTTAGCTTAGAGTTCATTATCTCTAAGCAAATAACTTTTGGGTCAGATGGCCTTCCTTATAATGTCATATAGTATTAAATAAACTTCTTATAGCCTTCATGATGATAAGAAGACAAGAAGAAATAGTATTTGAGAGCTATTATTTCATGAGTGGAAAGGATAACAGTGAAAAAAGAGGAGTGGAACTATAAAAGGAGTTAATATTTTCTACAAGCTATTTGCAATAATATTAAAACATACTATGTGAAATTGAACTGTTTCTATGGATTAATGAAGTCCAAAAGCAAGGGGATCTAACAAGTACTGTGATGTACAGATTCTTTCACTATGTTCCATGAAGATGAAATTGCTTAACTGAAGAGAAATATCTATGGCCTGATGAAGGTTAGACCACAGGCAGTTACATCCAGCACACCTTTTAAAAGTTTGTAAGTCTAGCTGCTGCAGGAGGGAAAGCCACTGAAATGAGAGAGACGTGGATGGAGAAACAAGGGCATCCCTCAAGAATATCAGATATACAAATAACACAGTCTGCTAAACCCTGCTGCTACAGAGGTGCTGTAAAACTTCACAAAGTTCCAGCAGCAGCATTAATCTCCTAGAGAAGCGGCACCTTCTCTCTGGGAATTTTTTGCTAGTTTGTTTGTTTGGGTTTTGGTTTTTTGTTGGGTTTGGATTTTTTTTTGTCTGTTTATGTTTTATTTGGTTTTTTTGGGGTTTGTTTATGGGTTTATTTAAGGGTTTTTTGCTTTGTTTTTGGTTTGTGTGTTTTGAGGGTTTTTTGTTTATTTGTTTGGGTTTTTTTTTATTTGGTTAATTTTTTGTTCAGTTTGTTTGTTTGTTTTTTTAAAATAACTAACACCAAAAGAAATACTTTTGTTCAAAGCATTAATGTCTGATGGGACAAGACCTGTTTCTTCTACAACCAGTTCAGCAGAAATGAAGGAGGTGATTCTGCTTTGAATAATGTACAAGAATAGTGTCCACTTCTCACAAGTGAGTGAGAGAAATTGGACGATATAAAAAGAGGTCTGGTACTTTCTCTTTTATTGTGATCGTGCTTAAAAGCTTTAGTCAGTAGTCAAGGCCTAACTCCAATGAGCATTAAGCTCGTTTTTTTAACAGGTTATTTCTAAACTTAGACTTGAATTCTGCCATCACTTGTGTGTGTGCACAGCTCTCACATTGAAGATAATTTCATAAGTCACTAGTACTGCTCACATTAAGATTAAGCAGATATTGAAGAATAAATAATAGGACTATGACACTGGCATACTTCTTTGTGTAATCACAAATTACAGTAGTTCTGACAATAATACATATATATAATACATCTATATAATACATCCTATAAAATTTTCCGAACAAAGAAAAGATAGACACTGGAGGCCTAGGTAACATCTAGATTTTGTCAAGACCTTTAATTTTACAAATACCTGAAAAGCTAATAACTCTTACTGTCAAATACCCACCACATTTTTTAGCACATGTAGTTGGGAATCTGTCATCACAAAAGCCCTTACTGAAAGAAACTACTGTGAACATGGGTTCATAAAAATAAAATGTGAGCTATATGGCCACAGTGGCTTATTGTTTTTTCTATTAGGGCACAAGTAACTACATAGGATGCCTAGGCATGGGTATGTGCATAGGATACGTAGGCATGGGATAGCTCTCCACTGTCTTCTTACCAAGCAAACACTGATTTGGCCTTCAAGTGCATGATCTACATATCACTGAAGGGAGTTCCACTTGTGCAGGCCCCTCTTTGATTCTGCAGCATCAGACCTTCTGCTACTCCAGTTGCATCTCTGAATTACAGGCTCAAAATCAAATGCCTGAACAATGTCCTTTTGATCCTGCTTCACCTGATTTCCTTATCCAAATAAATTGTCCAGCACTTTACACTAAGGCCGCCACCTTGTTGCTCCCTCAGATCTTTACTTCTCACAACCATGCCATTTCTTGTCCATAATAATCTCCAAAAAGAGACATTACAAAACCCTAGTGATATAGCAAAACACGACATAGATTGTCATTAGGAAGTATGTGAATTTAGATTGTTTCCTCCTATCAGACAGGAGGAACAGATAACTTACTCATTGTAAAGTTCATCACTCTTAAGATTTTGTTAATACAGAAATAAAGAAAACAGCCTAGAATAAAAAAGGCAAAACATAGTTACATTAACATAAGAAAGACTGTTTCACTTTTCTCTTCACTTAAAAAGGGAAATTCCAGCCAGTTGCTGTCTGTGTATAAAATATATATAATTAATAAATAGAACTCAGTATTTTGAAAAGGGAGAAAAACCAAGCCAAACCAAACCAAACCAAACCAAACCAAACCAAACCAAACCAAACCAAACCAAACCAAACTAAACCAAACCAAACGGAACCAGCCAAAAAAAAAACTCCCAACACTTTAAAAAGTGGAAGGAAAGATGTGGTATGATGACCACTTAAATATTTTAGCAAGGATATCTCTTCTCTTGAGCAAAAAAATCCCACCAAATTTATTAGACCATAATGAGTCTGTGTTCATTAATGAGTCACAGAAGCTTCTCTGAGAAGACAGAGATTAAATAAAAGTTAAAATGACTGTTTAGACCTGCATAGTGATATCAAACCCTACAGAAGTATAAAATGTCACAAAGGAAGCCATTTCAGATGGCCTTGTCATTCTATAGCACGACTGACTAAAGAAAATGAATACATTTACACAACACTGGACTTTAAAAGTACATTAGCATGTCTCACATTGATTTCTTTTATCTATCAAAAAGAAAACATCTTTTTTTTCCAGAAAACCTTTCTGAAAAACACAGAGTCAGATATATACACTGAGCACCTAAAAAAGTTTCTACAATATAATGTTTGTTTAAAACAAGACAAAACAAAAAAACCAAAGCAAAACAAAACAAAACCTTGATCCTCCTGGTTGAGAGTTTTTTCCCAAGGAAAAACAGATGAATCTGAAAAAATAAGGGTTTTTTCTCACATACAAAATAGAGGAAGAGATTGTAACGACAGGTAACTGCTCTTTCACTGAAGTCATGCCACATGGCTTTCCTATAAACTACAACTTAGAATGTTTGGTAAATTACAGAATAACTTTGATATTACATCAAATAAGTGAAAAGCTTGCACTAGAGTGTTTCACTTGTTTTCAAAATAGGAAGTTCATACAAACTGAATCTCTGCGTTATGTTTTGTTTAAACCCTAAACCCTAAATATATATTTGACAGAAAGTGTAAAACAGAATTTACAGTTCTCCAATAACATCGTAAATGAGAAGACAAGTATATGGAAATTCAAGCAAGAAGAATACTCCTATCAATTATCAGTGGCCAAAATTCTTGAACTATTAAGGTCATTTCCTGTATCCTTAGTAGCCTTTTGCAATCTTCTTGTTTCATATTAGCCCTATAAAGGTGTACTTGGTACATTCATACATTCTTCTGCTACTTTGTCTCCATATACTAAACCCATAAATATTTCTTATATTTTTTTTGAGCTGCTCCACCCAGGATGAGGTAAATTGAGATATGCAGGAGCACAAAAGACATTTATTTTTGGGAGAACAGCTTTTCTCTTACAAATGAAACTGAGTACCAAGCTGAAAAGTGACACTGAGCATGTTTACCCATTTTGGAATTGCTGTGAAACTTCACTTTTCTCCAATAAAAAGTTCAGCCTCAGCAGTGATCCTGTCCCATCATCACATGCAAGCACAACATAACAATTAGAAAATGCAGGGCATCTCAGCAGGAGGAGTTTGGGACTTGGAAGTTGTCTGAATTAAGTGGAACATTTGTAAAAATATCATGACATAAATTCTAATTAAGAGTCCTGGAGAGACCTTCCTGGACTCTGTAAACACCAAGCCTGTAACTTCATGCGTGTTGTCAATTTAAAAGGCTTTCAGGCAGTGGGATTTTGTGAAGTCTTAATCCCCTAAACCATTTTTACCTCATGTGTAGAAACTTGATTTCACTTCAGAAACAAACCTACAAAAAGATGCACAATTTTGTGTGTACAGCAAATTTGATTTATTTGACTTTTCTTATAGCTTCTGGGCAGCACTGAGCACAGGCTTTTGGGATGATATACAATCACAGGGATGAAAGGCTCCCTTCATTTCCTGTTTTAAGATTCCCTTAGGGGGAATATATATCTTACAACTGAAAGAAAATCAAGTAATGTCAGCACCTTGACTTCTGTGCTTCACTACAACAGTTTATGTATTGCAGCTTGATCCAACATCAAAGATGAGTTGCAAAAGCCATTACTCACTGTCACATTCCCAAAGAAGAACTGCATTGAAATCAAAGGAAGACAGCTTGTGTTCCCTTGGTAATACAGTCTATTCTTTGCCAAAAATCTCACCTCTGTTTGCCAGTCAGGTGACCAGAGGCATAAATATTTATCAATACATTGAAAGATTTTGTGTGTACATGGTCATTGCATGGTCTCAACCATGCAACCATCTTCAGCTGATGGAGTAAAAACATATTTTTAGGGCCTTCACTTGGCTTCATCTCTAAACACAGTGCAGAAATGAATATGTGTAAATGTGTTTTATAGATGTCTTTATAATGGCTTTTGGCTCAATTTTCCAATCTTAGAAATCTACACAACACTGTGTATTGGCTCATCACAAAAGTCTCATGGATGGTCTCACCTCTCTACCTCTTCTTTTTCCCATGCCCTCTAAAGGCAGAATGAAACAGCTGAGGTCTTTCCCTGGCAGCACTGGTGTACCTAGGAATGCCTTAAACTGTGTTTGATCCTACTGCTGCCAATTCCTTTACATTATATGATACTGCTCCCATTCAACAGTGAAATTTGTCACTTTTCTTCAAGCTGCTACAAAGCAAAGAAAAGAAAACTAAATTTTTCACAATAAGAATAGAACTATACATCCAGAGAGTCACTGGATCTCCATCCTTACAGATTTTACAGGATAAGACTCTGAACAACCCAAGTTGACTTTGTGCAGCCCACTGACCAGAGGAAGGTTAATTGCAAAGTGCCACCCAGATGTCCCCTCCAAGCTAGATTGTGCTATGATCCTGGTTTTTAAAGCAGCATTTGGCAACGGAAGTGTGTAATTCTGCTTCCTGCTGTGCAAGGGAAGCAAGGTATTCATTTTTAACATGCGGCACTTTTTGTGCTATAATTGCTGTGACCTCAGTACTTCTCTGTTGCTTCAATACTATCCCAAGTTACAAACACCAGAGTGAGGAACTGTTTTAGTGTGTCCAATATATCTCTGAAACCGGAGGGCATCTGACCGTGTAACAATGGCTACAGCAAGTAAATTTGCCATTGTCCAAAAATTACTTTTGTAGAATCCTAAGGAAGTTCAGAAAAACAACTGATAGCCACTGCTGAAAAGACTGAGCACTTACTGTCTGAGGGAGCATGAAACTGTCAAACTTGGGAATGCCATTACATTTTTGAAGAGGTGAAAATAGCATGACACATTTTCCTATAAAAACTTAGATCCATTTTTGTGCACAGTGAAAAAGAAAATTTTTGTGACACTAAATGTCTGAGAATAGTGTCTATTTTTGTCTACAATCAGCAGTTATCATCCAGCTAGGTGTAACAAAAGCCAGTACCCATAGAAAACATCACAAAAATAACCTTTCCTGAAGAGCTGAACATTGTTATTTTTCACACCTTGAGTTTTGGTAGGTATCAGTGTATTACAGAAAAAGAGTTCTTGGCCTGCAAAATTTACAGCCTGAGGAAAATCACACATAAAATACAGGAGAGATGACAAAACACTACAGTTGCCTTCTTGCATTTGAAGAGTGAACTTTCACCATTAAAATATTAGGAAGTGACCAAAACAATTAATAACAGCTATTTAGAGTCACAGCAGCCATGTCTGTATTCTTCTGCACAATGATACTAGAATAATGGCTCACTGCATTAACTCTCATACTCTAAATTTGCATTATGCTCATCCTTTTTGGATGCCAGTCCAGTCTTGTGTTATTCTAGGTACAATATATTCCTCTACAGTTTGCTAGCTGGGCTAAGTTTTCTAGATACTTTCAGCATCCTAGTAAATCTGACTCTGAGATTTCTCACAGCTAAACCTGATATTTCTACCCGACAATCTGAGAATGTAAGTCAGGCAAGTTTGTAACTAGATTTTTTAGCTATAATGGTCACCCAGGTAATAATAAACTTTTGGGGTTATGTAATGAACATTGACTAAATCATTTTGAAGTTGATCTAAAAAGCCAATTTCACAGCTTGTTCATGAAAATGTTTAGTAAAACGATATTGAGTCCTTGAATTCTTAAAATATGTCATTTAAAAAAGTATTTTAACAGAGTATTGTACTACTTGGTAACTCCTGGCAATTAAAGGGTGTTTTAGATTTTCGTTTGTCTTGTGCCACCTAATTGCTTGCAGTGACTTCCTAACCTGAAACTGTATTGATATATTCTTTTTGAGGAAGGTTTATCAGTGTCACATCACTGACACAGGATTAGATATTCTTTGAAGTGCATTTCATGCGTGAAGGTTTTGACCTTAGGTGAAAGCAGCTGCGTAGAATGCAGACCTGGTCTCATTAAATGACAGCAAACTTCCCACTTGTTTAAATTGTTACAGTCTCCATAGCAAAGCTGTAATTGTACCTCAGCTTGTCTGCTATACAGAGGAGCAGCCGATGGATATCACCAAAACCACCTGTCAAGCTTCTTTATATCAGATAAGTCTATAATGTTGGAACTTTAATCTACAAGCATCATTCTGTAATAAAATACCATTTTCTAACTCAACAACCCAAACTGCTCTCAAAGCAATTTTTAAACTTACAATGGATTTGCTATCCTTTTCATTTCACCTACTTTTTTATCTTGCTGGAGCATTCAAAACTGAATGTTCTGAATAAATCTACTCAGAAGGTTTTTAAATGGTCATTAGCCACTGGATCACATGTGAACATATAGTGATTAAACTGTCTTTGAAGGATTGAAGTTCTGAATGACCTAAATGCATGTTTCTGCAACATTTATTATTAGCTGAATGAAAACAGTAGTCCCTTTCTCTAATGCAATGATTTTCAGCTTTGAATTTGACACCCAGAAAAAAAGATGAGGCATCCTTAGAATGATTAATACTGCTTTCAAAAGAACTACTCAAGTAAAACATGCTTGTGAGGATGAGTTATGTACACTGAAAGTGTTTGTGTTGTAATTGTATTATCTATTTGTACAGGTCTGATAGGCTATTTCCCTTCAAAACCTAATGCATTAAAATTATATAATCAAATAATAGTAACAGAACATGTAATTAGTAGATGCAAAGGTTAAAACTATTGCCACTCAGAAGACAGAGAAAACTTTGAGGGTGACATCACTTAGAATTTCACTGAAAGAATTTTTTGCACCCTAGGTCAACTGCAAGCATTACTTCCAACAACATAATCATGAGGGTCATATCTTAACTGGCATGATTGCACTTCAGCTGGACTGTAGGTTGCACACAGTGCTCCAGTGCACAGATTACAGATATATCAGAAGATTCCAGCTGAACTAGGTGGAAAGGTCGTAGCAGCCTACCCCAAGTAGCTTGAAAATAATTTATCCTGCTGAGAATTTTATGTGGAGCTAGCTTGGAAATATCTACACACCACTGCAATGTACACAAAAGAGGAGCATCCCCTGGGGATTGGCAGAGTTTCATTGTGGCTGTGATTCAACCTTACAGCTTCTCCTTTGGCAGAACTATTTTATGAGGTTCCTATTCCTCCTCTTTCACCTTAGTCCAACTCACTCTGTGAAATAATATGGATTAAATTACGCCATTCAAAGAACATTTTTCTTTTGAATTTCATTTTTTGAAAATAATAATTTAATTGATTGAAGGGGTTCCGTGATTAGACTTGTCATTCTGACTAATGGAATCAAGAACATCCTGACAGTGGAAACAAGTAATTTGGGAAAAACATGAATGAGAAAGGCTTAACCAAGAAGGATTTCTGGAGAAAATATCTTTAGAGTGATCTCTCCAATGTGTGCATTTTTTGTATGGAACAGTTTGAAGAATAGGGTGATTAAAGCAGTCACTGAATCTGCAGAACACAGAAAATGTGTTCTTCTCACTGGAAATATGTCAGTTTTCATATAGCTTTAAAGTTAAGTATTTGCTTGGAGAAACTGGAGGATTGTACTACATTTGAAATATTGTCTTTGTTTTTTTAATGCTTATTGTCATATTATCAAAGGAATGCATATTGTCAAGGGAAATATAAGTAAGCAATTGGGTAAGATAATTTGTAAGCAGAGTTAATAGTAGAGGGGGGACTATATACATGTAGAATTAATACAGGGAGATAATAAGAAACTTAAAAACCTATGTGAATAGCACCACCCCTTAAATTAGAAGACATTTCTTTTAATAAATTCATAATTGTGTCTTGATTTCATTGAAAAAAAGGGAAAAAATTTGTAAAATAATGTTTTTGGTTTTGCTTTGTGTGTCATTCCTCTAACTAGTTTAGCCTTTGTGCTGTTTTCCACACATCCATTGTGAATAGAATAGTATTTTTGCATGCTCCAAATAGAAATGGGTTTAGAAATCTTTATGACTGTACTGCTAATCTATGATGATGTTAACTGAGCTACTGAAGATTTCTTTTCAATATACAATTAACAATACTACAATAAAGGTGAACTATATGGTACCAACTCCTGCAAGTGATCCTAAGAAGATAATGCTTCTTCTCATTAATATTTGATATTACCAAGGCAAAAAGCAAGCAGTCAGAATCATGTTTTTCTTCACTATTTAACATTCTCAGGAAAAAGTTAGATTCTAAAAGGAAAGTCTACTTCTTTCTGAAATGTGCCAAAGTATAAACTGGATTTATAGAGATTACTTCTGTCTTGAACACATAGGATGGAATTTGTCTTGTTTGGCTAAGTTCCAATTGCTTTCTGATCCTCCCTTCATCTAACAGCTCTTTCTTTACTAACAGTTCACATGACAAAATGCTTTGAAACAGGAAAAAACCCAAACCAAACCAACAAACCCAAAGCAACAAAGAAACCCACTGATGACAGAAATTATGCTGTGTGAGATCCATGGCTCCACTGACAGGAAAATTCTATTTTTATACCTGTGAAAAATATATATTTCTGTAAAAGTAAAATATTACACTGAAGAAAAGACATTGATGCCACTATTATTAACACATGTGATTAAGTGAGAATTCAGGCAAGCAGGCAGTCACTAATGGAAATACACTGTGGTCAGCCTGCTGACACCTCTGTCCAAGAAATTATAACCAGAAGTAGGTTCTTAGTGCATTGGTCTTTTATAATCCTAGTCCATGCAAAAGATGTAGGAGCAGCATTGGAATGTGACTCATGTTGCTACAGCTTATCCCTACATGACCAACATCAGAGACTAAACCTTAATGACAGATTTTAGGGCTGCACAAAACATCAAACAACTAACTTCTTTCAAGCAAGATATTTCCATTTTCATAAGTGTGATCTGTAGCTGATGTTTCAGCACTGTTAAGGATAACCTAAACAGAATGCTTTACTCTAAAACTTGTAGCTTTATTTAATTTAGTCCACCTGATCTGAAATTTTCATTCCTAAAGATCTGAATCAGTCCAGAGCCTGAGAAACACACCCAAAAATGTTCAGTCTCTGAGAAAAAATACAGAGAAAAGATAGTCTTCCCCATGTCAGAAAAATCTGAAATTTTTGGAAACATGTAATGATATCTATTTAAAATTTCGAAATTCTGTTGCATTTATACTAAGAACATGTCTTGTGTTGTGGTAAAAATATCTTAGATGCTATACCTGCATACTTCCTATTCAGAAATGTCTGAGACAATTCCTCTGATTGTAACTATAGGATACTATGGGTATTAGACAATACTAGTGCAGGAACCAGATCAGAAACAGGGACACTGTATTCCTAGAGTTTTCTCTGACCTCCTTGTTTTGTGCAGACAGTGAGAAGGAGATGGAAAGCCCCAAACTCATAGGAAGAAAATACAAGAGGCAGGTGTTGGAGAAAGATGCAGACTGCACGGGGAGGGGCAAGTGCCAGTTGTCTTGGAGCTGTAAGAGAGGAAAAACAAAAGCTAGGAAGAGATTGAAACTAGATAGGGAGCACAAAGCATGAGAGAAGTCCTGGATCTGAAACACAAGTGAAACATGGGTCTAGTAAAACAATAACATAATTTCCAAGGGAGACGGACAAGCCAAATGAAACTGAAAGTGCTTAAGCCAAATCATACAGACTTTCTTCACTCTGATGAAGAGGAGACTGGGACAGACTGGATGTGAAAACTGTCATGATGGCAAGTGTCCTGAAAGCACAACTGCAACACATACTGTTCCTCTAATATATCTCATTGAGCATTTCTGTGGGTCCATCTTGCACAGTGCATTTACATATAGAGGTCAAATATGTGTAAAGTTTCAAAGCACAGAGAACATGGAAGGTGTGGAATATCCAGCATTGCTGGAATATAAGTACAGAATGTGGCAAGAAAGTCTTCAACTCCCTGTGATTGAGATTTGCATATGTTTATTAAATGTAATTAAATGAATGCTAGGTGCTGAAAGGAAAGAAAAAAACCCGAATCCACCCATAACTCAACCCTCTCTCATCCGTGTAAAATGACAGTTATGTTTCCATAGCAACAGAAATCTCTACTCACACTGCATGCCAACTAACACATCCAACTGTCTGACATGACTTCAGTTTGCTATAGCAACCGTATTTGTACTAGTTTATTTAGGCTATCAAAATTAATTACAAATTATACCCAGGGCATTGTAGCTCTGATTTCATTCATCTCAGATATATTTTTACATATCTGATAATCGACAGTTTGTAAGGATTGAGAAGGCAAATCTCTGAACAAGTTCCTGACCACAGTGTCACAGATGCTGAGCACAGCACCCCAGGCTGTGGGGTGTGCATTCTGGAGTAATGTGTGTTTGCTGCTGCCAGGACAGCCACAATCATTTGTGATCTCTCTACAATGTTACCGAGTGGAAGAGCTGCTGCTCAGTGAATTTACACAATTGTGTATATATAGGTTGACATGTAGAGGAATACCTGAGAGTTATGTTTAGTTATGACTTTATCTCAGAATGTAAACCTTTAAGAGGCACAGTGATGGACAAGAACTAAACTGTAAATCAGATCCTTTGCTATGTGAAGAGAGAGTTGCCATACAGCATGCATTTCACTGAAAACATGCATCTTAGTCTGATTTTGGAAGGGACAATAGACTGAAGTATTGAATAGTTTTATTTTTTGGTTGGGTTTTTGAATTTAGTTGGAGGCCTTTTTTTGCGTGTGTGTGTTCTATTTTTTTGGCATATATGATCTTTCCTGTGAACCGTGCTCTTGTATGAGTAAGAATATGTCATAGCAATGACAGCCCTCCAGTAATCCCTTCTAATGACGCTGGTGCAGCAGAACCAGCTTTTACTTTGTGTTGTGTTCTCTGCAACGACAACTGATAGGGCTAGGTTGAAGTTTCACTTTGAGTTTGGCAGATTGCTTTACTGCCTAAACCACTCCTGCACTACTCAACCAGCTTCCCTTCACTGAGATTTAGACCATTTTAAGAGACAAAGGTGTTCATTCATTATAATTAGCACTGGTTTTCTCCCAAGTCTGAGGGGTTCAGTAGGTCATTTGGGTTTACAATGATTCCTTTTCTAATTTTCTTTTTTTAATTTCATGAAAGTTTCTTTAGCCTTTTAACTGAATCACAGAATGATGGACCTTTAGAGACCATCTTTCCCAGTCCACCTGCTCAAGCAGGGTCACTTAGAACATATTGCTCAGGACCAGGTGCATACAGCTTTCAAATATGTCCAAGAATTGAGATTCCTCAACATCTCTGGGCAACCTGTGTCCATACTTGCTCACCCTCACAGCAAAAAAATGTTTCTCCATCCTCTGATGAAGAATCCTTCAGGTTTCTCAGAAAAAGCAAAAGTTTGTGTATTTATATACTCATATATGTGTGTATGTATATGTATAAGTGTGGGTAATAGAATGCTTATGCGTGTAATGATATACACTTCCAAAGATAAGGCTTATTTACACAACAGTGCTTTAGCCGGAAGCAAATGCTGATTCCCTGAATACTCAATACTCAATAGCTCTTTAACTTCCTAAAGCCAACTTGCAAAGCCTTTATCAATGGTCTGTAAAAAAATTCCTTAAGCATGTCAGAACCATGACAGAACTGGACAATCATGAGAACACTGCCCTCAGGATCTTGACCTCAAGTGGTATCCTCAGCAGTATGAGTGTGCAAGTGCTCAAAAGGCAGTAGACAATCAGAGCCCAGAGAGCTGTGCAGATGGATGTTCTGGATTCTCCAGTCCTCCTTATCATTCTGCCTAGTAAAGAAGTCACTGCAGGCATCACATCTTTGTGGATGTTATTTAGTTTTTCTTTCCGAGGTTGCAAGAGGCATCTGAGCAGACATAGAACCCAAAAGTGCATGTATTAAACAAAAGAAGTCAAAGTGGTGCTCCACAGACGAAATCTCGAAGTCCCAGCTCCAGCGTGGTCACAGGTGGTGAAAGCTTAGATTAATTAAAAAACTGAGTGGACAAAATCACTGAAAATTAAATACTGAGAACTTTAAAATGAAAATATATTCCCATTCTGCTAAAAAAAACAAGGCCAGAGTACTGAGGTCAGTCAGCTCCAGGGAGCCTGGCCCAAGCTGTACAGTACTTGCTCCAAGATTTCTTTGGTATTTTCTGTAGTTCCAAAATATTTCAATGAATTTTGTCTTGGAGGGTGACTCTAAATGAACAATGTGCTAGTAGAGTTACAGTCCTCCTAGGGATGATTTTATTGCATGAAAATGAGGAGCTTTAATGCATTTCCTGCAGTGCAGTGTGAGGGCAGCTATGTATGCTGGACTAAAACTAAAGAATACTGGAGTCAGACCTGATGCAGGCCTTTTCATTTTGCCAATGGGAACAGTCTATGGCACAATATAGCTCCTTTGCACAGTTCCTGTGCACTGTCACAAAGATAGAGTTAACCTCAGCCAAAACCATACCTCAGGGCATCCTTGCAGTTAAGCATCATGAGCACAACGCTCACAGTTAAGCTTGCTCACCAGCCCAATACAAAGTAGTTCTCCTAATGGTGTAAAAGGTTGGCATTTGACAGAATAATGCTGAGAAGCATCAGTGGCTTCTGGTCCCTTTCCTACAACCTTTCCAAAGGGTTTACTATCTACAGAGTACTTAGCTAGATGGACTGTGGTGCGGTTGAATAGGGACTTTCTTGTATTTTTAAAGTTGCTCTGGGTGTAGAAACTCTGCTAGAAAGCCTTGCTCTGACAATGAATGAAAGAACTGACTCCAACTGAACCGTGGCAATTTCTCCCTTTCTAGGACCACACTCATTGTACTGTTCTGACCAAATCTGGCAGCTGGCTGAGGTCTTTTGTTCCTGCCTACATCTTTTCTTTCATCCAATTTCTAGGGCAACCCTGCATGGAAGGAAAAGAAAAAGCCTCTGAAGAGCACAAAATCAGCATTAACTAAGTACAATTCATAATTATTCATGGTCACAGATTGATTTTGAATGTAAAAGGTGAGTGTTCTACAAAGAGCATATTGTAATTCTATACTTTCCTGAGATGTATGAAAAAATGTTATATTCTTCCAACCATGACCTTAACACATATGTTTTTTAGCTAATGTTGTTTTATAGTTTGATCCTTGCACTGTGTCTTCCCCGGAGGCCTGAATCATTACCAAGTTGAATTCTGCACCAAGTGTTTTGAGCAGATTTTGTGCTGCTTATAGCAGGCAGACTGTTTCCTGTAAACAGTGGTGAAGGTAATTTTGTCTTGTTACCAAATAGACATTCCTCTTTTCTCCTGAGAAACCCTCCTGGGAAACAGCCCAAGAGGGTGGAAAGGGAGAGGGAGGTGGATCCTCCAAACTACTCTATGTGACTTTACCGATATCTCTTCAAAGCTGTGGCTCTCCAGGCACTTTCAACAATGTCCTTCCTGGGTTATCTTGTTGACATGCCCGACGCCTGGAAAAGGCAGTTATTTCACCATGCCAATGATACAAATATTCAGTTAATGTTTTTAAAGCTCAGATACATCTCTAGAGGAAAGCACCATAGATTGACGTACTGGGTGCAGATTTCTGCCTAGATGTAAGCTGTTACACATTTTGGGGTAATTTAATTTGTCGTCCAGGACTCCATACCCTGCAAATGTGTTGTACATAGCCAGTGCCTGGGTAAGAAAGGTGCCTTCTCAAAAGACCATTAAGAACAGGTCAGGAAGGGACAGGACTATACTAAGGAATATTTATAACTACAAACAAAAGTAGCACAAATGAAGAAAACAACCTTGAGTGTAAACACACAAGTTATTTCAGTTTATATACATGGTTTTACCGGAGTGCTTGGAATCATTACTACCCAATTACGTATTGCAACACTGAGGCATGAAGGTCATGTTACAAATAGCTATTAGTGTTGGGAATAGTTCTCCCCAGTCCTTAAACCTGTTGAGAAGCCACAAGGCAACACATTTTTTAGGGTAGTGGAAACCTCTGTGCTGCATTTTTCCTGGCTTCTTGCTGTGTGTCAGAAGTACCACAAGCAGATGCACATATAAACACATATTTCTAACACAAATTAAAAAAAAAAAAAACAACAAAACAAGACGGCCCTATTTTAGTTTAATAAATTCACATAGTAGGCACAACTGCACGTGAGGAGATGATTTCAGTCTCTCTCCCTTGTCTTGGACAACTGTATGGGGTAAACATAAGCCAGACCTGAAACTTTTGCCATGGCTAGTTTTGGTTCGATATGGAGTTACTTTGCCAGGAAGTCCCCAGAATATGAGATTATGATTCTTTGATTATGTCAGAGATTTGTATTAATGCACCAGGCCTTCTTCAGTTTCTTGCAATAAATACCTTAGTACAAGAAGCTCTGCATGTTTTCTTCCTCTTTCTCCCTCTGTGAGCAAGTGGTTTAGGATGACACTGCATACTGGATAGAAGCACAATGGAGCTGTCCTGGCAGAAACACTGGGAAATTTGTAGTATCAATACTTGCCTTCTGAACTGAACTTGTGAAAGAGAAGGGAGTTTTTTTAGGAGTAACTGGGGTAAGACAGGCACATACTAGAAACAGCTGTGAAATTTTCAAAACACAAATTGTAACCACAGAAGAAATGGTTGTATGTGCAAAATGTGACTTCTCACTGCTCTCCTGAAAATGCATTGGCAGGCTGCATCTGCCATACAGGATAAAGCAGCATTGGGATATAACAGTGAGGTGAAAAGTGCCATTCCTTTATGGTATTTGGCTATCACAGCACCTGTCATTCCTGCTCCAGGATGCTCTTGCTTACATTTATAAGCAAAACTTTTAGTACAAAGGTTTGCAGCCTGTTATCTGATCCACCTTGCAGCATGGGCTTACCTCCAGGAGAGGCAGTGCCCAGCACAGGATATAACAGCCAGCTCCCCCTTGATCTCACTGGGATGACGTGAGATGGAAAGGAAGACATGGGTATCTTAACAGTCTTCATACAAAGGGTTGGAATGTCAGCTGCTGAAAAGGCAAGAGCCATCTAATTCCAAGAAACTGGTCCTAGGAAAATTGTTTCCAGAGATAAGAAGACAAGAATTTTGCTGCCTGTTTTCCTATGAACCAGTTCACTCTGAAAAATAAGGTGACTGACTGGTCTCACAATGAAAATTCACAATTTAGCACCTCCAAGAGAGAGCACTGGATTGCTGTGTGCAAACTCAAATTTATAAACAAAAGGCTGCCTCACTAAGTCATTAAAATATAGATATCAGTTAATAGGAGAACAGTCCCCTTGGACCTGTAGAACAAGAAAGAGCTAGAGCCAAAGTTGCAAAATTTGTTGTTAGAGCAAAGTAGAAATAGGATAATGACTGAGTCAGATGTCTTTTTTTTCCCTAATAAACATGGTTCTACTGGTACTACAGTGGGTTTTTTTCAACAGAGATGTTACCAAGGGTGATTTGCATCTCATGACAGGAAATATATTCTGAAGCAGTCTTTACATACTTCCCCCTTGATCTATCCAACCTTGCTAAGATGCATAGGTGGAAGATTTGACATAAAATATTGAAAAATGTCATCCCAATTGCTTAGTGTAACTTTCATAAACCCTGTTGTGAGAGTTCACACACCCACCCTCACAAAAAAATATAGAATAGAGAAGGAAGACGTAATTCACAACAGTCTTTGAGAAATACAAGTATTTTTTGTCATGGTTAGAAAATTCAAGGTATGATATATAGTATCTGCTGTTGTATTTTGGAGTTTTCAGAAGAAACATTCTTATGTCGTCTGGGAATTTACATTGGATGCAATCAAATAAATGGATTTTGTAGTAATGAAAAAAGGCTGGAAAATTATTCGGAGACTATATATTTATTCAAATAATGGTATCACCACCATTTAGCATTAAATACACTTAGCTGTTAATCTTGCCACAAAGTAAGTAAAATTATGTTATCTAATTGTGAGTCTAGGAGATCAAGTCAAGGCCACAAAATATGTTTATGTCAGGTGACAACAAATTCAAGGAGTACTAATCTTCAGTTTCCTGACCAGCTTATAATAGACTTTGCTTTCAAAGCTTCCTGTTGGCAAGATATATCCTCATTCCAACACAAACATTGCTCAAAGAACACTTTATTTCAGTTAAGAGAACTACAAAAGCAAACATTAACCAATGTTGAGATGTGTGGCATACTTCTCACACTCTTCAGAGAAAAGAACTCCCGGTTCTAGTAATAGTCTGGGAAAATGGATTACTTTGTTGGAAAGTAAATGTCTGAATATTCACAGTGGTCTTGGTAAAGTTGTATATTCCTCTTTATACACAGGCCTTGTTATTTTCAAAGTTTGACCACGGCAATTTTCCTAAGAAAATATATTTTCTCTTTTAGAAGCTGTTTTCAGCCTCTAGTGAATGAAAGATTCATTTATTTGAATTCTCTATTTATTCCATGAGCATTACCTGAGATTTTTAAGAAAGGAGATTTGACAAATATTTTAAGGAGCTCTAGACTACAGTAAAAACTCAATTTCACTTAGAGATTTTCTTTTTTCACTGTACCGAGTACTGCTTGCAATAATAAACCAACAATTAGTCTCACTGACATTGGCTAAAATACACAGACACTTAATATTAAGAGTGTAAAAGCAAACCAGTCAGTACCTTGCAGAATTTGGAACTATATGGCATTAGTTTGGCCTCAGAAACTAGCTGTTTCACCTGACATAATTGAGTGGAGCTGAAATAGAACTTTTTTCCTCACTCTATTTTTGTTAGTGGATATTGGCTTATGTTGTTCTATTGAAAGTGGGTTGCTTTTCAACAAAGAAAACAAAATTTAAGGGAACAGTGAGACAATGACAAAGGAGCATGGACTTAAGAATGAGGACAGGGTTGGTGTTTGGACTGGATCACAGACATTGTGTTATTGTCCTGCTTCAAGTGCCCTGAGGACACTGAAGGCCACGTAGACAGTTCGGTTCCCCAAAGTCCAGGCAGGAGCATCTGGGCTATTCAGTGTCCTGCAGACCCTGTGGTCAAAAGAAAACATCATGAACCAGCTCTTCCCCACCCCCTTTCTCCCCTTAGCTTCCACACAAGTGAGACACAGACAGATAATATCTTCCAGAAGCTGCAGAAATACACCCTCTATTTAAGTACATTTTTCAGAGATGACATTTGACATCTCTGTTTTAAAGTCTTCAACTTACAATGAGTTCATTATCTCTCTCTATAAACTGTTCCTCATGGCTAAGTGCTCCTCAAAGACCTGTCAAGAATTTTCCTTTTATTTAAAGGCTAAGTTTGTGCAACTAGACCTTTTGCCCTTTAATTTTTTATGACTTTTTCAGCAAGATTTAGAATGTCCTGACTGAAAACCTCTTCCATGTACAAGCAACTGTAACACACAATGGTCACATCACTTCTTTGCTTCTGCTTTGATAATCTGGAAATGTTGGTTTTCTTGAGATTAATATTAAACAGCTTGTATGCAGCAGCAGTTTCTCTTCAAACCCATTTGTCAACCAATTAATCCTTAAAAAGGTCACTAAGCTTGACCCTGCTTTAATCAAGATGCTTCTCTCTGTGTAAGGATGAGACTAAAGAACTCTAAAAGCAAATATTAGAGCTCTGAGGACTTCACAGATAGACCTTTTTGAGTCTAAATTTTTTTTTCTTTTTAAAGTAATTCAATTTAAGAAAACATTTCTGGTGGAATAGACAAGTTGTGCATTCTTTTCAGTATCAAAACCTATAAAATATCTTTTCTGTTTTCTGCTTAGGCATGGCATTAAAATAAGAAAACCTTTTTTCAGAGAAAACTAGGAAAAAATTCAGAAGGCCAAGAATGGTGTGAGGACCCTGACCTGAAACCAGGGAACATGTTTTCTAGGACACCCTGTCTCTCCCTCTGGGGATAAAGATGTTTTTATGTGGGTTCAGGTTTGAAGATTTGGTCCCTATTTCACAAATATGTTCATGGTATGATGCAACTTCTATTTCTTACCAAACATAACGTCATTGATGTGAAACATGTCAGTAAACAAAAAGGGAGTACACAACTTGTTATCCCTGTCAGAAATGTCTGAGTAATTTGTACTAGAATCCTCTTTTAGTGAAACTTTCCCCTGCACATATAATCATGGGTTTTCTATGGGGAAGAAGAGGACAGAATCAGAATCTTTTTTAGTTAGTCTTTCCTTTTCTCTGCTGTACCATGTGATGTTTCTTCAGTCATGTAATGTGCTGCTTTCTACTCTGTACTCAGCTTGGGGTGTTATCTGAAACTTCACCAGTTTATTCTATAGTTCTTTAGGTACAGCAGACATTGAAGGTAGTAGTTTGGATTCCTTACAATATAAAGGATTACAAATTTTCACTGCAGACATTGAAGTGGGAAGTTTTAAACTACTATTTGAGCTATGGCAGTATTTAAAAATGTTGTAGCTTTTGATTCTTCAACAATCTGCTATTCTATGCCACTTCTAATGAGATGTTTAGGCAGGTAGACACAGAGGAGGTGATACTAGAACCTTTCAGACCTCTCAAATTTTGTAGGAATATTACAGAACAGGTTTTTTCGCTTTTTTATCATTATGAGAAACTACTTACAACAGATTTGTGAGAGGAAATGCTCAGAGACCATCAAATATCTGACAGAACTATCTGGGAGAAGCATAGTTCCTGCTGTTCTGCTGCCATAACCCAAGTTTGTCCCCCAACATACCTGCAGTTACTGTAGACTTGGTTTCTCTGAAGAAGAGTTTCCTCCTCATACCAAATGATGCAATAATTTTCTATTACTAAGAAAAGTCCCACTAACCCTTAGACCTGATAAAAATTCCATGGTACTCAAGTGGAAGCTTTCCTTCCCATTTCAGGAGACCTTGGATAGAATTTAGTGAAGCAACCTCCAGATTAACTTGTTTTTAGCTAGAAGCTAGAAGCGGAGTTTAGATGCATCCTCTGAAAAAAAACCAATTAAATAAATAACTGAACTTCACCTCTGTGAGAGAATTATTTAATTTTTTTCAACATACAGTTAATTTTTCTCATTCTTTCTCTATGATTCCCTTCTAGGAAGCTAATTTCACCTCTTATATCTACCTCATGAAATTTATGATCAAATATGTCAAAAGGAAATACATTCACTTGATTGACTAAACAATGAGTAGATACCAGGCAGCAAAAAAAACAAAACAAAACAAAACAAAAAAACAAAACTCCTGGCATTTCAAATCATATTAGATTGAGGTTTATTTCCTCCCATCCCCTTCCCACCCCCCACTCCCCTTCCACTTTTGATTATACCTCTCCACATTACAAACAGATATTTCCATTTAAGAAAAAGGCTAGTCTGGAACTTATTTGCCACAGTTTATAAATATTTTATAAATGGAGTCAGATTATTGAAAGAACTTGGAAGGAGAATTGGAAGGATCTTGGAAGGAGGATTTACATAGAGTATGATATGTTGGAAGCAGCTTAGAAAACTGTGGTTAGAACCATGTTCTCCATTTTGGATGACTGTTGCACATTTCTGTTTCCCCTTGCTGTTTTTTATCTGTTTATTTAAGAAGCAAGAGATGTAACAGGAATACTCACACAGAAATCACATTCTTTACTGGAAAACTGCCATATCCTCACCTCTCAGGAAAGTCATGTGATTGGGAGATTAACCAAAGAAATTTAGGAGGACACTAATGTTAAGAGTGCTATGAATAAATCTTGAGCTGGTGTTTTCCATCAGGAGAGGAAATGAAAATATGGACTTTTTACATTCTGGACAAAGTCATTAATTGAAGATCTGTTGGATATTTCTTTGTCCTCAGTATTAAGGAAAGCAGTTGCAACCACCATACTTTTAGTAGTCCTGCTTGACGAGGGACATTCTGCTACTGCAGGCAGAAGTAGTAGAGAAGTGGCAAAATGTAGGGGCTGAGAGGAACAGAGATGCTGAATGTAATCAGGAAGGTGATGCTTCCATACATGCTAAAAAGGAAGAGCTTTAAGGATTACAGCCCCATTACGAAGTTTGTGTGCCTCCAGAGAGTTGTAATTAGAGAACAGGCTTCAGAATGGAAATTTTAAATATCAAGACCTTCATTCTTCCTATATCCCATTTTAGATACGTAAAGCTTTGCTTGGTCCAGGCTTGGGGCATGGTGACCTAGAAGTACTAAGGCACAAGAGTTTCAGCACTGAATCTAATGCATGGTAACAATGCAGATTCGAGGGCCCTGTGTCAGTATTTTCCCATGCATGGCACGTGCCACACCTCTGTCATTTCACTGTTTAACAATCCACAGCTCAAGCATAGCAGCTGAGCAGCTAAGTGGGTACAGTGGATATAAATCACTGTATATAAATCACTGTATATAAATTTCCTCAAGGAAAGTGGCCACAGCTTCTGGAAAGGTGAAGCCAGTCTCATAAAACCCCAACACAAGGCAGGATGTAACCCTGTATTTTATTCTCCACTAAAAACATAATCCAACATTTGTGAACACAGATACAAAGTAAGACTCTGTCTGAGGTTTTGATGGTCAAAACACTCGTCCTGAGCAGAGTTGTCCAGCCACAAGAGCTGCAGACATATTTTCCTCGTCCCAATTGGCTTAAAACCTTTCATTTTTCAATTTTAATAAAGAGAAAGAACACAGAATTTTTCCAATGAAAATTAAATTGTTCAAAATTTGAAACTGGACCTGTTCTGGTAACTTTCTTCCCTTTCAGATTTAGAAATTATAAGCATTGTATTTTCAAGAAATATTTTGTTAAAACCCTTATGCAGTGCCAAATTTGAATGGATAAGAATGAGGAAATTTTGACCGTAACAGTACAAACACACACAACATTTTGAACAAGAAATCTGATTACACTGACCATATGTTTCCTTCATAAAAATCTTCATAGCAAGAGAGATTAGCAATACCATTATTTTCAACAGACTGCAAGCCTAGAGGAAGTAACAGCTGTGCATTTGGGAAAAAGAACGATCTTTCAGTACAGAGAAAAAGGTATCCAACTCAAATGCATAGTAGAATGTGCTACAGGTGAAGGTTTAGCTTTTCTAGCTTTCCATTTCAGTTAATTTTTTCTCTGGCATGTGACTTGAGCTGAACATGTTGGCATGAATTCATCACAGCTCATCCTGTAATTATTCTCCTCACCATAACTGGGGGAAAAAGCAGCATGCTTTCCCAAGAGCTGCTTTAGTGACAGCCCTTAATGACAAACAGAGTGTATCTGAGGGAAAAAAATGAGTCAAACAGAAGGCACATTTTCTGCAGTCAGAATCACTAAAGGTCAGCTAAGCAAGGCAAAACGTCTCACTGTTTCTGTGAACCTAAATCTCCTCTACTTAGTTGTCCTTGAGATCAAAATGGCATCTTATAAAGTGAAAGCTGATATTTTCCTGCTGATGTTTTTCATGAATTTTAAAATGAGATTAGCACAACAGCCTTTTGGTGAATAAATCAGGTGCAAGGCTCAAGAAATAAAGCTGGTCAAGATGCTGATGGTGACATCATTTTTTTACCACTGCCCCTTATTAAGTTCACCCTGAGTCTTACACAAACTGAGCACTTACCCACAGGTTCATTGTTTCAAAATCTACCAAGGCCAATTATGTATCACTGGCCGTGTAATTCCACTTTGTTTTCTGTTGGATGTCAAGCTTATGAAATAATAGATCAGGCCAGGATGTATCCTGTCCTGTTTATTCTCTGCTAAAGGCTGAGTCAAATGATTGTGTATGGAGCAAAGAGTGGTTTTTTTTTAACTTAGGAGATACCACAAAGTCTGATATCTGAGGCCATAGACAAATAGGGGTGAAATTACCGGTTTTTCCCAGGTTTTCTTCATCAGATTAGACTGCATGAGAGATGCATGCAGATTGCTGATATGTGCCAATGCTTTTCTTGGTGATTGCACCTTTTTATTCCACATGGATTTCCACTCAGCGACATCCAAGTTTGGCCAACCCACATAGATATTAGTAACAGAGTTACCCTCAGGGATGTATCAAGGACCTTGTGTAGGTACAGAAATGTTGAAAAGATGAACTCAGGATGTAATTTCCAAAGCTACTGTTACAGTCATAGTGAATTTGGGCTTAGCCTCCAAGCTAAAGCTCCAAGTGAGAATTCTCTTAAATGTGCCATTTTATTCTTTAATCTTAGGCTTTGCCTGGAGGTCATACTATTAGGGAAGTATTTGTGTGGCACTCTGCTCTGCCAATGTATATTGCCTGTGACCATCCTCAGTTACTCAGGTTCTTCACTGTCACATCGTGTCTGGCCAGGTATCTGACCTCCAGAGTGCCACAGCACCTTTGCCACACCATGCTTTCCTTCTGCCAGCCTTGGGGAGGAAGTTGTTGGCACTGGCCTCAAAAAACTAATTTCTTGGCAGTAGGTCAGCTCACATACATTTACTTGCCCTGCATGGGGCAAAAAGTTACTCTTATTTAAGAAAACAATATTTCTGTTTCATGACTCTGCATAAGTTCTAGCCAGGACATGCTGCTAATGTTTGGCTTTAACAAACAGTTGAGGCCAGGAAACATGGAAAGAATAGTTCCCAGTGGATAGCAATGTGTCTCAGCAAATGAAAGGGGATGGAAGAGACCTCTCCCTTTCCACAGTTGTTAGGCGAGATATGCGAGCACACACTTCCTGAAACCCACTGTACTGAACAACACAGTGAATGACAATTCAGCCAGAAAGTTCCAATAATGGATGGAATGGGCAAAATATGAACATGAAATAATATTTTGAGTATTTTGTGAATATTATATTTTTGTGAAATATTAATGACATGACTTGAAGATCTTACTCCACCATCTTGAAATGAGAACACATAGATGAGACAACCGACCAGATGTTATTTCACTGTTGGCAGAAGTAAACAGAGTGTGACCACTATTTTGGGACTGGCAAGCTTCATGCTGGTGGTGGGGTCAAAACATTTTGAAGGCAATGGATGTTATTCTCCCTTCTATGGAAAAGAATGGAGCTTGCACAGGGGACCTTTCCAAGCTGGTAATTGAGATTATTAAGATGCATTTCTATTCAGTCCTCTGATTGCAAACCACTACACAAGACTTTGGATTACTTGGAGAATTCATGAACTACTAATTTAGGATGCGGCCAGAATCATGATTATGATCACTATCACAAATTTGCAAAAGGCATTATATAAATTAGGTTATTTGGCTGGTAGAAGGAGCAAATCCTGGAAAACTAAGGCAGGTGCATTTTATTTATACTTACATTTATGTGCAGTAGTTGTGCATGTATCAAATAGTATTTTTCACTCGGCTTTATTAAAGTTTGTTGATGTTAAAAAAGCATGCCAGCTGCTGAGTTAAAATGAGAAATTCTGACTTTAGATAGTTTCCTATCAACCCTAGTAATCATAACTATCCCTAGTATATCTCTTATAGATACATTCAGAATTTGAATGAAGCTGTTGTTATAATGCGTCTTTATCTACATCACAGCCAGGTCTTTTATGTCCACATCATCAGCAAGGTCTTTTATGTTCCCTACTCCAGGTGGCAGTCCATGTCTTCCATGCCGATTTGATTGGGACAGAGGAGACTGATAAGTATCTGTTTCCATGGCCTTTTTCCTGGTTGGTGTAGGTTTATGAGAATATAAACTACTCTTTCCTTAGTAAACACTATTCTCTTTGCTTTTTCAATCTGGCACTAAAACTTCTGCCTGTTTACGCTTTTCTCTGCAGAATTATTCTGCAAAATGAAATGATCAAACAAATGTGTAAAAAATTTTTGTTGGGTCAGGGATGGGTGGGAAACCAGTTATTGATTGTCAAGGTAGGAAAGTTGTTATAAGTCAGACTGCTGCAGTTTGATGTTGCAGTGCTGCACATTCCAAAGCAAAGGATGTTGAAGTGCTGCATATTCCAAAGTAAGAGGAAAGATCAGCAGCTCCAGGATGTGGGAGATAAACTCCTAGTTATCACATGCACTGTGTGGTTTTTCAGCTGGACAATACGGTGGGGCCACAGGGGCAGCACAAGGTTTACAGCTGGAAGATACCTTGGAATTTTCTTCTGTTACTGGATGCTGCAACAGCTGATATTAGTTCCCTTATATTTTTCTGACACTATGAACCTTGTGAAAAGAAGAGTAAGGAGTTAGAAGGAGAGTACTGAAATATTTACAAGTGCTTTAAGGAATTCGCTATGCAAATATTTTGCTGTAGCTTTTGTAAAAACAGTAGCAATTAAAGACTTGTCCTGATTCTTTCAGTTTTTCCTTTAAATACTTTGCTGCAAGAGAAGTAGTCACTGGTAACTGGCAATCAGTTCTAAACTTAGGCTTATACTTGATGAACTCTAAGGGAATTCATCTCTGAAGATGAATCAACTCATCAGAAAAAGCAGCAGCTGGAAAGAAAAGGAAATTATTTCCCTGACTTCACCCTTGCTTCATTCTCTGCAGTATTGTGTAGCTTTCTTGATACTGCATTCCTCCCACTACTGCTTAGACCTCCCAGATCCAGTGGTACATTGTCTCTCCAGAGCTCGAGTTCCGAGTTCCTTTTTTCCCCCACTTTGCTTCAAAGCTGACCCAAGACTCTGATGTGTTTGTACCACAAAACAGATGCACTTTGAGGCATAGGCATCCACAGGGTTGCAATTCCATATAAAACATTGAGAATCCATGGAACTGGACACAGAAAAGCTGTGAAATGGGATATGAAATTCTTATCAATAATATCTAGGCCATGTGTACTTAAACAAGGTTTCTCTAATCAGATGTGAGAGTGATAATGAGGTGAAAGCTATCTCCTGCCCTTCCCAGGACTGCCAGGGGATGTCTTGCTTGTCACATGATGTGTGTAAGCACTCTGCCTTAAGGAGCTGCTCTTCAAACTGCAATGAATGTGAAGCAAAGGCAAAATGCTGCTAGAGAGTGGAGATCCTTAGGTGTGCAACTAATCTACTTGGGAGATAAGCTGTTAACTTGAAGCATGATTCACATCTATGACTTGAGCTGCAAATGCGTGAGGATTGATTTAATGAAGGAGTTTGCCTCATCAAATGAAGCTGCTGCATGAATCTTAGGGTGTTTGCAACACATCAAGGTCAGATGCATCCAAGAAAGCTATGGAAAAATAAACGGAAAGCACCTAGGCTCAAATTATCCTGCAACAGGGAATAAATTGTTTAGGTAGCAGCATGCTGAGATCTGTAAAGGCATCTGAATATGCTACATAGTGAAAAAAATTGCTTTATAGAGCATAAAAAACTTTAAATTAATTCCACATATGCAGTATGAAGATCTTCTTTTGAGAAGAACTTGTGTGCTGATGAAATTTACAATGCCTTCTAATACTTATGAAAGAAAATTTACACTTGGTAGATTAATAATACAAAACAAGAATAGGAAAAAAAGAAATATCCAGTGGTCACACCTGGTTAAATGGGGAATTTCAGCTTCAAGGAAAAATTAGGGATGTCTCCATGCAAAACTTGAAAAAAAGCTGGTCAATTGCTCAGAAAATTATCTGCTATGTAGAAAAACTTTCTACTTGATGTAAGAAAAAAACTCTCCATGTAAGGAGTCTAGACTCTGGGAGCAGTGAAGAAAGACTATTTGGAAACAGAAAACTTACATGGAAATAAGTGGTTAGAAAGAATAGATTACTCTAAAGAAGAGCCCCGGAAACCTGGATCTGTCTCACTGCTATGCAGCAAAGAGGATGTTGCTGGTTCTAATTTGATAACAGCATGGACAAGAATGGGTCAATCTCATAAGAGATCACATTGCGGGTGCTGATCTTTGCTAACTTTTCCATTTTGCATCACGTGTAGTTCTCTTGACCAAGGAGTTTGCCATCAGTCATTTTCTTGAGATTGTGTTCCTCATGCAAATATGTGGATAGACAGTAAAACGGATTGGCACCAGAGAGAAAACCTGTGAGTAGGACACCTGACCACAGGGGCAGTTCCTGACCTCAGGGGCAGTTCCTGACCCCAGTCTCTGGTCCCACATTAATTTCTGTATCTTACAGCCAGCATGGGCTGGGAGCAGCAGCAAGAGCAGCAGATGCCCTTCTTTGCAGTGAGCCTCACTAGCCCAGTAAAAGGCCCAGTAAAAGCCTCTGGAGATCTGGGCCCAGTGGTCCTGTGTGAGGCAGCTGCACACCTGCACTGCAGCACCCAGTGCAGCAAAGACCTGCCAGGCATCAGGGCAGTAATGCCCCAGAAACTGAGCAGCTGAGATTGCACCTAAGTCAGACTGACTAATGCTGCTGTCTTGTCTGCCAGGAGGTTATTCTGATTCAGTCTGGCATTTGATGGCCACCGATCAATCCTCTCAGGCTTGTGCTTTATTAGTTGTACGAACAAACTGTTATTAAACTTTGTCCTACCTGAGGGGAACTGGGTTTCTCAGGAAACATTTGGCTGTTTTCCAGGAAATTAATGTTTTTCATAGTATCTGAATAATCTGAGGGAACCACAGAATTGGCTTTTTTTTAATTTTCTTTTTTTTTTTTTTTTTTTTCTTTTTCACTTTGCATGCCACATCCTTGTTTTCGCAAGGTGAAGAACGTAACAACTGAAGAGCTAAAAACAAGTTTTCATTCCTGGTGATCATAAGTGCCTCTTAACTCCAGTGAGTTACAAACAACTGATGTTTATTTAGTATATGTGGTTTGGATAGAACAGGACTTCTGGAATTTTCTTAATGAAATATTGCTCAAGAAATTTGTACTTCAACTTTTCATGAAGCTTGATTAATTTTACTTTTTGTAAAAAACCTATTCTGACTGATAACTAACAATTTTAACCTATATTAAATTACTTTTCTAGATACTTTAAAATATATCAGTTATTAATTCCAGCTTCATTTTTCTGTGGACCATTGAAACTTTTTCTACAGTTAGCAAAATCTCATGTCAGTTTTTAAATATAAAGCCCTATTATTTTTAATTGCCTCAAATTACATACAGGGAATTTAAGAACACATTATGTGTCATAATACTCCTTATCTTTCTGTGAAAGTTTAGAGAAAATTGTTTTGTTCTAAGTTTGTAATAATGAACTTAAGAGTAAGACTGCCTAGCTATCACCTCTTTGGACACATTCCATCAATCTGTATCAGAATTATTTCCATTATGATAGGTCTGTCAGAAAATCATATAATTTTCTGGTCTGGAAGGGACCTTTAAAGGTCATTCAGTTCAGTTTTCATCAATTCTACCAAAATAGGCAGATATTTTTATACAGATTCATCTTAAGACAACAAAATCTTCTGATTCTGCTGCACAATTTAAGGCTAATTGCTCTAGCACAAGTCTGCTTGAAGTTATGAAAGATTAAATGGTTGTAGTAGCAGACAAAAGTAATTACTGCCATAATATTCATCTGTCTAGCTAAGATCAACAATAAACTACTTCAAAAATTCATTTCCTGCTCTATTTGTGCATCTATTAAGTGGCCTGCAGCTTATTGCAAGACATTATTGGATTATATTAATGAATGCACATACAGTTAAACACTGCATGTTTGTATTCAAGTATATTAGCACAGAGTACCAGTGTACCCTCTGTTCCATCTAGCCTATTATACTGCCTGTATCCAAAACTGAGCCTTTGGGCTTTTGCCTTCTACAAGTGAAAAAACCCTTATATGCACTTATATAAAAACAAACGGTATCCACCTTCAAAGTAATATCTGCTTTTGTCTCAAAAAGTACTCTTATTTTATATAATGATTTACTTATTCAATTTCAAAGGAGATGAATATTTAAAAGTCCTATGTTTTACTTTAAAGATAAAACTTTTAGCAGGACATCAGCCTTTCTGTTTGTGTACGCGATATTCCAATTATATTCGTACATGTAAAGAATGTAAAATATCCAAACCATAGGCACAAAAACAAATAAAGGAGGAAAAAAGTTGCTTTTATTCCTTTTCATCATAAGAATTATGTAACAGGCTTCTGTGTTACTGCAGAAAGAGAAAATATTGCTGGTGAGAATCCTCCACTAAGATCACATATAAATAGTACACCCATATGATCTACTTATCTCTCTGTACCATAAATAATCTTTGGCCAATCTTTGGCCAAAGTAGGCAATTTATAGATGCCCTTCCTTCCAGAAACTATACCTGAGACCCTGTGAAGAGTGGCCATCTGTCCATCTTATCTCCCAGTGCACTTGCTCAATATATTTCTTGTGTAAGTCAGATATGATTAGATGCAGAAAGAAATTTAAGGACATACTTTTCTCTTCAGATCTCTAGTCTTCAAAGATGAAGATGTGGCCTGTGAATTTGATTTGGTCTTTGTTTCTCACTATCCAAACCTGTATTAGTTGACAAAAAATTAAAATAATTTTCACCAAATGAAGTCTGTTTTGCCTATGACAGTACTTGGTACATGATCTCCCTGTCTTTTCTTTGATCCATGATCATTTTCATCTCTCCTGTCATTTTCTCTCCTGTCCTGTTGATAAGGGGGTGTAAGAGAGCAGCTGTGCTTGCGTCTGGCAGCCAGGCATCAACCCACCATAGTGTCAGGGTTCAGTACCTGTTCATCTAAGAACATATTCCATAAAAAGAACTTGGTTTCCAGGAATTCTTCAAGAAATTCATTTCCACCTGAGTATTTTCTTTCCCCAACCAGACAATGTTGTATTTACAGTTAAGACTGATTTGCTTTAGTCAATATATTTAAATGCAAGTTAACTAAAATCAAGCCTATATTTTAGGAAAACCTATCTTATTTTTTCCTTCTGAAGCAAAACCTCTTAAAGCATTAAATGCTCTCCAATTGCTCTTCCTGCCTCTTTTTTAAATAAGCATAGGTATCTTTGAAAGACAATATCTTATGGCTGAGACAACAACAAGCTCACATTTATGTCTTTAATTATTAGAGGTAGTTTGTAAAATTCTAAGACATTAACTTATTTATAGTTGAAAGTGAGTCATCCTTTTTCAATGACTAAGTGCAGAATATACAATAACTATCTTGTGGTCTGTCTAGTATAAGGCACAGTTGATGGCCACTGAACATTTCAGAGAAAGGAAATAATGTGATAAAAGTATATAGTTAAAGATATTTCTGTTTATATATTTATCTGAGTGTCTACTGTTGAAATCTGTAGTCTGTGTTTAAAACATTGCTGTTTTCCACAGCTCACCTAATCTGTATGCTGACTGAACATTTAGAAGCACAGTGTTCACCATTTAGCTGCAGTAAGAATGAATTGTGTGAGGGTAACAATTATGCTTGCAAGTCAGAAAATATCACTTCTAATTTTGTCTTGCTACAAGCATTGTGTGCTACCTTAGGCAAAATACCCAATAGCATCATGTTTCCATTTTCCTATACAATATCTAAATAATGATCTCGACATGGGATATTTATTTGGGAGGCTTTGTTCAATTTGAAAAGCAGTTTGATAGTCTTAGATAAAGAGGATGATTTGAGTAAAACCTGTTTTCTCTGTAGTAATAATGGTCCCTCTGACAACCACTGCAAAAAGACAAAGAATTTAGTAAGAATGGAACTGTAGAAGTCCAATGAATTTCATTAAACAGATTTTTGCTCTTGATATTTCAGAAGTCATTATTCACCATTTTCATGTAGTTTTACTAGCTATCCTTGGTAAACCTATTGAAGGTGCATTACTAGTACTGTCCTCCTTTCACTTGGCACTTCAAAAGGTTGTCTTCATACCCTGTTATTTTATGTTAGCCATACCATTTGGTTACTCAGCTGGCTTCAGAGTTCTACATTATATCTGTGACTTTCAGCAAATGCAAAGAAGGATTCTAGTAAAAAATAGAGCAGCTGTGTCCTACATAGCAGAGGTATTTGCTGAAGATAAATAGGAATTAGCCCTATGGAAATTGTTGTATGTTGATAAGAGACGGGTAGATGGCTATACTGGTATAAACTGTCTAAAACAAGCTATGGTAACTAAATTCTGAATCAAGTTCTCCTGCTCCTATGACATTGGTCACCAAACTAGAGGTTGTAGTTCATCCACTAGAAAAAGGATTGGTGACCTTCTGATGCTATTAATGTTTAGGAGTTTCATCTCTGTTTCTTAGAGGCCTGTCTGCTGCACCAGGCTGCAAATACACCAGAGAATTGAACAGTTTTGGTCCAGTTGGCTGCAGAAGGACAGACAGAGCTGCAAGGTCATCCCTGCTCCTGCCTCTCCTTGCTTGGAGACCCTGAAGCACTGTCCCTGGCAGCTCCAGCATGGCTCACTACACTGGGCAAACTCCATCTGAGCTCAGGTGTGAAAGCTGATGTCTGGGCTTTGTGCTATGCAGCCGCAATCACTTACTGTGATCAGAGATGGTAAGTTACTGTCTGCAAGTGTACAGGAAGGATGTACATGGCTGCACATGTGAGACTTGCAATTTTGTAAAGAAACACTTAGCATCCCAAAAGTAAAGAGGTTGTGCCCTAAAGTCTGGGTTTTAGCAATAGGGAAGATATCTGATTTTCCCTTTTGTACATACTGGTAAATTTCTATGTTATTCCCATCAGTAAATATATGATCCCTTTATTTATAATTAAGTATCTGATAATATTTAAGAAATAGAGAGGCCCTCTGTACCTTTCTCTACAGAGTGTTAATATTCTGGGGTAATTCTTAGTGCTAGACAAGATTGATCATAGTACGGCCTCTGTTTCCACAGAGTACATTAAAAACTCCAATCAGCCCACTAGCTTTTTGAATTACTAATTTGCAGTTACTGTAATAAAAAAAGAACTGGGGCAGGGCAATTTTTTACTGGTATAGACACATTGACCTACCAATGGAAAGAAGGTAAGCTGAAACTTTGGATTTGGAATCCACAAAAACAGGCTTCCCAGCCAGCTATGCAGATCAGATATCAATATGCACACATGGATGGTTAGACAGTGATGTCATGACACATGCACAAGTGTCTATGTTAGAACCACTCTCCAAGCATTTGCATTCATATTTTACACAGTCTATAAGTCCTCTCGAGAGAGTGTAATTCTGAGACTTAATTTTAAATTTAGTATTTTAAAAGAAATAATGATTTTAAAAATTATTGCTCTCCCAACAGTCATCGTCAAAGCAGTCCATGGTCTGATTTCAGAAATCAAGTTGTTCCTCCAAAATACCTGCAATCTACACATAGAGATTATATGTTCCTCACTACATAAAAGAGAGGTATAGAGCATATGTGTGAGGTATCAGAAACAATGAGATCACAGAAGTCTCTGCATATTTTAATTTTGAGGACCAAGCAATTTTGGGTCAAATATTATATTTTTCATAACGTAGTTTATGGTCGATAAAGCACTTTTTAAAAATATTAATTTCTTACGAGCATTTGTCAAAGAAAACAAGAAACTTTGAAAAAGGAGATGAAAGAGGAAAAGAAAGGTCTTGTGAAAACATTTAAAATGTCTTGAAAATTTCCAGTGAAAGGCCGTATGGTCCCTCTAGGCCTGAAACACTGATATTGGCATATTTCAATGCTTCTGAATGATACATGAATTGTAAGTGGTTATGGCAAGATAGTTATGGAAGGAAAATTTTTTATCACATATTAATGAAGGTAAGGAAATATTTTCAAGGGCAGGACTCAGGATTATACCTCTTATTGTACCAGTTCTTAACTGGTTCATTTAAGAATAATCACATAACATACAATGCTGCTTTGGAAATGCACCTCCCTGTGTTTTCAAATGAATTTTTTTCCTTTCAGTCCCTTCCTTTAGAGAAAGTGAGCCCTGAGGGGCTTTTCTGATAGTGACAATATTGAGGCTAGTCACTCTCCGGCTATGGCAGCCAGACAAAAGTGAGTTTACCAAGGGAATAAGGCAGATATGAAACCAAGCTGGGATTATAAATAATTTGAATCCACCAGAACTCTAAGCATTGGGAAGCATCTGCTATTCATACTTGATAAGCAAGAGTTGACCAAGTTCATGATTCAGCATAACCTCTGGCTTGCAACATTGGAAAAACATTCAGCAGATATTTCTTCTTTGATTCTGTGTTTCTCATGTTTCTTCCCTCTTAACTAAAGCTGTATTCTGCAGGTGGGCCTCAAAGACACAGGCTGATTGAGAGGGATATGACTTGGACTGCACCACAGCAAGCACACAGAAATTTATATAACATCCTGGTTCTCGTAAATATATGTCTGTCTATTATTCAGCACCAGAAGTTGGTAGCTAAAGGAAGAAATAACTCTTCTATGAACAGGAAAAGAAATTGTCAAAGATTTGCTCTCCCATCCAGCCTGAATACAGATCTGGGACTAAAATGTGATAGGAACACAGGAATTGCCATGGGGGATCAGTATAATGGCCCACTTAAAGCAATACCCACTCACTGACATGTGGTCAGGCAAGAAGGTAGAAGTTGCTTTAGAATAGTGCAACTGAGAAAAAGAAATGTATATAATTTTTTCTATAAAAGGTTTTATTATCCAGTCAGACTTAAATGAAGGCTATTATCAGGATTTTAATTTGTAGCAAAGGTTGAAATTGATAACCTCTGTAACTGAAAGATGGAGGTTAAATGCCCACTTCCCACTTGCCATTTTTGCTGTTTTTTCACCAAACTCAAGTGGGATTCTTGATCCTGATGCTTGAAAATGGATTTGGAAACCAGAGGCCACCTGAATGATGCATTAGAAGGTTATTACCTTGCAGGTGCACAGAAAAATGTTGCATCTCAGTTCTTAGCATCTACTAGAATGTGATTTACCCACTTTGCCCTTTTGTTTATTTCATCTCAGACTTGAATCTGGCAGCTGCTTTCTCCAGGAAAGCCTGAAATAGAAGCTGATGTTGTCTCATCTGAAAATTACTTCAATTCCCACCTCTAACTCTGTAGTATTGTAACCTCTGACTTTAGCAGCTCAGAAGACATCAGCATCTTAAATAAGATCACAACTGAAATCTAGAAAAAAGTGCAAGAGGTTAATAAGCAAAATATTCCAGCCTTAAGGTCTGGTAATTCTCCAGCTGCCAGGACCAGCAGCAAACTGGGGGATGAGGATCCTTCTTCTGTCAGCGTATTGTGTGAGTGCAGCTGAGAAGAGAGAGAAGGTGGAAATAGCGTAGGGACAACTGCACAAAGGCACTTGTGCAAAACCTGCATTGTCTGGGCCAAAGTATATTTTCTGAAAACAGGCTGTTGTGCCCATAAAACAGGTACCTATTGCTGCACTCATTCACAGATAGATTTCAGATTGAATAGGATGGAAGGAAGGCTTTCTGGTGTGACAAAGCAAGCTGTGAAAGGCTTGGGCAAGTGTTGAGTGACAGACGTATCAGGAGAGCTGCTGTTGAAGTGGCAACAAAGGAAAAATTATACAGCCTCTTGCCGTGGCATTGAAGGGTTACTGAAACACATCACATTCGCCCTAAATGTGGTCAAAGCAGGTCAGCAGGTCTCAGATGAGCCAGGGCTCTGACAGAGTGCCTTAGCTCTCATAAATATGAATGGTAGCATTCTCACAGCATGATCACCCAGACTATTCAATTGCTTTTATCATTCAATAATTATTCAAAACATATTTATATAGTGCTATTATACAGTCTGTACTAAGTAAAATGAAATCAAAGGAAAGAAAGGCTGTGTCATACAACATTTCAAAAGTAAATGTTTGGATTTAAATTTAAGATTGCTCATTGCCTATCCTCTGCTCTAAACATTAGACAACAGTCCTGAAAAGAGAATATTTGAAAGTACAGTCCTATTAGTTCTCAAGGAGCTCTGAAAAATCAAGAAGCACATTCCTGATCAATTACCAGATAGAATCAAAGGAATACATCTACAGAATTGACTTAATACATTAATATTAGGGGAAAGGCAGTATCAGAACATCCCTCTAATGCATGAATGAGTTGACATACTGTCTCTGCCAGTGTGCAGCCAGATCTAGCAATAGCAAACACTTCAGGAGCTTATGTAAAATTTTCTGTTACTGTAAGTGAGGGAAGACTAGAAAGGGACCAGGCCGTAATATTGCATTAAATCACTTAAAGTATAGCCACAGCTGTGTATAATTAAAGTCCCAAGTAAGCAGCAGCTATTTAGTTCCACTAACACTGTCCTTAACACAGGTAGTCAAGACTGCAGATAACTTTTCCAAAACACCAATAAAAGCAGTTTGATTTCATTGTCACTGTTCTCCAGACTAGTTGCTAGGGGTCAGGTATTAATTTGACTGAAACAAGCATATATTGAGGTTCAATCCAGCACATAAAAATGTCAGGTGAAGTTTCAATTCAGCAAGGTCTAAAGCCTCACTGAGCACATTAAAAATTCCTGCTGAGTCCTGTGACATCACAGAGCTGCTCAAAGTTGAGCAAGTTTAAGCCACTTTACAGAATTGACAGTTTAAGTTCTAGGTGATAACAAAGCTGTTGCTAAGAAAATTAATGGGGAATAAAAAAGAAGCTTGGCTCTGTTGTATGTTTTTTATGGATCTGTAAGGATCCACATGATCTGCCAAACTGGGGAAAACACCAGCCCGGATTAGTTTAATGGGCTCGGTTGTCTAGTCATGCAACAGAAATAGCATAGTCAAAGGAATGTTAATGTCTCTGACCTAACTATTTTCTTTGTTGCAACATCAGAAAGGTGCTACTGAAATAATCTCAAAGGTATTTTCAAAGGAGTGGGGTGATGCTGTTTCAAAATCTCCCTAACAATGTCACTGCCTTTAGTCGTACCTATGAAGAAACTTCAGTGCTAACTCCTGGAGCCACACCTCATTATCAAATACCAAAGTACTTATACTTTTGTACAATAATAATAATAATTAAAATTAAAAAACGAATTTTCAATGGTAAGACTTGCATTAAAAGTCTTACAATCCACTTCTATTTCTTATTACTGGTATATGTATCATGGTAAAGGAACCTGGGACCAAAATTAAATTGTCTTGCTGAGATATTCCTCCCTTGGTTTTGAAATAAATGTTTGCTCTGTTTACAGTCTGCAAAAAACTTTAGGTCATTTTGAAATATATGAAATATGTACTGGAACTGTGATTTTTTATGTAAATCTTTCAGTTTACTTCAGTGCCAGATCTCCAACTTATCCTAGTATTAAACTAAAAGGAAAGATACTGTATTTTTTCTGAGTCACTAATTGATCTTAAACTGGCACAGGCTTCTTAATATCAGCTGAAGTAACTGTAACTTTGAAATCTAAAACTGCTATAAATTGTCTTTTCTATAACACAGTATAGAGAAATTACAAACAGCTGTTAAAAGCACACCAGTGGAAAAGTCAATCAAGAAAAACTACATTGAGACAAGGGCTGTTGGATTATAGGACAAATTTTGAAATTATAGTTTTTTTAGGAATCAACAAATCCTGTAAAGCTGTCCAAATGGAGGCTTTAAAACTATGAGACTTTAAAAGACACATTCATAGCCTGAAAACTGGGGTGCAGTGAATGATTTATGCATGCTGCTAATTCTGAAGTGAAGTGATAATTTTTGTTCTTCATCAATCCACAGTTTTTGCTTCTATATCTGTAGCAGTAACTGCAACACTCACTACAATGGAGACACTGCTTATGAAAAATGCAGGTTTTTTCCTGTTGATCAGCACAGTCTACTATGGCAGCCCAGATCATTGGCCATGAAACTATCATCCTCATTTGCATGAAATTCCCTATGTACCTCCTTTTTAAGAATGTTTTAATTTAGTTGACAATTACAATTAAAATGTCATCTGATGTTGTATTCTGAAGATATTATAGAAAGTATTTAAAGGATGGGAGGAATGTAAAGAAGAAACAAATGAGATGAGGTGTTTCTTAATTGTCATAGCTTAAAAGAAGAGCTTGGAGATTTCTAGCTACTCAGGAATTATTTAAGAAGAGGTCTTATAGAAAGAAAAATGTTTTTTCCTAGGTTGAAGACTTAAGTGAGGTATTTTAGACAACCTGATCATTCCTCAGATTTTAGGGATTTTTATTTTAATTCTGTTTATGTAGATTCTCTCTGAATTTGCACAACTTCTTAAGAAAATAGAGAAAGGATTTTAAAAATTATATTTCAAGCTTCTTTACCTAAGATATTAAAATTATTCTGATCTGCAAAGCATAACAATAATTAAAGCACTGAAGGTGCATATTTCAGTGTGTGTGAAAAAGGTCTGGGTAAAATTTGGCCCTGTGCTGAGCACAAGCCACTGCATCTGTTAACCAAATACACATAAAAATAATGCTAAATATTTAACTAATATATGCCCATTCTAAATTTTATGCTACTGTTTGTGAGGATGTTTAAACAAAGGAATGACTACTCTGACACAATACAAGCTGACCAAAGAGAGGAAGATCAAAGTAAGAATCAGTCTGTAAACATCAGGATGACATCTGCGACCAGGTATGTCTCTATCTAAATGTCCAGCTTCTGCTAGTTTGTGAATTTGTATGTTACAATAACCTTCCTTTTCTAAGAGTATCCTTTCACAACCTATATATAAAATAAAAGATTATGTGTGTATATAAATAATATAGACACATGCATTGTGTAAAATTAAAGGAACCTTTCCTTTTGCCTCCCTTTGTCTCTCTCTTCTTTGTCACATGCCCTGGCATGGTTCTTTTGACTCTGAGAAGTGAAACTGCTTAATTATCTAGAGGGTTTAAATGGTATTAGGTCTGAACATTTCCTTTTAAGAGTCTAAATAACCCAATTCCTGTGGTGGGCATAAAGTATGCTATTGCTTTTTAATCAGAGTCAGCCTGTTTAGAATAGTGTCATGGAAGTAGGAAATAGGAGACTTAAAGGTCTGTATTTTTCTGAATGAAGGTTTACTGCTCTGCTGGTGCCTTGGAGAAAGATGTTCTGAGAAGTCGAGACAAAAACAGAAGAGAAGACAAGCCTCTACAATATGAATACTTTATGTTCCTTAAATCTGGTTCTCCATAAATATTATAAAGGAAAATTTTTCAGAGGAGCAATACTTGATTCAGTAGTTTTGGAACATGCACCTGAATGCAAATTATGGTCATCTGCTTACTGATTATTTTAATTTCTGATTATGTTACAAAAAAAGTAACAGTTAATGGCTAATAATATGAGAAAATTAATGTCTTCATTCTAGGTGTGTTTACTATTTACAAATCTGACTACAAAGAAAGATGTGTTTCTTGTATGTTCATGCAAAGCAACTGTGGTCTGCCAGTGCATGGAAATTAGCAAGCCTTAACCTCCATATGCAGTGAAACTGAGTGGCTTTTCCAGGATGTGATACCCCACCGGATGTTTACAAGAACAATGAATTAATCTAAAAGATACGTTTTGTATTTTCCACCTAATTGTTCTCAGGCATCTATTTTTGCAACTAGTAAATTGCAGATTTAAAAAAAGAAAGAAACAAAGCAACAAACAAAAAAACCACCTTCCTCCCCGCTTCTTCTCCCCCCTCAAAGTAAACCAAAAACATAACAAACCAGAAAACACACAACTGTTTAGAAAGATTTTTGGATGACTTTTGATTTTTGAGTTCATACCAATGTAAGCAAACTGGTTCTGTTCCCGCACTTCTGTGTTTCCATGAATTCCTTTTTCTAAGTGAAAGAAGTGGGAGAAACACAGAACCAAGTACTTTGTTAAGTGAAGCACAGCCTAGGAAAGCACTGTGAAAATTACTCAAACAATGCAGGCAATTCCTATTCTACCACACCTTTGTTATTCCAATCTCAATTGTCTCTTGAACTGAGCATTCAAATTGTACTGTATTTTGCAACCAGACTGCATGCCCAACAGACAAAGATGAGATCAGATTCTGGACATTTGTCCCAGGTGTTATTTGGTTTTCAGTCTCCAGGGATGTCCTCACTTTCTGAGTAATCAATCATTCATTGTAGCTGTTTTGCTGGTCAGAAAATGAAGCAGAAAGGACAGAAATCTCTTTAGGCTTTTTAGACCTTTCTGTCAAAATGAATGTGTTAGCTATGCAGTGGGATTCAGAAACGCTAACTCTTGGATCAGGACTGCTAAATTTAATTCATTTGGGCAACACAATCAGTCTTCTAATCCTGCTTTACGGTACTGGACTACAATCAGTGGAAGAGTCCTGGAGAGTGAGAACATCTGTGTGGAGGGATTTTGCTTTACACGCAGAATATGGACAGATTTCCATTCAGAATTCAATTCTTGTGTAAACCAAAATTTACACAGGCAGATCCAATAGTTTAATTTGCAAAAACCAGGAGCAAATAGAAATTGTTCTTGTTATCCTCCTGTCTGAGGTACATAGGAAAAGCCTTGCTGTCCTATAGATTCTCCAGGTGAGAAAGGATAGAACCATAAAAAAGTCCCTTCTCAGACTTAGCCATTAAACAGTGTTTCCTATTGCATTACAAGAAAATTTTACTATATCCTCTCTTCTTAAAGAACCTCAGAAGCTGAGAAATACTGGCTGTTCTTACCTGTGTCATGAATCATGTTCTGTTTCTCAGGTAGTCATGGAAGTCATGGTAGATTCTTATTTATCTTCCAGCTGATATCCATAACTACAAAGAGATGAATAAACAGAAACCAAAGAGAAAACACTGTGCATGACTTTTTGCCTGTTTCAGGGGTGACCTTTTTTCCCCACAGAGGAATGTTTAGGTATATTTTCCCAGAATTTATTTGGCCATAAAATAGAAACAACTACTGCAGAAAACACTAAGAAATATTTTAAGTAATATTGAAGTAACTTTGAAGTAATGCCAATTCTAGTCTTTCCCCTGCCCACAGAGAGTAGTTACATTATACTGAGATATAAGGTGTCATTCCACCAACCTGTCAGTCAACTCCTTCCCATCCTGTAGATCATCACGCTTTAGTTGCTTCGGATAGCATTTCCAATTTTTACTGTTGTATACAGGCATCAGAATATATCAGGGAAAAGATTAATATATCTTAAGTACTTTCATATATAGGCTATAAGCAGTCTTGCATACAATGAAAGACATGTGGTGCTACCACTGAGAGTTACCAATAACAGACCATAACCTTTGTAATGGATTTGGAAGTCTTCAGGAAAAAGGCTTGTCAGGCCTGCTAAATCTGAACATTTAATGGCTTGCCTGCAGTTTTGGTTTACTTGCTTTGGCTGTGACAGTAATTTCTCTAGTTGAGCAGCAGTCTATGTCTAATTTGTTTTCCTCGTTATCTTTGTGTGGTACAAGCACAATTTTATATAGCTAGCGGTAACAAACAATTATTCTGCAGAGAATGATAGGTTTGTAACTCCAACGAAATGATATCGTGTAAAGAAATACAAGTCCAGGATGATAACAGGGACCTTGAAAAACAGAGGCACTGGGTGCAGCAGAGTGCAGTGCAGGCATGTGATGATAAGGGAGTACAATCTTGGCAATACAGACTCCTCAACTACAAACAACTCCCTGATGGTCAATTAAGGAAAAGACTAACAAAGAAAACAGAGGAATAATATTTAAAATTATACATAAAAGCCATGATATACAATATGCTTGGATATGAGTGTAATAGAGAGCTGCAGACCTATGAAGAACCACAAAGTGTTGGAAAACACATAAAAGTAAGATGGATACTGGAGTAAGGTAAAGAAACCAACAATAGGAACATCATAATGCATTTGGCAAAAGCCTTCAGGTGCTGATAATTCACCATAAAGCATCACCACTACCAGAATGAAACCACCTGCCTTAGGACCAGAAAAGCAGTGGTCAGGCGAACATACCACAAGGAGAAGGGGTGGAAACTAACAAGTGTGTATATTACAATTTCAGCCAGATTATTGAGACCTTTTCCATATAGAAACATCCTAACTTAATTTTCTTTAATTTTATGTTATATAAGAGGCCATGGACTAGTATTTATTAAATCAAGGTTTCAGGTATATGAACAATAAATTGTTGACTGTGTATGCATATACATATGGTTTGCTTCCTCTTAGTCCATAAACAAGATTTTGTGTGTAACAGTATGACTGGTAAAAGTGGGACTGCTGCTGCACCCAGTGTTGCAATGCTGCTTTTCCTGAGATGTTTATCCTGGGGTGGGTATGTGTTCATCTCCTATTTGGAATGCATGAGTTTATGAGTTTTAATTTGTGACCAACATGTGCAGGAAATCCAGTAGTCATAAAATGTAAAAAAGAGTGCTGGGTCTGATGCCCTTCATGATGAGCACTTCTAAAAGCACCTTCCCTGTCAGGGCCCTCACGAGTGTGATGGGGAGAGAAACTGCAGGAGCACTGGGATAGCTCTGGTGAATGCAAACATTGGGAATGGGAACAGGAACTATTTCATGACTCAGGATGGGGAGATGGGTCAGGTTAGCTGACTCACAAGGGTCCCTGGTCCTGGGTTGAGGCTTGTCATACCTGGCTACAAACAGGTGGCACAGCTGGCCATTTCCCATGGAACTCTGGGTTATTAACATGACTCGAGAAAGATTATTTACCATTCAAAGATGGAACAATCTCCATTTGCCTAGGAAAAGCTCAGTTTGAACTCTTATGGAGAGCCAGGAAAGGCTGGAGTGTTTCCCTCTGGACATGCTGTCATTTAAGACACCAGGGTCCTTTCCTCTTCGTTTCCTGCTGGGGAGCAAAAATGCTCAGACAAATTCCTTCCTTTTAAAACAAAAGTAGTCCAGAGTAAAGTCCAGAGCTGCGATAGAAACATATTATTTAATGCAAAATCCCCAAATCTCCTCTTTGTAGGAGGGTTCATAGAAACTTCATATTGGGAATGGCTCCTACTCCATCCTGAGTACTAGTCTGGGTTTCACCTGCCAGTACATTATCTGACCTAAATCAACAGCATGCCAGGAACCGTGGCCACGGGATGGATGACTACACATCTGTGTCAGGCCCATGGCATGACTACATTTCATTCACCAGCACAGAGGCAAACACTGAGACAAATTTTGCACTGATTGACACTGCAAGCAAATTCACTGGGCTACATTTTTATCCTCTCCTGTAGTTCAGTCAAGCCAGGCTAATCTTGTGCTGGCTTCTGAGCTTTTCTGGCATTGCCAGCTGTGCAATAGAAAAGCAAACTGCCATAACATTTTATGGCATACTTTGCTTCAAGTCTGAACTCCCTGCTTTGCCATAGAAAAGTCTAAGCTGCATTCCAGCACTTCAGAAGCAGGGGTTAGCTATTGCTCATCATAGTTACTAGTGCTCATCTGTCAAAGCAGAAGGAAAAAAGACCCTCACGTGAAAATTCTTTCTTACTTAGATACAACTAAGATACTACTGTGATGTAAAATTCCTTGTGACTTTTTCTGTGTTTTAGCTCAATTCATAGAAATAATTCTAATACTTACACAACCCATGAAGATTAGAGAAATGACTCATTCAGGCACTGTAGGATCAAATTTGTTTTTAGTTTTAACTCTTGACCTCAACAGCAATGTTTTCAGAAATACATTTTAAGTAGTTGTATTTGAATACATTAACTGTGTTATTTATGCACATAAATACAAGCATTGCACACATCTTATAGAAACTTCTTGTCTGACACTGGGACTTTCCACAATCTGACCTTTAAAGTTCTGCTTCTGTTCCTCAGGGCTTTACAGAGCCTACGTCCTCTGCGAATACTTAGAGAAGGAAACTGTAACACACATCTTAGGTTACAACACTGTGTTTCACCTGTCCAGCTCAGGCTACTATTTAACTAGATAGCTGCAAAGCACGGACTGTGAGTACAGGACCTCATCTGTCCTGTTACAAGGGAGGAAATTTTCAGCTCCCTTGCAGAGAGAGCAGTGTGTCTTAACCCTTTTACCCATCACTGCTGAGCCTGGCCAGCTGTGTCCTACCTTTTCCTGTCACATCTCAGGGACACAGGAAAGGCAGCTAACCTGGAGTGCTCAGCAGAGTAGTATAGACCCAGGTAGCATGGAAATGTTACCTTCTAATATTTTCAATCTTGTCGATATCAAATAAATTTATAAACATGACCATACTGCATCTATCACATCATTCCCTTTATATTCAGTGAGGAACGGCACAGCCTTAGGCCCTTCTGTTGGCAGAGGCTTAACTGTGCTAGACGAAGTTCACCAATATCTGAATATCTGCCTGATGTTTTTCTTCCGTGTAATCAGTGTGCAGAAGGGCATTTGGTGGCCAAAGACACTGATAACCTGATCTATAGCCATTTTTCAAAGAGTTCTTTTATATGGGAATCATCAAGTGATGTAGATCTATAAACCATGGAAGAACTTCTATATCTTTGGATACCCCCATGAAGAGCAGCTTTACCAGGCAAGATAAAGCATCTAGAATACCTTCTGAATAGTAGAATATCTTCTAGAATATGTAGAATATTTTTGGGAGGTAGAAGGATGGGGAGAACACCTTGGGGCTTTGGACAGACAGCTTAAATTATTCTACTAAAAACACTGATAAGTTAAAATCTCTCAATCTATAAAAGTCTTTGGAAATAGATCACAGGGTCATAAAAGCAGCTCAGACACATATTTTGCAGCCCTGTTCTCACAGAAATGCACAAGCACACCATGATACAGTATACATGCTCCAAACTTTATAAAATGAAAAAACTAATAAGCATTGTGATAAGCATGTGAGTTTCTTACCCTTTCTTTTAGAAAATAAATAAATAAGGGTACCAAAACTATGAAAATGTTTTTGGTTTTATTAATTTTGTTATTTTTTAAATCAGAGGTATCTTCAAAGGACATAAATCCTGCACTTTAAGCAATAAATCTAAGAGCACTATCATTGCATATATATAACACTTTTTGGTAAATCCTTTATAATTTCTGATTCAGAGTTGCAGGGGAGAATCTCAGTTCTTCTATCCATAAATTCCTTCTGATGAGGTACCACTTATCTCTAATAGCAGGATGATTTTAATTAAAAGGAGAAAGATAAACTGAAATGATACCTCATGTCTGTTATCTTTATTACTATGAAAGGCATACATAATCTGTTCAACTCTTGCCAGCCCAGATCACATTCTTAGTAACCACATAGGTAAAACTTTGAAAAAAGTGTTTATGAAAAGTTGTCTTGGCCACATCAGTTTTTATTGAACTCATATCATAATTGTACTTTTCTTTTGTAGCTGAAAGAAATGTAATTTAACCTGGATAATATATTTTTATCTAAGGCAAACATTCCTTACAAGTGGTGGAGTATGTGTATGAACCGCCTTTCTCACTAACTTGCAGAGATGAGTGCCAGGTATCAGATAATAAAGTAACAACAGCAACAGCAGCAGCAGCAACAATAACAACAACAACAACAAAATCTAGTGAATTTCTGTAAGCATCTAGCTCATTTAATACTGTCAGTTTTTTTCACCTTGTTTATCACCCAGTGATACTCTTCAAACTACCCCTAAGGAAACAAACCATGTCATTAAAAGAGAAAGGAACAGTGAAAACTTGCTTTTTGTTTCCTTTTGACTTAGAAGGACTCTGCTTCTTCTGTACCAGTGTTAATAAAAAACACCATTCTGAAATGGGAACATAATATCTGTTTTCCTTCATTATTATCACTGGAATAATACTTCAAAGCACACAGGGAACATGTGCAAACAGACTAGTGAGCCCCATGTATATAATCTGCTGGAGTTCAGACAGAAAAGGAAATTATTTTCTTACAGTCCCCCATACCAAGAGTATCAGCACTCATCTCAGGAGGCACATAGGGAACATGCACAGAGTCTTTGTAAAAGACAACATTTGCTGCTTTCTCTATAAAATGGCCATGATACCAGGACAATGTAGAGGAGCCTACAGCCTTTGAAGAACAGGATAGACATTAATGCACTCATCCAGGAATTCCTTGACAAAAGGAGATACAGATCCCTCTCTTCCACTGGTCAAGATAAGGACCTCTTTACAATAAAGACAGACTTATATAGAAGTGAATTAGAGGTTTACCTACCACACTATTTGCTGAAACAGAGCCAGAAATGGATAGATTACCTTTTTGTTTCCGAGGTTCACTTTAATATTAAAGGTGTAAGAGGCAAGGGAAGTCAAGACCAAGTTCCAGACCTTCCACTCTTAAGGGGGTGTACCAGTGACTGTGTTCCTGATTGATATTCCTTTAACTCTCCTGGCTCCACAGACTTTGTATTTACTTTTCTTAAAGGCCTATTTCTGACAATACAGATAGAAGGAAACTCAAATATTGTAATACATATAGTCAATGTGTGATGGTTTTGATGTAGGCACCTGAAGGAAACACCACTGCTATGTCTCCTCACCACACAGAGTAGAAAGCCAAATGCACTGATCCAAATGCCTATGAACCCAAGGAGTGGTGGGAGATACAGAGCAAGCCAGTGTTCAGCATCCTCTATTTATCATCTCCTCATTCATCTCAAATTGCTGAGTTTATTTTTAAATGCCCACCTCTTCTCACAATTTTATCAGAAACCCTAAAGTTTAACTTTGGGATTAGAACCCCAGTCTGGGGATCACAGAAATAAAAACTATATATCACACTGCCTGGCTTGCAACCCATATAAACAGATAACATTTCGTTTATCCCATGTCCTCAAAACAAATACAGCCAGTAAAGAAGGGCCGGGGAGAATAGTAGCTAGAGAAGTCAAAGTCAATTTAAACTGGTGAAAAATTAACAGGATGAAATATTCTGTCCATGTAACTGGTAAAAGAATAAATAGGGAAAGAAGAGCTAGAGTAGCCATTATATTCAAAGAGATGTTCTAAAAAAAATTCAAAATCATACATTCACTGTCCAAAGACAGTCATGATAGTCTGCACCAGGCTGCCTTCTCACCCGGCGAGTTTAGGTTGAATGCAGAGCTGAAATCAATACTGAAGGCAATATTCTATACTTTGAGGACCACTTTGGAAATAGGGCATTACACGGCTTTGGTATTAAGTATAAAATACGAAAGAGGAAATGAGAACAAAATTATCAAATGCAAATTCTGTTCAGTATACAAAGCAATCTCCCTCATTCATGGAGTTTTTACCTTTGAACCCAGTTGATGCAGCACTTCAAAGGCTGCTCTCTTAACTAGGGCAGCCAAATATCAGTGCTATGATAATACAGACTGTTTTTGAAAAGGAATAAATGGAGAGCTCAGGGCCTCATTGTGAGGACATCCTTAGTGTCTTTTATTCACCACATTCATGGTGAATAGAATCCAGAACACTACAGGAAACAGATGACTCAGTTAACACTTCTAGATTTGCAGGACTCATGGTTGCCCTGTGTCCACAGTCAAGTGACAGATCTGAACATTACTGAGGACTTGTATATAGCCAGTTTGAGATATTTGCTGCTCTCTCCAAACTTGTTATCTACTAGCACACCTGGACTATTTCTCTGCCAGCTGAACCACTTGGAAACTTCCATCCAAACAGGACTCTGGTATTAGAACCTACTTGCAGCTTCACAGTGTTCCTCATTGAACAGGAAATTATGAATTCTGCCTCTGAGCATTCAAATGAGGCTGTGTGTTGGACCAGTAGACCTTGCCATGACTTGCCCAAATTTCACATTAGGAGTAATTATTGCCTTTCTGTGATCTTGATGTCTACTGCAGATAATGTACCTAAAGTTTTATTCTTGGCATTGGTTTACTTCATGTTAGTCTGTCAGTCTGTACTACTGATTGCTTTATTTTACCCACACTTGTGGGTGTATCAACTAAAAGAAGCAAATAAATAATTTGTAATAGATAGTAGTGACCCTTAAAGTGTCTTGAAGCACATAATGCCAAAATTCATCTTGATCCCCAGAAAAAAATGGGTTTAGAACTGCTGCCAGACTTACAGACTTGAGATCACAGAAGCTCAAGTGAAAGTCTGCCCTCTCTGTGATGTCCTTGGAGCATTCCCATATATTTTAAGGGGTAACAGAAAAGGAAGCTCTGAGAGATTATCAGGGCTTTGTGTAGAAATTACACTAGTGGAGCTCCAAAAGCATGAAACACTTTGAATCTTAGGAATAACATAAGGAAAAGAGTTCAAGGAAGAGGATTGGTGTTGATCATGGAGAACAACTGAACATTAAGGAGAAATTCTCAGACCATGCAACAAGGAACCAAGTATAGAAATTAAATATGACAAAATAAGAAGGAAAAAAAGATACAGTGATTAGGAGTGCATGGGAATGGGAGGACAGAGAAACTAAAGACAGAAAATGAGAGCACTGCACTAGAAAACAAGCATTAAGAGAAAGACTGAATAATAGCGAACTGAAAGGAATATGGAAATCTAAACAAATGGAAAAAGAGAACCAGATGGCCTTTTTTTCCCAACATTTTTATTCTTAACTCTGCTTCTTACCTTAGCTCAAAAGTGAAAGAGAGGAAGGGATATTTCTCTCATCTTTCTTGCAAGGTAGGGACTGGGCAATATCCCTCCAGGGAACTTCCCTATTCTTCTGTTCAAAGTGCTGTAACTACCTTTCCTCTCCTAGACAACAGTGAACTATACAGACCACACAAGCATTTTTATGACTGTATGTAGAGATTATGTGCAAAGCACCATCAAGCCAAGAGGAGACGTCTGTGCCTTGGCTTCTAAATAAATCCTATTTCAATACATTGATCAAAGTCACTCTTTCAAGAAATGAGACTGAGAACATATGAAATATTGATGTATTCTTACATGAAAAAGGGCATAACAATGGTAGATAAATTATATATCTTGAACTACTATCATTAAAAGGGTTCTATTTGACAACATTAGTTTACCTTTGACAACTACAAAAAATCTGGGTGGACTTAAACCTTAGGGTCGTTACTAAAATCTTTGCAATGTACAGATGCAGCTGTTTCCTGTTTGTTATCAGTAATTTTTATCTTTCCTTTGAAATTAATCTATCCATCAAATTGTACAAAGCTCAACAGGGTTTTCCTTTTCAGAAAGGACAAAGCCCCTTTTTTTGGTGTTAAGTTTAACTTTATTTTAAGCTCTTTTCTTATTGATCACACATATTTGGAGTAAGTAGTGAGTTGCTGGTGCTCATGGAAAGAAAAATAACAGCCTTTGTTAATCTTTTCAAACATCTAAGAAAAATTCAAATCACTTCTGCATTAGTGGTCTTCATCCTAAGCCCTTAGAATATTCAATAAAACATAAAATTTCCTTTTCTCAAGCATGAAGAGTAAGAAAGCCACAACTAAGTTTATAATTGGTATCTGCCTTTTGGGAAGAATCTCTGTTTTAAAGCTGGAGATATTGAATATGTTCAAACAAAAAACAACCTTCCCTTACTACTTCCTCTGAGCTTTGAACAGTTAGGGTTTTTTTGTTTGTTTCGGTTTTTTTTTTGGGGTTTTATTTTGTTTGTCTTGTTTTTTTGGGTGTTTTTTTTTTTTTTTGTTTTTGTTTTGTTTTGTTTTGTTTTGTTTTGTTTTGTTTTTAAGTTTCAAGTACTTTGCTCTGGGTTTTGGTGGGGTTTTTTGCAGGTTTCTTTGTAACCCAGTGCTGGCATGCAGGGAAGAGACACACATTTACCATGATATTTTCCTGAGAAAGTCTTATACCACATGTTTTTTGATACAGGGCTCTTTGGCAGTATCAAGATCCCATTCACTAAATCTCATTACATTCTCTTTTCACATCTCAGTTTGCCTATTTTGTGGGGAAATAGGGAGTATCTGTAGGCACTGAACAATTACACTGAAACCAAAAATGGAGAAAAACACAAGAAAATGAGTCAATGGAAATACATGTCTAAAGTCCACTGTGTAGCAACACATGAGAAAAAGGGACATTTTTGCCATTTTGTTTCTTAATGCACTTTAAATTTCATGCAGATTCGTGCTACAAAGATGGAAGCAGCTTCCTTAGAGTTGGTTTAGGATTAGCTGGCTTTCTGCTCATTGTGTGCAAAAAGATTTTACTTTAGGAATGGCATAGGAATTTCCAGCAGCTTTATCTTACGTGAGATACTAATAGAAACATGAATTTTTTGCTGCGAGGTCACAGCTTCTGAGAGAAACATGTTAACTGACCTTCTTGACTGACCTACTGTGTAGAGGCAAAATGTTCAACACTGCTTTCATTCTGAGAACTCTATTACAATTGGAAACAGAAATGAGCTAAATGAATGATGCATTAACGTGCATCCTCAGATAAAGCAAGGCTAAACTGGAAAGCTAGACAGAAAAATGTACAAGGTTGAGGTAACGGATATGTGAACAAGTCTGTCTGAAGTCTGAGTCATTTCAAGACACTGCGGTTTACATCCTGTTCTATATTTCTTCACAGTATTAGTACTTCTAAAGCAGCTCAAAATAAACAGTGATGTATCTTTCACTGTAAGAGACAAGGCCCAATATCAAAGATACCACTAGAAGCATGGGAAAACAGAGAAGTAAACCGTTAGCTAATTTAAAGAATAGAATTCACCACGATTATTACTTTTAGAACCCACTGTAATATTTGCAAGAATCTTGATTCCAGTCCATAAATCATTTAAATGTCATGGACCACATTATTGGTAGGGGTACTATGATTTCTCAATGCAAGCATAAGCCTTAAAACTGAAAACACTTGTTGCTGCATACATTTTGTATTTTCTGGATTTCCAGTGTATGTAGTACAGCTTGAAGGTGATAAAGTTTTAAAAATAATAAAAATGAATGGTAGATCTCCTCTTATCGAAATAAAATCTCATTATTAAAGTGAAAATTTCTGAAAATCGTACTCAAACTGCTAAAATTAGCAAAATGAATGCATTCTGGAAGAATAAGTCTACACACATAAATAAGTAGTGCAGAGCCACATACCAGTATTTCTTTGATCCACAGAGACAAAAATCTTTCCTGATTCAATAAATAATGAGGAAGATCCAAATGCAATAAATTTCTTCTGTGGGTTAACAGCGTTTTTGCAATTAGAGAATCATATCAAATAATTAGATATGCTGTACAATAAATCTGATAACTCTCACAGGCAGCAATCAAGGCTTCTCAGCCTGAAACAGAGCAAAACTTTGATATGAACAGTAAATTTTTTTCTTCGGGTTGCAGATGCCATTACAAATTCCTGGCACTGACTGGTCTGCTCTGAGCTGGAAGTTAAATGAGGAAGAACAAATGTTGCAGATGCAGCAGTTGTGCACTTTGGGACCCTTGTGATGAGCCCGAGTGTCTCTACTAACCTAAACCTCATTCGGTCACAAAAATAGCTTCCCCTTTCCTTCCTGAGAAGCACGAGATCTCATAAAAATATTCACAATCTACTGCCACCCTTCAGAGACATGTTTCCAAAACAAGACACTCAGTTTGGGCTGGGAAAATCTTTGGGCTCTCATTTATGCCCAGAATGCAGCTTTTTAACACATGCAACTGAGTGCCAGAAAACAAAGTCACTGATCCTGGTTGGCTTTTGACATTCTGCATGGTTTTCTGCAAATCCACTTTGACTTTCTGTACTTAGGTTCCACCACCTATAAGCACAATACAATGCTTATCTACCTTACTTTATGGCTCTAAATTCTAGCATGGGATAGCATCAAAGATATTAATAATGGAAATTACTGTATCTGTGAGCATGATAACTTCTTATTCCTGTTGCATATTTCTAAGTCTATTGTCAGACAGCAGTGTCCAGGAGTGCAGCTTGGGCAAATCTGTCTTTACTGCAAATGGTCCTGCTGATCTACCTTCAAAAAATACCAAGGGTTAAACAAGTAACCTGAGATTTTTCTGGGAGATTTCAAATATAAAACATTCTTTCATTTTTGCACTAGTATATGTTGCTGACTGCTCCTACCACTGTTTTTTGGGGGGGTTTTTTTGTTTGTTTGTTTTTTAATGACAGTAAAAATTAATGAGAAAAAGAGAATTTAAGATTATTAGGAAAAATATGCATACTTTCTTTTGACAGTAATTTAAACAACTTGCTTGAGTTCTATACCACGGGCTAGGCATCTATATTACTTTAGTATATCTGTTGATCCTCAGCAACAACAGCTGCTGCACTCAGGGATAGCTAAAGCATTTTTCTCACAAGGAACAATCTCCATGCAAAAGAAACAATCAACCCTCAGACTAGTGCTTCACCTGTCTATGCTGAGCACTTGCTTCAGTGATCTCATTTTACTCCTGCAGATGACACTGTTGACAATGAGTGTTTTAAGATTGCTGAAAGAATCACATGCAAAAGTATCAGTAAAAATAGTTTAATAGAAAAGTGATGGCTTCACTTTAGTGATAAGTTCATTGGCAAGGTTCACTATACTACTGCTTATGGTTAAACCACTGTGGAAAAGTAAATAAAAATTCAGAGTCAATCAATCCAAACCCCTAAAACAACCTGGGGAGGAGGAAAGGGGGTGGGAAGGAAAACAGAAGAATAGAAAGTGTAAGAATAAAAAGGAATGTGGCCTAAAGAAGGATAAAAGGGAATATAGGCTCAAGGCCCAACAGCACTTAACAGCACCTTGAGCTTACCAGCACTTAACTCAGCTTATAACTTAAGGTAAATGATTTAGCAAAGGATTCATATAGGATTTACTATACCACAACAGTGACTTAGAGATCTAACTTACAAATGTGAAGTACTTAAGAATCTAGGAGAGCAGGATTTCTTGTGCATTTGGTTCAGAATATGCACACCTGCATGCACACAGACACAAAGACTACAGACACACCTGTAGAAGGTGAAAAGTCAAAGTTCACTACCTCGAAGGTAGTGAAATACCCACTTCAGATGCCTTTGTGAAGGGTGGAGCCTCAAGGAAACCGGGGTATCGCTGTTCAGGGATCCTCTGAGCACAGCAAACCTTGGAGTTCCCTGGCTCTGAGAGGCCCCACTCAGAGGGGCTTTGCTGGTCACAGCTGCTGCTCCAGGAGAGCTCAGAGGATCTCACTTTGTAGTGCTCTTTGTAGGGCTGCAAGAGAGGGGGCTTTGGTCAGGTTCCATCCTGGCCACGCTCTGGGTTGGAAGCTTTCTTTGAAAGTGTGAGAACAAAAATTATTATCCCACTTGGGTTCTTACTCAGGAAAAAATTATACTAGGTTGACCATTAAAAAAAAGAGCAGGAAATCATTACACATCACAAGTTCCTGGGAGCAGACTGTTTCTGGTAAGTTCAAGATGAGCTCAGCCTGGGTACTGTTCATCAGGATCCACTTTTAAAAGATTTTATCCTGACGTTAAGAATGAGGAATGTATCATCAACACAATATTCATGTTACTAGTACTGTATCATATTCATATGGTAAGAAAATTATTGTAAATTAAAAAGTCCTGCTTTAATGACACTGACTTGTAGTCTGTAAAAATATATTAATGTATAAAAATATGCTAGTGTAGAAAGAGAAATGAACTTTCCATAATATTGTATTATTAACACAGAGAACTAAGTGGCCTTAGTGTTTCAATGCTTCTTTAAAATTTAGAAGATACTCTGATAAATTTATTGGACAAAAGTCGAGGTTTGTGACAGATCAATATAAAAATAACCTGTTCATCCTACACAAGCTGCAGTGTAAGAAAACCACTCATTTCCACTATATTTCCTTTTACATTAGGAAGACAGATCTCCCAAAGCCCTTTTTTGGTGAAAAACAACATGTGTCCTGCAGTGTTGACTGAATTCGGGAAGTTTATGCTGATATTCCCCTTCCTAAATATTAGACACCTGAAATTTGGACTTGTGAGTCTAATCTAGTTACCCTGGGCTATTTGCATAAGCAGTGGAGAAAAATAGAGATATGGCAACTTATCAATATATCAATTTTAGTATGAAATAGGCCTTCTTCTGGAGGGAATTTCTAGGGTAAGTAAGCCAGACCTTGATATTCAACTTTTAGATGTTGGAAGTCATGGTAGAGAATTGCACCGTTAGTTAAAATTACCTTGTCCAGCCTGAGTTTAAAGAAAACCCAAAACCACAGAAATTGAAAAAATGTTGTCTTTCATGTTTATAGAATTTTTCATTCCAGGTTAACTGGCAATCCATGATGAAGACTTAAGGAAATAAATTGCCAGACAAATCTACCGAAACATCTTCAATAGAGTTCTAGTAAAGTCTTCAGTAGAGTTCCAATTCTGTCTAACTGTAAAGAAACCTTTTATCTTACAGAAATTGCTTCAATAAATTTGCAAGAAGTTACTGCAATACTTCTCACTTTTCATGTGATAGGAAGAAATTTTGATGTGAGATATACAGTGATTTTTTAATGTGTTGTTTTCCTGCATAGACACTATTAGCCACCTTAGAGACAACTCTTGTCAAGATTGACTTTGTCCAGCTACTGTGACAATTCTTGCAGTATTGTTTTGCCATAAATCCATCAGTGTCAATGCAATTACACAAATATGAAGTGAGATCATCTTGAGCAATGGAATTGCTTCCTTTCTCAATGTTTGCAGTATCTATGGCCTAACTCCACAAGGATAGGCACATTTGTCTAAGGACATCAGTGAGCTGAGAGTGCTGTGGAACCCATGATGTATTAGTTAGAAAAGGATCCTGTATGGCTTATTTACATGATAAAATAAAAACATAATAATTATTATGAGATATTAGTATATATTTTTAAACTGCTGCTGGAATTCAGACATTATCTCTCTCTGTACTTGTGAACTATTGATGGATAACAAGTTTTGGATTACTCAATATATGAGACAATAACATATGAAGACAAATCCATGTAAAGGCCAGGTGACTTGAAAACTTGACATGTGTTGAAGAAATTGATTTCACTCAGCATTAAGAAATGAAGGGTAAGGAAGCACCTCAGTAGCTACTGTAAGGCAGGCTGCAGAAGAAACAGACTTTCTCTGTCATGCTCCAGAATAGGCTAAGAGTCAACAAATACAAGATGGAATGAGGGAAATTTTAACTAGATATGAGGAAAAATATATATATACTCTGTCAGCACATGCTCAGAGACAATCAAAATCCATCTCCACCTCATCCTGAGCAACCTACTACCTGTCTCCATTCTGAGAAGGCAGGGACTGCATTCAGTGGCCTCTTCCAACATGAATTACTTTGTCACTCTATACCGTGCATGGTCATTCACCCACGTAATGGGTGCTTAGCTTGAAAAACCCTGGCATTCTTGAAAGATTTACAAAGACTTTAAAGTCATTGCTATACATGCAGATGGAAGACCTGTGCACTCAGTCATCAGTTCAAGAATTGTCCTGGATTGTCTGTAAAATATCAAGGCAGTCATAATCAACACAGTGTCAGTGTCAATGAGAAAAAGAATCCAATAAATAATACATTTATATTTACAACAATTTGAGGGCTTTTGCCTGAAGGATCTGCTAGTTGTTACTACATTTGATGCTTAACTAGCATTCAGGTTAAGTCTAAGATACTCACTAGGAGGATACCAAGATCAAAACTGTCTGTATAATTGTTGTACATGTCATTTTATAGTATGAAGATGAAGTTTAAAAGCAATTTTTAGTTAAGTACTTACTTTAGTAATCTGATGTAGCAATTAAAATCCTTAATGGTACACAGTAGTTTTCTTCTAAATATCTTCCCTTTTCCTTCCACTTATGGGTTGAGAAAAGGGAATTTCTTTTTAAATTATTTTTCCTAATTCTTTTTGTGTAAACTTCATTAATCAATGGCATCATAAATCCTGTATTTAACAGTGGTGGTTTTGATCTTTTGTACCAACATTTGTCCTTGTGAAACTTTAGATTTTCACCCTGTTACAGCATACATAAAAAAACAAATGCATGTTTATGTTTCCCAGCTTAATAATATATAATAATAAATCTTCATTTAGGTGCAGTAGGATATGCAGTGTGAAGGGACAAGCTCTTAAACTGACAATGATTACTATACTTCATAACAAAAACAAAATTAAATATGAAAAATATCAAAATACCTATAAGTCAAATATACTGTGTCCTGCACAATAAAAATATTTTTGATGAACAGGTTTGCATATTAAAACAAAAAAGCTATATACCCTCATAAAATAACACGTCCAAAAAGATGATGTCTCTGTCTTTATAAAGACTAGAAAGTCAGCAGATTTTATATAGAAGGGAAACTAAAGAAATGAAGTCACTAATATCTTAATCAGTTTGAGTTTTCTGTTTTGCATCCATGTTACAGCACTTAATTTGGAGTTAAATCTATTCATGATTTTAAATTCTTTTTTCCTCAGACTAAGTTCTACTGTCCACAACTTTGTTTTGGTTCCTGGCAGGTGAGTAGAGAAGTCTGTGTGTGCTTCTCTCTCCTCTTTCCTTGGTATCACTGAGTTTACAATTTAAACATTTTAAAATTTCAATGTTCATCTGAAGCTTTCCATGGCATATTCAGCCTATCTTTAACTTTACAGAGATATTTTTGGTGATGCTACAGTTTCATGCCCTTTTACTATGGTTATTTCATACAGTTTTTGATTCCACATATTATTCAATCCCTTTTAGTATAATCCTCTTAAAAAGAAGTATTATGCAATCAGGTTATATGGCATATATCATTTTGAGCAAAATCTGACAGTCCTGACATGATCTGTAACATATTTCAGTTTTCACACTATCCCAAAATGTGAAGGCGGCTCCTAAGATAGCATTGCCCATCCAGAGAAAATTAGAAGTTTCAGTTGGTGAGGCATATTGCAATTTTTAAGACATTAAAAACAACATTTAAATGAAAGATTTATCCATGAGACAACCTGTCATATGTAGAACTTCTAAATAAAAATGTGCATTAAAATGAGGTAAAAGGTAAATGAAGAAAGGCCTGAAGTCTGCACTTAGAAGCCAAAACTTCTAAGCTTGGTCCACATTTAGGGGCTGTCTGGAAAGAAAATTGGCTTCTGATGATAATTTGACTCCCCTCCTTAAGAGGACCCAATGCAGCAGAGTTTGAGAGAGTACCGTCCTTCCCTGTCCCTGTCCCTTATCCACATTCAATTCCATTCAATCACACAGAATATCTGATGGCCTTGATATAGGAGCCATTCACAGCTAGGAGATGTTTCTGCAAAAACAGTGATATTTTATGAAGAAGAAATTATGGTTTCATTATTACTAGAGTGTAGCTGCCTAAATTATTTTAACTGGAGCAGACTGCTTTAAAATACCTAACTGCTGTTTGTCCACTGGCACTCAAGTGATGCACCTATGAGAATACATCTCATCTTCCATAGGACTGCATATGTTTTCTGTGGAAATGTGGGATTAGAGAAAACAAAGGATGGGAAGGGGTTGCACAGTGCCCAGGCCTTGTCACTGCACAGACTCAGGGTGCAACATGGACACAACCCAGAGCTCTGGGCTCTTCCCTAGCCTGTGTCTCGCCAGTGCGCCACAGTCCCACAGCACTGCCAGAAAAGTATAGAGGTGTATCTCACAATCAAAATAAATCCTGATTGTCCCAGCCTCTGCAAGTTTCAAGAATATTTTCAAACAAGAGCTGGTACTTTCACCAGATGGGTAAACTCAACCATTTGCCAATGTGATTTGCAATGCAAATACGTGTGGATTTCCATTCTTCACATCCCAAAGCACTGAAAAAGGCACAAGCAAATATTTAAATTCTAATGTTGAATTTTTTCCCTGTTCATTGAGTCCTGCACTTTTTACTCCCAACTTGGGGAATGAAAATATTTCCAGTATCTATGCAACTACACAAAACACCACCACACACAGTGAATATGAAACAAATTGCACAAGTGGAACATCATTGTAACTGTCGCTGAATTGATTACCCTTTTCGTTTGTGAAGTGTACTTAACAAAGAGGCAAAATGTTGTGAGAAGCAAGCACACAAAAGAGAGAACTCAGTTAATTTTTTAAAAAGTCATGTTGGGGCAGATCACTGATGTGGAAAGTCTTGTAGGATCTGCTGTGCAATGAGGGGATTTCCCAGCAACCTGTCTCAGCTGAAGGTGAGCACAAGGTTCTGAGGAATGAAAGAACAAAATTGATCCTTTCTGCTTTCATTTTGTGGATTTTCATAATCCTCACTGAAAGGGGTTCATATATGATACACCTTCAAAAAAGTTAAAAATTGCTTATTAAAGGAAAAGAAAAAATAGTAAAGGAAAAAGAAAATGAAGCTTCTGTGACCTGGTTAGAGCTGAGTAGTAGTTTTGTAGTGGAGAGTGGACTGCAGCCCAAAGTTCTCATTCAAACTGAAACATCTGAGCAGATGAGGGCAGAGAATGGAAGTATTTGGGTCAGTTAGGGCAAAACCAACAGTACTGGGAGAACACAAGGGATATGAAAAGAGGAAGGTGAGTTTTTGACAGCAAAGGAAAACAAGAAAATTTTATGGTGTCTCTGCAGGTAGAATGCAAGGTGTCCCTAGTACACAAGTGCATCTGAGGATGACAGCATGTCTCAAAGGCTCTTTTTGGGGGCAGAGATGTGTGGATCAGAAGTTCTGTGAGTAGGTGTCAGGCAGTTGTAGAGTCAACATCATTGTGGGGGTGAGTATGAGTGTCAGCATCGGGGAGTATAAGAGGAAAGATTACGAGGAGATGTGATTTTCACTCCAGGAGAAAAAATGTTAGGCGAACAAAGAGAAGAAACAGAAGGCAAGCAGAATAGCAGGGGGGAAATTGGGACTGTGCAGTTAGGTATGGGAAAAATGTGGTCCACAAAAAGGCTGCTGATGAAAAAATACTACTACCAAAGAAATTAACCAAAAGACAAATCACAAATCAAAGGAAGAAGCAGCAAACAAAGGTATCTCTGTAGAGGAGAAAAGTAATGCTGGAATGAGAAGAAATCTAAGAGAACATAAACAGGAATGAGAATATTATGAGCCTGCAGCAATCTCCAGGAATTATTCCTTATAGTGTTTATCTAGCTATGGAGGATTTTGAAAATGTGGATCTCAATCTGTATAGAAAATATCATATAATATTTGGGTCACAGACCATTTCCCTTTATCCCCCTGCCTTTCATGTTTGCTTTATACAGTCACACTATGAAATACAAAATTCATCCCCCACCACCCACTCACAGTACCTAAAATGAATTATCTATAGCTATTACATGTTGAGTTTTCTGAGGTAATGATGTCTCCCTGCTAGAGCTATGTACAATTTGGGTGTCTATTGAAGGAAGACAATGTACCTGAGATATGTGTTTTACAAGGGTACTTTGGGTGAAAGTGATGACATTGTCAAGAAATTTTAATTTTTTTAAATCATTATCAAAAGATAGTCACTATCTGTGATAATTGTCTGTGATGAAACAAGTGGTTTCATTTGTGCAGACTTTGTCATGACAGGCAATGTCAGCAGACACAAGGCATCTGCCAGAACTCTTCAGGCTCTTCCTGACAAATTGCTTGCCTGCAGAGCGGTAAACAGCAGGCTTCTCCTGGCAGCATCACAGGAAGGAAAACAGCACAATCATGCCTCCCTCAACTCCCTCTCTTGCCTCTGAGAAACCACTGTCAAAAACAGAGCACCATTGCAGCCATACCTTCCATGTGAATTCACTGCCAGTTCCGTGTTTCCCCTTACCTGCCCCGTGGGGGTGCCTGCCCCACCCTGCAGCTGCCCAGGCTGGCACTGGTACCACCACAGCAGGAGCAGGGTCAGGTCTTTCCAACAGCAGCTTAGGAAGCACCTGGTTAACAGTGTGAGTTTCATAATTGAATAGTTTTTGCTGTCTGAGAGAAGATTTGTTTCTTCACATTTTGTTTTTATTGGGGAGTGACTATTTTCATTGCTACTCTGGAAAGCAGGGCTCATTTCTCTATGTTTCAGAGCAGAGGACATTAAATACCTGTGCAGCATACAATATGTTAGAAAGATCAGGCAGTACCTTAAAATTACCTTTCTTCTTATGGCACATAACGAATAGGATCTTCTCCTTCAGTCCTTGGGAGGTTACAGAATTCAACTACTCCCCTCTATTTCAAAGAGCACCAGCAGCAAGATACTGACTCTGGCTCAGTGTTTCCAGATGAGAACATTAATTGCCACAGTCTCATATTTCTGGGTCCTTCCATGGGACTAAGGAGACATTTTAATCAATCATTTGAACATTGCTTGTGAGAGACACAGATTTGTACAGCGTTACCTTTAGGTCAGGATTCACTAGTCCTACAGACATTTAAGAATGGAAAGGACAAAAGATACTTACAAAGCATGTTATGACTTCTTTTCAACTGTCCTTGGGCATACCCTTCAGAAAGGGTTATGCATGTTTGCAATGCTAAATGGTGGTGCTACTTCAGCTGAAGGTACTAAATTGTGCAAGAGTTTCCACTACAGGCCGGGCCTAACCCGAGACATTCAGCAAATAGGAAAGGCATTTTCTCTGGAAATCACCAGCAAATATCAATGCTTTCACAATTTTAACTAATTGAAGGCAGAATCTCAAGGTCAGTAGGAACTGGAATCAAATTTTGCTGGGGATTAATGTTTGTAAACATAGCAATCTTTGAAAAACCTGTATCAGTTTATTTTGAGGAAAGCTATTTTTTCTTATGAAAAGAACACATATGTGATCCCTTAGGGTTCTTTATGGCTGATGGAATGTGCTGAACCTGAGCAGAAGATAAATAAGTTGAATTTGAGATTAATTTCTGAAAATGGAAAGTCTACAGCCATTCATGTTTGTTTCAACAGTTGCAATGTAGAGAAAATCCAGTAATAAATTCTACTTGTAATAAATTTCATGGTACCATTTGCATTGCAGCATAGCTTGGAGTCCTGTTTATTTACTTGTACACCTCACTGTGACAGACACAAGTAATGAAATAGCCAGTGCCCCCAAGAAAGCTTGCACTAAAGAAGACAAAAAAATCACCTTTTCAAGTTGGAAAATACAAAATCTTAAGACTTTAACAGACTATAAGAAAAGGCAAGGCAGATTACTAAAAGAAAACAAAACAACTAAATAAAATGGGAGATATTGTCTTTTTCTTAGCCAAATAATGTATTTCACTTGCAGAATGAAATAGTTTTAACCCTCTGAGAGGAACGATGAGATATTCAGATAATTTACCATGTAATAGGAGCAGCTGTAGGCCAAGGAGGTGCAAGTGGGTGTGGCAAATATTTACAGAGTTGTATGAAAATCCTCTCGAGAGAATAGAATCTATTCCACCTTTTACAAATCAATAAAAAATTTCAGTGTTTTAATTATCTCAAATTATTTGTATATACATATTTGTATCTGTATACATACCTCTCAAACTTTATTGTCTTTGAATACCAAGGAACAAGATCACAGGATTAAAGTACCCACGGACTGGCAGAGAATATTTAGAATGACAGGGAAGTCCATTTCATGGGATGATGGGGAACAAATACTTGAGGCAAATTTTCACTTCACTTGAGAACTTGAGCTTATATTAGTATCAGACCACAGTGCTTTTCAGCAGCCTGTTGGCATCCCAAAACTTTCTACATTTTCTGGTAGGTACGCTATGAATTTAAAGGATATATGACCCAATAAGTAGATTTCATCCTTTCCTCCAAAAACAGAAATCACAAGGGATGTGCTATTCCTTTCAGTGGTGACCTGCTGAGCCCACCATACTGCAGACAGACCTGTGTGAATTAAGAAGAGATGTAAAAGCAGCCCCTTTATGGTGCAGCAATGTGAAATATGACTCACAGCCCACTTGCCACTAAACATGATTCACAGTAGTGAAGCAGAATTCCTCAAAGGCCATGAATACTTTAAAAAAGGAAATCAGGTTTTCTCCTCAGTCACCTGATCAATCTTGATCTAAGAAAGTGCTACAGCAGGACTAAGCAAGTCACACAGAGCTGTGGACATGCCTGTTTATCTGTGTCCTGTGTACCTGTCTTGACAGGGCACTGAACCTGAGCAACTGGAAATCCTATGACTGCGTTTTTAAATAGCTCCCAGCCAGGCAGGTGGCTTTAGCCCATCAACACCCATCCAGACAGTTATCCTCTTGGCTACAAGGCATGCAATCCAGGTGGTATGATAGGCCCTCCATGGTACAACATGGGTGTGATCAAGTGCACTTGAAATCCAGCTCTTGGATAAGCTTGGCTACTTTTCCTGTAGCAACAGCCACTTTAGGTGCCGAGCTAGGAAAGCTGGGCTTCCTCCCCTTCCTGTGGAGCACCCAGCAGGATGCTGAAACTGCATGTGGTCAGGGGTCTGAAACTGACGTGAAAAGCCTCCCCTACATAATCTTCCCTTGTCCAACAGGTCATCTCAAACTTCACAAAATTACGGGTTTATGCAAAATATGAAAACACACTTGCACAAGTCCTCAGTAAGATAATTGGAGGATGACTCATATAACTCAATCTTATCTTTAGAAGAAAAATAACAATAAGCAGCTGGCATTTCTGGAACTCTACAAATCCACCCCTGGACTGGCATTAGCCAGGCTCAATTCTCTATCTCATGACAGCCACCCCATCATGCCTTTGTGTCCAGAGGCAGAGCATATGCCCATGATGAATCTGTGCTGAAGTGTGAAGTTCTGGAAGGAGGACCAGGACATCTTCTGTATCAGCTGTAAGAAAAACTAGAGTGTGATCCAGAGGAAACACAAAACTGCCTAATGTGGCAAAGCCCTGACTTTGAAAAATACAGAAATAAATACCTAAGTGTAAGACTAGTACATGAAGAAAATCCATGAGACTATGAAAAGTATAATTCATACCTATCGGGACTACATGGCATCACACATCTCATAAGAGGACTGAACAATACAATATTTTAAAATTGGGTGGTTTATCTCAAGTGACACAAGATCTCGTTTAATTTTTTTTTTATCAGAGCTGGACAAATTACACTTAGTCTCCCAAATGTGATCAGCAGTTTTAAAACTTGGCTGATCCTAATCCTGTTCCATATCTCTGCTCTGCCCTGGTTATCATCCCTTGACCTCTGTGTCACAGCACTCTAAAAACTTGTAACTGCTGAACTCATTACATTTCGAATTGAAGCATGAATATGTATCAGATATTCTTGTTGGTCTGTAATGCTCAGAGGTCCTCTCTGAAGGGTAAATTACATCTCTCACAGAGATTGAGTGACTGACACAAAAAATACTACAGTAAAACAATAATGTAAAGTTATTTTGGGGATGGGGAGAATGACTACTAGTTAGATCAGCACTGAACATGCTGTAAGAAACATACCAGAAAGAGCTGGAACAGCATTTGGCCTCATGAGAAGGGAAAGAAATGGAAATAGGGCAAATGAACCCAAACCAAAACAAAATCTTATTATCATATCTGTGCTTTTTGTCAAATTTCATTTACACTTTTTAAAATATGGAAATACTTTTCTCTGAACCCCATGTTATGGGATGGATTTTCAGCTCCCTTGTGCAAAAGCAAAAGGGAAGCTGTTTGTGACATACATTCTAGCAGTTGAAAAGCCATTAAAAATTGTAAGACTGATGATGCAAGGCTGTTAGAGACCAAAAGGAAAGGTTCATGAACTGTAAGCAGTCAGCCTCACTTCCACAGGCAGTTATGACTGAGATTGGTTTCACATGAAACCTCTCATCACACCAAATCAAGTCAACCTAGAGCTCTCTGCTGCCTTATCATACATTATGAATAAAGGAGTGGTAAAGACAACAGAACCCATGAAAGCAGAGAAAATAAAAACAGTTCTAGAGAAAATGAACATTTCCTGCAATCTGACTCTTGTCACAAGTCGAGTGCTAGTACCGTTTAAACGTTTCTCTCTCAGATCCATGTGTGTCTGAATTACGGTAGGCAAACTGAAGGTGCAGCATGCTTGAAGGACCTGAGAAGTGAGGAAAGGAGAGAGAAGAGCAAAGAAAACAATACATAGGAAATGTTCAGCTGCCTCTGAAGTGGGGGAGTACGCTATTCTCAGGCCTCTGCTATTAACAACAGATGTCTGCACAGGCAAGCACAGAAAGTTGCAAGTAGGCTCTGCCCAGAACTCACACTGGCAAATAATCATAACCATAAGAGGTAACAGGAGAGGGGCAGGTCCCCCCCTCCACCCCAGAACAAAAGAACTTTTTTACGATGGAAGTGCTATGGAAATGCCAGAATGAACTGAGAAAGAAGTTTGACGAGTTTCCTTGTAAAACACTCCAGTTCCTTGAGTGGGTGCTGCTAAATCCACTTCTGTGCTCCATAAACTAAATTAAAAACAAAAATATTAACCAGAGAGGTGATTAGTTTTCTTCTTCCAAATATTAACCTCTGAAATTTTAACTTTAATATGGGTGAAAAGATCACCTATAAAGTGAAATGATAGATGTGGTTTAGCACGTCAGGCAGCTAAACACCACACTGCTATTTGCTCACTTCACAGAGTGGGGTGACCAGGAGAATTGGAAAAAAAGGTAAAACTTGCAGGTTAAGATAAAGGCAGTTTTATAGCATAGAGAAAGAATGGAAAATAGTAAAAATAATAGTAAAAAATACAGAACACAAGTGATACACAATAAAATTGACCGATGCCAGTCCCTAGGTAGCGGGCTCCCACCCAGAGCCACCTCCCACCAGTTTTATTGTTCAGTATGATATTGTATAGTAGGGAATATACCTTTGTCCATTTGGAGACAGCTGTCCTTTCTATGTTCCACCACACCTTCTGGTGGCCCTCTCTTCCTTATTGACAGGAGAGCATGAGAAGACTTAGGGAAAGTGTTGCTCAGCAACAACTGAAACATCAGTGTGTCATCAGCATTATTCTCATCCTAAATACAAAATACCACTGTACCATCCACTAGGAAGAACACTAATTCTATTCCAGGATAATATTCCCTCCTTACTATAAACCATATATGTCATGCCCAAATCCCACACTTTCCAATATATTCTGACTAATCATCATAACCTTTCCTGTCTTTTGATATACCCAGGTATAGTTTCCTTAGTCTATGGGTAGTTTTGTGAATTCATTTAGTCCATGAGTTTGGGCTCCACCTGTCACAGCAGTCACCAGGGCAGGAAAGATGATCTGTGATGCTGGATGCTGAAGGCAGCTCTGGTTCTGTCACTGCTGAGCTTGTGTAGCTTTATCATTACTGAACTTCCATTGGTTTCATCAGAATTCATTTTTCGTTAACCCAGATATTTCTTACTGTAATAATGTTGATATGGCATATAGCAATCATAGTGGAGATGACATGCAGTATTATGCAGTAATTAGCATCTACAATTCAAATCACTGTCCAGTCTTAGCCAAAATCAAATCCCCTTGACATACACATCAGAGTTCCCCACCCTCCTGCATACCCAAGAAGTGTACCCAGGTCCTTAAGCAAAAGAAATCCTGAGGATGGATTTGCTACTGCCTGAGGCACGAATAACCCAGAGTGACTTCCCCACCATATTTTTAATGTGAGTTACAGGAATTTTATCCCCTTCTGCAGTACATGAATATTTATTGAGCACGGCCAGCACAATTGGCAGATCACCGAGTGTTGACTGCCCAGGAGGCTTTTGCTAAATGTTCATTCCAATATTTGAAGGCCCCAGCAGTCATTGCCCTCAGTGTAGTGTTAACAATCAGTTGTATCATTTGATTTTCCCTCACTTGGGTGTATCCTGTTAGGTCCCACAGACCAGTGTGTGTCCAAGTGGAACAGCAAGTGACTGACTGTCACTTAGATTATGGGGGCTTCATTCTGCTCTCCATCTCTGCCTTCCAGCTCAGAGAGCTAGGTACCACAATAACAACTGTTCTTGATATTAAAAGCTCAGGCAAAGAAGGCATTAAGTGTCTCAGCCTTTTTCTCATTCTTTATCACAAATTTTAACCCCCACATCCAGTAAAGGATGAGATTTTCCTTAGCCTCCCTTTGTTGCCGATATATTTGTAGAAACATTATTTTATCATCCTTTATATCAGTAACCAGTTAAGTTCTAGTCTAGATCTTCTAATTTTCTCCCTGCACAACCTCACAACTCCTTGTAGGTTTTTTGATTTGCATGTCCCCTCTTCCAAAGTTCATGAATACTCCTTTTTTGTCCCAAGTTCCAGCCAAAAGTCCCTGTTCAGTCAGGTTGGTCTTCATCCCTGCCAATTAGTTTCATGGCACCAGGGATGGCCTGCTCAATGCAGCAGGCCAGATGCTCTGCTTCCATTGCTATAATCAACCCCACAGGGCATTTGCCAACATCCATGAGTCAGTAAAGATAAAACACTGTCTGCTTTTCTCAGTCAGCAATGTCTAAAGCCAGCTGGACAGCCTTCCTTTAAACAAATTGTCTCTATTCACCTTCGGCAACAGTTTCTGGGGCTTGTCATATAGGACTTCATACAACAGTTTTCCACTTTTGATGATTTCCTACCACAGGACCGATCAGTGGACAGGGCATATTGCTTTTCATTTTCTGGTAGTCTGTTATATATTTGGATATCTTCAGCACACTTCACCTCGTCCTCTGGCAATACTTAAAAATCTTTGCCTTCTGCCCAGTTCATGATCTCTCCTAAGATTTCTGGCCAACTGAGGTTTTCTAGTTGAGCCTGGTATGTGATCTCTGTCCTTTAAACATCCAGCCCAGCACTGGCAGTCAGGATGCCAAGAGGAGTTGCCCTTCAGTACCAATCATTACCAATTCAACTCAAACCCTTTCTTAAGCTGACAGTATCTTCTTCAGTTGGAGTATAATGGACTTCATGTCCTGTGTATCCCCAAATCGCAAAACCCAGGGTTTAACCTCAAGTCTCCCCTGGTGCTTTCTGACAGAGGGTGCAGCAGGGCTATACTCCCTGTCTGTGGTGTAGGGCACACATCTTACATCTTGTCTTGACCAACTGACCCAAGGGCTACTGCATGATCTCCTGCTAGATTTGTTCAAAATCTTGTTGTTGTTCAGGGTCCCACATGAGATTCAAAATCGTTCTTTTTTTGGGTCACTGGATAAAGTGGGCTTACAATCAGGCTGAAATTTAGAGTATGCATTCACCCAAAAACCCTAATACCTAAGAGAGCTTGTGCTTCCTCTTTGCTAGTTGGTGGAGATATTGTTATTTTGTTGATCACATCCAATGGGATTTACAATGTTCACCTTGATGTTGGATGCTAACAATTTTATTCATAAAAATTGGATGTCCTGTGCAGATGCCTTGACCTTACTTCACTTTGTGGCAAAATCAGATCAGCTTTCAGAAAAGTCTGGATTATTTTCTTCCCTTTTCCAAAAATTTCTGCTGCTGCATTGCCCCATACAATGATACATTCAACATATTGCAGGGGTTCCAAAGTCTCTCTCTTTTCCGGTGCAGTCTGGATCAGTGTGAGATGGTGAGGCTGTGTATCCACCATGGATAGTGGAATCCAGGTGTACTGGACATCCCTTAGGTTTGGTCAGCTGTCTTTCTTGTGTCCTCTTCAGCTTCTGGTGCTCCCTAGCCTCTCCACTGGTGGTGCATTATGAGAAGTTGAGAAGCTCTTGACTTTTAAAACCTCCGTGTGTTACCAACATTATTCTTATCCTATATCTAAAACATAGAACTGTACCAGCTATTGGGAGGAGCATTAACTCTATCCTGACTGAAACCAGGACAATGATCATTTCAGTTAAAATGTGTACTTTCTTCCAAACTAGTGACCTTGGGTGGCTGTCCAAGTCCACTTTAATAGAAGTGTTTTTATGAGAAAGTTTTAGGGTGGAGGGGAAGGAAAAAAATTTAACAGCTTTACTTCATGGAGAATTCTAAGAGCAGAGTTCCATTAGCACATCCAAAAGAGGAATCTGAAAAAACTAGAGCAAAAACATCAGACATGAAGTGTTCAGAGGCATCAGATGGATACCTCAGTAAAATAAATATTTTAATCTTTTTAATGACTCCAGAAAAAAAATCTAGCAGCTGATTGTTGATGTAGTGCTAATATTTTCCAGACTGACAATAGTATTAGTACCAATCCTTACTCCTGTGAGTAACTTTATGTGACCAAATAGATAGAAACATTTACGGAAATGGGCATATAGGCATCATCCTCACTGCCCTCTATGCTTTAACCAAGTTTTGCTATTAGAATAGTAATTATTTTTACAGCCTAACTCAGAAACATAAAGAAGCATAAAGATGTCATCAGTATGCCTCAGGCTTCCTTACAGAATTGAAGGGAACAGTCATCTCAGCAAAACGCTCTTTTTCTTCCTTCTATTGATTTTTTTATTTTAAGAAGCAACAAAAAACAAAGCAATTTCTCATTCAAAGTATGGTGTCCCTGCCTCAGTTTTCAGATGATATTTTACGCTGTGCCACTGTTTCTTGTATTTCAGTACGTCTCAGTGAATCTTCACAGCACTAACACAGAAATGGGAACTTCATGTCAGGTCTGATGTTTTACATCAAGTATACAGAAAAATGAAGAATGACAATTTTGTGTCCAGATAACTTAAGATATAAGGAAAATATAGCTTCTTATCTCGGTGTCTATGCAGCCTGAGTCTCTCTCTAATGTGAAAGAAAATGTAGGATGAGATGATTAGGCAGGATTTAATAGAGAAAAATTTTGTGGTTCACACACAGAAAGCACAGAAGGGAAAGTGACGTTTAGAAAATTGCAGCAGAATAGAAGAGGATTTTTTTATTGCTACAATTGTCTTTATGTATCACCAGAATCCTCACGTTTATAAACATTCAAAAATTTAAATTAAAGGTATTATTTTTAAATTTCTCCTTATATTCTCCTCTCTTCCTTTCTTGCTTTCTTTCTCTCTCTGTCCCTTTATCTTACTCTCTCTGTCTCTCTCCCTTTTTCTCTCCCTTTCTCCCTCTTTTAAAGATATTCAGGGTTTACTTTTACTAGTAAAAGCATAATGAACAAAAGCAATGTCAAAGAGTGAGACTAACCTTATTCTCATAGTTGTATTTAAAAATCTGTAATAATTGTAGCACATGTTTTTTCAGCATTTTCTGTATGGGCCCTCTATAAATATGACATTTAGTATGTCTTGAAATATTCTCTCATATGCATATTAAAAGAACATAGTGTATTCAAAATTAAAATTATTAATTTGGATATTAAAAATTAAGGGGAAAAATTATGATAATGAAATTGCTCACTGCAATTTATTCTGTAATATCATTTGAAAAAAGGCTATTTTAATTAACATATAGTAATTCAGCTGACAGCTACATCAGCACAAGCTGTGACAGAGAAAGACGGACTACCTTCATACCACAGAACAATATGGAAAATGCAATAACAGGAATTTTAACTGCTCAATAAGTTGAATGAAGCATGATAATGAGACTTTATGAAAGAAACAGTCATCACTTGAATGAAGAATTGCAAAAAGCAGAAAAAATACTGAAAATGACAGATTATGGCAGCAGAACAGGACAGACATCACATGCTATGGGGCAAAAAATAAAAGGATAAATTGCCAAACTAGATCTGTGAATGTCTTGTGTATATATTCTGCTCTTCAGAATGTGAGAGCATGTGTATAAACACATTGCAAGTTGTCAACAACTGCTGACAGCTCTGTACAAGAACACAAAAAGCAGCAATATTTTGTTCCTGTTAGCGAGATTATGGAGGATTAGACCAAGAAAAGAAAATACTTCTTGCTGGAAAAATATTGTGCAATTCTGTTTTTTTGCATGTGGGACATTCTAACTACAGGTCCTTTAAAGAACTTTCTAAGCAAAATCCACACTCACAACTTTAGAAATATACTACAAACTGACAGAATAATTCTGCTTCAAGGCAAAACTTGCTTTGTTGACTCTAGATGAATGTCTGTTAGGGGTCCATTGAATTCAACAGGGTTGCATAAAACACAAACAACAAAAGGTAGAGAATCTAAGTCTTGGGAATAGCAGTTAATTTTAAAACATAATTTTGTTTTGATGTATCAATTTTAGGTGATGGGATGGATTTAGCTTGGTTTGAAAATGTGTTTTTCTATCCCAGGGAATACCTTCAAGAGCCAAGCATGGGTGCCCAAGAGCAGCACGGCAGTCAGGTACCTGCTCTCACTGAGCTGAGGCCAGGTCCACTGCACGGGACAAGTGAGCAGAAGAACCCCTACCTGAACATCTCCCTGGTTTTCTTTTCCTGGCAGCAGGTAATGTCCATTGGCTTTACGCCACAAGTGTCCTATCCCTTTCGTTACAGCAAGCCCCAGTTTTTCTGCAGGACTACAGATGAGATTAAGTAACTGGCCTGCTTAGTTAAGGCACACAGCTATCACATTCTCCTTAACTTCTGTGTGCAATTAAAAGAAACCCCACAATCCAACCCAAAGACTTTGCATAAATATACCTGCTGAAGTTACCTTTGTATAGACTTGAAACAATACGAATGAAGTCAATATTGCACAAAAATCATATTGAATGTGAGCAAGTTGCTACCCCAAACAGCTGCAGAATGCCAGACAGGCCCTATTGCCGCCTTTCACCGGAGAGCCACGACCAGTCCCACTTGAGCAAGTAGAAGTGCCTCTTGGCTGGGGCAGTGGGCAGTGACATACCCAACGCACTGTTAACGCCAGTTAGTGGAGCAATATCGAATCCTCAGGTCCTCCTTTGAATTCTTTATAAATCTTTTGTTTGAGTTCACAGGTAAACACAAATTAGCCCTTTACTAGAAAACAACAGACTGAATGGTATAATCAAAATATCTAAATAAAGCCAGCACTGTTGTAACATCTTTAAATATTTCATGGTCTGCACCTCTCTGAAATGTTAAATTTTGTAATGAATAGCACTTTGGACTGTGTTTTCAGAATAGGAAATTAGGTTTCCTGTGCTATCACTCACTGGCAAGAGACTAAATTCTTTCTGGAAATAAGGAACACGAGACAAAAGAGGAAGACAAATGCCAGTTAAACTAAAACATAACCCAGCATGTGATATCTAACCCTCATTTCTTCCCAGTAATACATAACACCCTAATTTCTCTCTTCAGCATAACACGGGCAAAATCTGACTCAGAAATCTTTTGATCAGAAATGTGATTAAGACTGTTTAATAATTAATTGATTTTAATCAGTGTCTTTTCTTTGCCTGATCCAAACTGCTGAGAGTTCTCTTCTGCCAGGACCAAGAAATCCCCTGCTCTACTTAAGGAGTCACTCCAATGCCCTCAGCCACAATCTTAACCAATGTGGACACAAATCTTCATGCAAGAATGACTACACTTATCTCAGCTACCACCCAATCCTGCAGATAAAAGGAAATCCTTAGTCACTGTGTGATTTAACTGTAGAGATCTTTATGTGCCTAAATCTGGGCTTCTGGCTCTTCTAAGACGTATTTCAGCCTTGATGATTTGGGAGAGTTCAGCAACTGTTCCAAACTAAAGCTTTACCAGTATTCACAAGCTAATTTATCATGCTTCCCAGCTTCACCTAGCAACTGTGTACTCAGCATGTGCAAGACAGAGTGCTACACAAAAGATGGTCCCGTTTCTCATCTATTCAGTGTCTGAATGGCTACAGCTCTCACCTATGACAGACAGGATTCCATTAATTTTTAACCCTCTTAAGGAGGCTTACCTAGCTGCTAGACAGTAAGGTACTCACTCTGGAATGAGTACTTTACATTTCTTCCTGGAATTGTTGCCAAATTTGTATGGAAAAATTGCAGAGGAGGAAGGGAAAGTTGAAATGTGAGTGTGACACTGAAAGCTTAATAACATAAAAAAGCTCTTACTTGGAGTCTTTTTCAATGAAAGCTGGCTCATGCTAAATAGGTAGTAGGTCAGAAACTAGAGTTCACCGTCATTGACTGTAATGGTGTGAAAAGGAAGCATGATTCCTTTTCCACTGCTTAATATTTTTGACAGAGAATTAATTGTCCTATATCAGGAACATGTTTGTGGTTGTGAATACTGAACAAATAGAACAGGTCTCTTGCATGGCAGTTGAGTGGTGAAAGTGTCAGCTTTTGCTCTCTAGGACTCACTCCTCTTTTCAGACTTGGTGCCAAAGGTAAGCACTGTCTTCCCTGTTGGAAGTCAGGCTTTGCAGACCCCATTCTAAGGGGTGTATCAGTGTCTTTCAGATATGTGCACCCATGTTATCATTAGCTCTGCCTGCACAGTACTGTTAAGGAATATCTTGCAGAGACACCACAAGCACTATGCACACACAGGATCAGTTAACTTTGGAATAGCATCATGAAAATCCTGTGATACCACTTATAGACCCCAGGCAGCAAGGCTGTGCCACTTAGCTGTTTCCACTCAGGAAACTGCTGCACTGTGTTTCATTGCACCCAGGTAGACATGTCCTAACTCGCTTATTATGTTTCATAATAAGCCAAAGAACCCACTTGTACTTTGTAAATTCCATTAAGTGCTTGGCAGAAAGATGCTGCTGTTGACATGCAGCAACAGATGAAACTCAGATGTCTGGAAGGATTATGACCCTCCCCTAAGCACCCATCATTCCTCATTCCTTACAGGGGCAATGAAGGGGACATACTTTTACATGCAATGCTGCAATTCTTCGTTTTTACACAGACCCTGTAACTGTGGTATTTACTGGGAATTGAAATTCCAAATTTGCCAAATTTTTAACCGTGCTTGTTTGCACACTCAAATGCCCACATCTAGTAAGGGATCATTAGCCTCTGTGATCATGTCAGATGGTAATTATGTTAGCTGTCTCCTGTAGCTGGCACACGAAACAAGATTTCCCTCTATCAGTGCCTACTTTGTCCTGGTGGGTCCAGTCCTTAGATACAGCCTGAGCTAATGAATGACTTTTCAAAGCCTAGCTAAGATACCAGGAGTTAAGGGGAGGGCTGAAAAGCAGAATAGAGACAAAACTCAAAGGTTTGATAACCCTTAGGGTTTATCTGGAAGGAACTTCCACATTTATTTTTCTAATTACTATGTTGTTGGTGTGCTTACAGATGATAAGGCAGTAAACTTTGCCAAGAACCTTACACAATTCCAATGGAATTCAGATTGCAACTAGCAAAGCAAATCATTCATAATCACACTGAACTTTTCAGTGCTGTCTGTACTGATGTCATTTTCCACATACAAGGCTGTGGAAAACATCAGAATATAATTATTTGAAGTAAGCTGACCATCTCACATTATATCTTCTGTGCAGTAAGGTTTAATCAGCTCCACTGTGCTGATACTAACATTTGAAAGTGCAAATGAGAAGTTATAAATGCAGAACACATCTCAGCTGTGCAACCACTTGTGGGAAGAAGGCAGCACAAATTTCAGCAGCTCTCTTAAACAGCTGTAAAGACAATTACATATTAAGTTTTTAGAATTTGCCTTTGACAGCAACCTAGACTAAGAACTACTCCACGATCTAAATCTAAAGCAATTATACAGTTAATTTTTCTTTGTATGTCTCATTTCATGGGCTTTGCTTTTTGCTTCATTAATTAAAAACACTTCAAATTTCTTTGGGGAAAAAATAAATTACATTTGAAACAATTATGACAGTCCACACAACTGTTTTCAGAAAGCTGTCACTAAACATTTACACCAGAAAAGAAGTTCTTAATTAGCCCTTATATACCTCCATACTTACAAATTGTTTCTATACTATTTCAAATTCAGAATCCTAAAATAGGCAGTCAGCTTTTACTCAGAATATTTTGATCCTTGCCATGAGTTTAATACTCCTGCAAATCATAAATACTTTCCAAGATGAGCACAAGGGCCATGCTATATGGCCCTCTATACTGTTACTGCACTCTCATAGTACATAAACATCTGAAATAAAGTCTACCGTATAGCATGCAGTACTGTAACAGACTGGAGAATAACTTGTGCAGCTAGGATACTTTGAAATGCATTTTATATCATCTGTAGTCTCATTAAACCTGAACAAAATGTTATAATAGCATGGGAATGGTAGGGAAACAACTAAGTAGTTTTGGCTCTGAGCTCATAAAATGCAGCCTTGTAGAAAGAACTCTTCTGACATGCTCTGACATGATGTTAACACAATTACAAGCATCAGAATATACGGAGATAGGAAAGTGGCAAGTCGAAAAAATGTTACTTTTTTTTTCCCCTGGAGGAATCAGACCGGTTTTTCTCTTCCTGGATTTGCTAAAATTGTCTTTGGAAATTGCCATGAGACAAAACCTTCTTTGATTTATCCACAAAGGAAATAAGCATCCAGAAAAACCTTCCTAGCCAAAAGAATAAGTCATTCTATTGCTTGTTTCAAGCATGTCCAACTGCGGATCTCGGAGATGCTTAAGAATTACAAAGTAGAGAATAAATGCGTTTAGTGCATTCTCCTGCGCTGTCCACAAACACTGCCTCTGTGTTGTGGCAAGCCCTTCTTACTTTTACAACTGCCTTGTACGGCTGTGTGAAGCTAAAGTGCAGCCCTGGCACAGATCTGCCAGTTCCTATTACGGCCGTTTTCCTCTCTGACAAAGGGAGATCTGTGGCACGTGTCCCTGTGGCAGCCCTGAGATGCTCAGGCATCCCACTGGCAGAAAGCAGCTGCATCACCACTGAGCATTTCGTCTGATGAGTCTGCTCAGTTTTCTGCATGAATAAAATCAAACATGGCAGATTAAAGTCCATTAGTTTGTATTTCTTTCATATTGGAGGCTAAATGTTGCAGTGCTGACAAACACTTGTTTCTTACCTCAAATAGACCAGATTTAAGGCTAAGCTGTCTTTAGTCTTAATAACAATTTGTATGGGAAATTGATGTTTGAAACACCACCCCATATTATTACCATATTATTATATATGTGTCTGCAGACATCCCTCTCCCCATCTTTTGCACAGGTCTTCCTCCTGGCACATATCTTCTCCAAAACCACAGTTCTGGTGTAAATATTCTGCAGTCAGGACACCAGACCACAGCACAATAAACTGATTTACAGCAATCCTCTATAAGCACTGTTTGATGAAATTTTTAGATTTAGTTTGGTTTCTCTCATGGACAATGAATTTCATGAATTATCTAGTTGAGGAGGTATTCAAGCTGTTAAACTTGTTCAAATAAAATTCGGTTAATAAATGTTGTCAAAATATTCAAAACAATATTTTTATGCTTTTTTTTGCATTCAAAACAAAGAAAACAACACAAAGTTTTAAAGAAAAAAATCCCAAAACTCACTAAATTGAAGTTGTTCAATTGACTACAGTAACTGGATCAAAATACTCTTTATTTGCACTTTTCTGTTAATTACAAGTGCAAGCCTAGTGAGCAGTAATCAACCTCTATAAGAAATAGAAGTATTTTTATTCAGTACCTGAAAATACAAGACCAAATACAATATATCTCTAGGTTACAGTCTAGTTTCACTTCTTTAAATTTTGCATGCTTTTCAGGGTGGGCTTCAAAAAATTCTTAGAAGGTGATTTTTATTTTCTTATGACTTTGTGAACTACTTGACTTCCCTAGAAAGGTGCAAAAAATAATTTTGGAATTGCCACCTTAAAATTTGCAAAGCTTTTAACAATTTTATTTTAAATGTGAATGATCATAAAACCTTTGAAAGACAATACAGCTTACAGAATACGTTTGTGTAGATTTAGAATTTACCTACTCTGTGGTTATGCAATGGAATGAATCTTCATGATTTGCAAATGCCAGGAGGTTTCCACTTCTGATGCACAGTCACACTTCTCAGCAATCAGACACAATAATAAATAGCATATTTTCATCGCTCTGTCAATGCATTCCACAAGAGAAGTGAAGCTTCATATTCCTATTTCAAACAGAAAGAAACTGAAAAAACCCCAACAGGGCAACAGAGTTGGCCAGGTCATCATCCTGGAGTGCAGACCCAGGGAAACAGTCTGTATGAACACTTCATGGCACAGGTGGTCCTCAGAAAGAACTCTGGTTTCCTCACTATGTTCCTCCCACACTGAGGGATCTCAGTAAAGTGTTATGCTCACATGATGTTCAGTGCTTTGCAAGAACTTCCCTGGATTTACCTGCATGACAGTAAAACACTTGGGTTCACAGAGTACAGCACCCCTGCAGCCTCAGTTTATTTTTCGATAATGCAGAAGGGGTATGTTTAAATTATAATTTTCAAAAAGCAGGTTTTGCTCATTGTTACTTTTTAAACAGGTCATATTTAGGATGCCTTCAAAGAAAATTTATTGGACCTGAAGGCGAAGTACCTCATCAATTCAATGCAGACATGTCTCTGGCAAACTATCACACCCAGATCAGAGCTCCCAGCAAGAGTGATCTATTCTACCCATCTCTGTGCTCAGTGTATGCACACGTCACCTAATGCAGACTTCACTGCGCAGCACTATAAATCAAAGAAGACAGTGGGTGTTTTAGGACAGGAAGGGTTGTTTTCAGTGAACACCTCTTCCTGACTGAAGGGAGGTGAGCAATCAGAACTTTGTCTAGAAGAACAATTTTGCTCATTCAAATAAATGCACCCTTCAGGCTGTTGTAACTTCTGCCAGGAACTGATTCATCCATGGACAGGCTTTTGAATCCGGGTAATGAAATTGCAAAGAAAAGAGAGAAGCCTCAGTGTTTTTCACAAAAAGACAGGGCTTTTTTCCAGGTTTGTCTTTCTCCCGTTCTCTTTTTGCAAAAGAGCATTAAGCCATGGAACAACATCGAACTTCTTAATAACATTAGATAGATGTCTCCAGAAAGGATTTTTTTTCTTTTAATCATGAAGCTTAGTTTTTAAATTAAATACATTCCTGAAAAAGCCATAGTGTTGCAGGTAAAAGCTGAAAAAAAGGAGACACCTTGCTATAAAATCTGATAGTACTAAAAAGAATTTTGAAAATTTCAATAATTTATTTAGGTCCAGCCATGCACCCTTAAAATTAAAATCTATAAATCTTATGAAAGTTATTTTTGGAGTCAGATCATTGTTGACTATTATGAAGAAAGCATGTACACAAAGATATACTTTGTCCAAAATAAGTCAGCACACATTATCAAATAAAGAAAGGTATCCCTTTCATATCTAGAAGAGAACTAAAGGACAGACATTTTTAAAATCCTTGCTCAGTCTAAAACATTCTTGTGTTAATCCTGATGGAAAAATCTCATTGTCCTCAATGCCAAGGAAAGAAGAACAACATAATAAAACCTGTAAAGAGAATACAATATGTAGGCATTTTGTCATTGTGAGGATAATGATTCATTTGACACACAAATTAATTTTTGACTCATGGAAAACAAATATGCTTGCTTTTAATACTGTAAACTACATTACTCAAAACAACAATCATATTTTACATTTTGATGGAGCTTCTCATCTGACTTTTACCACTGTGGCATGTGAAGCGAGTTGGAAGTGCATACTGAGTCTGTATGATCTGTGAGAGAAGAACCTTCTTATAATTTCTAATAACTGTTGTGGTAGGATTTTCTCTCATTATAAGGACATTTTAAGTCACACCAAGCACTCAAGCACTTCAAAATGGTCACTGAAAACTGGTCACTATATTTGTATTACTTGTAAGGGAAGTCAAGCCTGAAGAATTAACTTTCTAAAGCTTTCAGTCACGTGATTCTGCCAAAAGAGATTCAGTTAAGAGCACATTCAGGTAAGGATGTGTCGAGGCACACTCAGCACACAAACATTCCAAAGGATGTTTTAATTCCTCTGCTCAAGTATGTGGAAGTAACTGGTCTGTGTGTATCTCACTTTCACAGCCCAGTGGGAGTACCACAATCCATCTTGGGCAAGTCTCAGCGGGTACAAAAGCAAATATCAAGTATCAATGTGAAGACAAGCTGCCAGTTACTGACTTTTCTAAGCACCTTTTAGAGCTCTCTCACATTTCAAAAGCAGCAATGGCTGAGCAGAGGGGTGGAACAATCTGATGTTCTCTCCATGGACTTTATCAGTTCTCCATGCGATGCTTCAATGATCACCTGTCTAAGTTTAGTAGATTTCAGAAACACAGCAAAGAAACTGAAGGCAATGTCATAAAGCTTGCTAAACAGGAAAGTTACTTAGGTCATCTATGTGCTGGGCAGCTGTAATGACTCACAAACCTTCATTGCTTTGTTTACCAGGAAAGTGGATACCTCGGGGAGCTCAAGCCTGGCATATGCAGCTTTTGGAAGTAATGAACTGCTGTACAACCCAAGAAGGCTGTTGCTGCTTCTGAAAAAAAACCTTATGCATACAAACATGCAATTGCAGTGTCCCAGTGTCTAGGACACTCTGGCCCTTAAAAAAAGAGAGACAGAGAACCTTCTTCATTCATTATCCAAGCTAGGAAAGCAAATTGCAACAGAAGTTTCTCTGAAAGTGACTAATAGAAAGAGTGTCTGGCATTACATGGCCATAAGTGTATAGGATTTATTAATTGCTATTAAGTACTGTAATCACTGACCTGTAGTATTTAGGTCACACAGACAGTCCTAGTACTCTCAGAATATTGGTGCTACCTTTCTTTTATTCATATTTTATAGCTAGACTCTAAACACCTGAAGATCTGATATTAAAGTTGTAGAGCCTATAACTTCAGTTGTTCAAAATAATTTCTTCCACAGGGAACATTTCTTGAACAATATTTACTGTATGTGTGCAGTCTCTGAATTTACAGAAATACTTATCTAGTTCTTGACAGAACAAGTTATAACCTTGGATTTGAATTCTCAAAAGGAAAATTGTTCGGTGGAACTTTCCTGCTCTCCTACTTTATTCCACCCAAAAAATAATTTTAATGAAACTTGAAAAGCATCTTTGTTCTTGACTTTTCATTTACAGTTGCTTTTCTCTTTCTATATTTGAAAAACAGAAAGCAAGAGAATATATTTCATCGTAATACTGTGATGTATCAAAATACAGTTTTAGTTCTTCACCACAAATTTATATCCTATTGCTATTTTCATAAACGTTTCTTTAAAAGTTTCTTTTTTTTCTCATTTTTTTTCTACATGTAATTGTCAAAAGTTACTTTTCCATACATTGTCAAATGCTAATCAGAGAGGAGAGCATTTAAACTACATGTTCTGTAGTGGAAGGGAACTAGTTGAATGGTATTTAAAACCCTGATAATGAACTGTCATTTTCATGTAAATTAGTGGCAACAATACGCATGTGAAGCTAATATTTAAAAAGCATACATTATAATACTATGAAATTTCTACTTTCCAGTTAACAAACCAGAATTATATATTCCTCTTGCAGAGAAGGAAAATAATTTTTTGGTAACAGTGCCTGCATATTTCTTGTTAAATATTAACTCTTACTTACCTATATATGCCTTAAAACTTCTGAGTAAACTACAGATTTATTTAGTTGGAAGTATAAAATACCTTTCAACATCTCAGGCAAGGACTGAATCCTCTGGGCTTATCCTTTTTGACAAGTGTCTAATTTTGTCTTCTGGCACTTCTGGTAGAATCATGGGCTTAATAACACATTTCAAAAAACTATGGATTTCAGTGAATCTAAGTATATTAATTGCCAATCTGTTCATTGCCTCTTAGAAAAAACCCCAAAACTTCTCTATGTCATTGCCATGACTATGGATCTCAACCCATCAGTGATCTCATCTTTGACAGGAATCATGCCCCAGCCATGGCAGGCTACCTGACTGCTGTGAAATTATGCTGCTGCATAGTGGTAACTTCCCAGTCTTAGCCAAAGCAGCTCTGAAGGAGTGCAAGACAAACCACCACAAGTGAAAGTGAAGGTGAGACACCTTGTTTAGGACCACGAAAGAAAGACTCATGGAGAGTGGATAAAAAGTGGACTAACCAACATTATCTGAGCCAAAAGAATAGAAGTAAGAGCTACGAATTCACCGCTCTATTTTTTGGCAGAGGTGACGCATGGTGCTGGAGCCTTTAGTCCTTTTTTCTCAGGAATTAACGAAGGGAAATATATCCTACTATAGCACTGTTATTTGCAGTCAGAGATGTGACATTTTTGCCTAACACCTTGAAAAGAATATGTTTCTGGCCAGATAAGACTGTTTTAATTGTAAGTGCCTGTATCAGGCAGGGTAATTTTATAAACTGTTTTACGTGGGCATATTTAACTTTTTTGATCTTAAAATAACGGCATTATAAAACAAAGGGACACTTCCTCCTTCCTCCTGTGGCAGCTGAAGGACACCTGGGAGTAATCTGTACAGAAATGGAATATTTTACATGTACCTTTTCTCTGCCTCTGTTTAGCTAGGGAAGAGTGTTTCATTTTTCTTAACATGGCTGTGGGGAGATAAAAGACGTTTGCAATTTTAGGGCATTATGTGTCAATTATTCAGAGACTATAAATGAAAATGTTCATCTGAGTGTATTTTGAAAGTTACAGGTTATGGATGTCACAGAAATTATGTACCCATCTAGATAAGTAGTGCGAAAAGACTGATTGCAGCAGCAGAATGACATTTGTAAATACGCTCACATTTTACATTTTTACCATGGACTACTGACAACTCCGCAATGATCACTGAAAGAAGGTGCCTCTTCCAAACATATCCAAACATATCTAGGTCAAACGTCATGACCTACACATACTTTCAGGAAGGTTAATAAGTACACCAGCTGAATGGCTCATGTGTTTCTTTCCAGTGCAGGATGGAAACAGCAGTAACTATAGGAGGCCTACAGATAGGGATGAGAGTGAGTGAAGAAGGATTCAAAAAGACCGAGGGACACTACAGCCCACCTCGGGCTGCTAACAGGAAGGGTGAAATACTCGTGATGGGGATCCTGTGATGTGATGACTCGACAATTAGCTAGGTACTTATTTCCCCACCCACCATTCCACAACCCACACTAACCAACACTACAATTGCATCCAGTCCTGATCATATTCCCCAATAGCCTGTAAGAGGAATGAAAAATGCCATAGCATTTGATAAGATCTGCACGTGCTTCTAAAACATTTTCTTTCCCTTCCTATAAGCAGCTGGATGCCACCTATAGAGAAGCACTGTCATTTCTAGTCACACATTCTCTGTCTTCCATATTCTGTAGGGATAAAATGAAAATGGAAGGAAATCCAGAATCTTAGGACAGAAAGGGATTTTTTGGTTTGGTTTTTTTTCATTTTCCAGTAATCAGACATTCACTGCTGCAGTGTTTTTTAAGTAATTTGTCTCTAGTTTCTCATATGAAAACTGTCTTTGTTATCCTGGACAAAACATCCTGGGATGCTGGCTTCCATATATTTACGTTATGAGCTAACACTTCATCCTCTCTTTCACACACATGTGTCTTAATACAAGGCATGTACAGCACTCACAACACTCCTTACTGTCAGGAGGAACTTTTCAGAATTTTGGCAGGAAGCTCAAGGACAGGGATATAGAACTTGGGAGGGTAGTTTTACACTCTGCAGAAAGGAAATGCACACTCAGGGTGTGCCCAGGTGGCCAAGAAGGCCAATGGCATCCTGGCCTGGATCAGCAATGGTGTGGCCAGCAGGAGCAGGGCAGGGATTGTCCCCCTGTACTGGGCACTGGTGAGGCCACACCTCGAGTGCTGTGTCCAGTTCTGGGCCCTCAGTGCAAGAAAGACATTGAGGGGCTGGAGTGAGTCCAGAGAAGGGCAAAGGAGCTGGGGAAGGGTCTGGAGCACAAGTCCTGTGAGGAGCAGCTGAGGGAGCTGGGGGTGTTTAGCCTGGAGAAAAGGAGGGTCACTGGGGAACTTGCTAGTTTCTACAACAGCCTGAAAGCAGGGTGTGCCCAGGTGGGGGTTGGTCTCTTCTCTCAGGCAACCAGCAACAGAACAAGAGGACATGGCCTCAAACTGAGCAAGGGAATGTTTAGATTGGATATGAGGAAGAAATTCTTCACAAAAAGAGTGCTTAATATTGGAATGGTCTGCCAATGGAGGTGATAAAGTCACTATCCCTGGAGTTGTTTAAGTAAATACTGGATGTGTCATTCAGTGCCATGGTCTATTCGACACGGTGGTGTTCCATCACAGATTAGACTTGATAATATTAAGAGGCCTTTTCCAACCTAAATGATCCTGTGAAATTCTCCTAAATGTTGTCTGAATATCAGTCTATATTCTCCCAGGTAAGAACAAAAGAAAGTGCCAGTTTCAGGTGTTTTTTGGTGAAAATTGCAGGACCATTCAGGTTGGAAAAGTTTTGTGAGATTATTTATCCAACCTTTGACTGATCACTGCCTTGTCAATTAGACCACAGCATGAACTGCAACACCCATCTGTTTCTTGAGCACTTCCAGGGTTGGTGACTACACCATCCCTGTGAGCAATCCATTCCAAAGTTTAACAACCCTTTCCACGAAGAAATTCTTCCCAATGTCCAGCCTGAAGCATCCCTGGAAAAGCTTGAGGCTTTGTGCTCTTGTCCTGTCCCTTTCAGTCCAAAAATTGCAGACAAAACCAGGAGGCAGCTTTTCAAAACTCAGCTGACAGGCCAAAGTCAAAATGTTTGTAAACAAACCCTGTCCATTTTCATGTATAGCAGCTAAGCATCTTGAACCCTCTTCCTAAGCTGCTCTAACAAAGAATGAATACTGACGCAACTTCAGCAGATTGGGCTGCGAGATAAGAGTGCTCTTGGAGCCGCTGACCTTTTCAGAGAGCCAGTCAGCCGGAAGATGAGGAGCTGTGCAGCCCATTCACATCTGCAGGGGTAATGTGATTTTCATACACCAGCTTGTATTAGAGAAAGATGCAAAACAATGATGTGTCTTAGCAACTGTAATTTGAGCCTTGACTACACATAAATCTATCCTGAGTTTTATAGAAATCTCTCTTGATTTTGTATTGGGCAGTGCCATAGAAGGGAATAAATTTGGGCTGGGTTTTCTGATCAGTTTTTTGAATATTTTTTTGTTGTTATTTTTTTGATAGCAAAAACCATTTAAAATATGTGTATATATCAAACACATGTGTATATATATATATATATACACACACACACACATACATATATATACAGACATATATATATTAGCCTTTGCACAATACTTGAAGGATAAAAACAATAATGAAATGCTTAGCTGTACCTTTTTTATTGACACAGTCTTCCTGTTCCTATGACTAGCTTCCTCTAAGGAAAATGTGATGTGTTGGATGATTTCCCATTTTCTGTTCAGACAGGAAGTATACAGGCCAAGCAGCATTTGGATTTTCTGCTAATCTTTAGTCACTAAAGAACACCTGCAGCCTGACTGTTAGCTTGTTCTGGTACTCAAGGTCTCTACCAAAACACATTGTTCAACAACGGAAAAAATTGACATTACACCACCTGGGAATACAGGGAAAACCCTAATTTTTATGTAGCAGTACAAAAGAGTCACACAAAGAAGAGAATCACAGAAACATAGAATCATAGAATGATTTTGCTTGGAAGGGAATTCTAAAGGTCACCTAGTTCAAGCCTCCTGAAATGAGCAGGGACATCTTTGACTAGATCAGATTGCTCAGAGTCCCTGAGTCAGACCTTGAATTTTTCCAGGCATGTGACATAGAATAACAAAAGAAAGTCTGCTTGTTCTTCCTAATCTAGGAAGACAAAAAGTCTTAAACAAAATAAAAGATGTTACGTTGTTATTTCATTACAGTCCCAGCAACAGTAATACTACTGCTGCAATCTGCAAGAAGAAAGCAGGAGGGAAAAAAATTTCCCTCCCACTTTTTATTTCGTCACTGGGTTGTGTAGTATTGCACATGTTAAAACAGCATATCTCATTAGCTTTCTGATATAATGATATGCTGTTGATATGATCAAATTGCAAATAAATACAGGTAAAAAAAATAGGTACTTAGGACTTCCCAGAACACCTCCACAAGTGATTCTGCACCACAGAGGATGAAATATTCTCTGTTCTGGCAGAAGTAGGGTCATGGAGATACCAGCAATATAAAAGAGCACATGTTAATATTACACATTTCAAAGCAGTTGATCACATACCAAAGCAGGAATATGTCTGGACCACACATTCTCTTCAACTGAATTTCATACTCCTTGAGGTCATATTTTTTTCTCATGCCTTGTCAATATTGTAACATCCAACATGAGCCACTGGTGGGTTTTCTGTCATGCTTTACAATCTACAGTCAGACAACTTCCTGGGGCTTTTGTTCTTGCCTTTCGCATCTCATCCTATGAATTCATTACATCACTGGGATTTTTATGACAGTCAGAATCATAGTATAAAGGTATGCACATTATTGTAGAATATCAGCACCTGCAAGAAAACTCTCAGAAAATCAAATTTAGGACCAGGATTACACTGAAACTAGAAGAAGCAAAAGCTAATCAGCAGCTCCAAATTCTCCAAAGCGTCTTTTAAACTTCTGAAAATTTAGAGTACATTATAATCATAGGGCATTTTAATTAAGAGCAAAACAATTGCTTGTTGTTTATTACAATTTAATTTCTTTCCCTACTATTCTTACCACATTGTTATATTTGTTGTATGAACATAATTCTTCTACTATTTTTCTAGAACTGTACTGAACTACACATTGCTTCTTTTTAGGCTCAGTGCTGAAGACATCTTTCTACTCTTAAATATGGGAAGGAAGTATTGGATATGCCCTATTAGAGGAAAGTTGCCGCAGAAAAGCCGCTGAGGGGTTTTTCTGCGGATCCCCGTCCCGGGAGCCTCCTGCCGATGGTTGCCCCGTCCCCTCCCAGCGGACCACGAATGTCCTAAGCTTTCGCTGGACAGACGTGGGAGACTAGCCGTCTCCTAGGAGAGAGGGAGCGTCGGAGGATCCTAGGATTTTCCTGGGGTGCCGCGGAGAATCAGGGAGGACTCTCGCCTTGGGTAACAGAGTACTTTATTGCTCTCAATCCCGGGGCAGAAGAGCCTCGAGCTAGCTCATGCAAGGGTACATAACGGAACATGAGGGCCAATAGGGAACGACCGAAGGGGTGGAGTTGGGGAAGGGACAGGGGTTTACTTCCAATGGTAAGGAACCGGGGGGGGGATAACCGGCAACAGACAAATCACAATGTACAGAACTGAGAACTCTCTGGAAGAAGGGAAAGGATCAAACTTGGATAGACGAACGGGAAAACCAGTGACAAGCAACGAGGAGGAGTCATAGGAGTGGTCAGCATTCAGACTATACCCCAGACGTCTTTATCCTGGGGGTGGAACTAGGATCTTTCCACCACGAATTCTCACGGGGTTTCTGGGGTTTTAATTCCATGCTTACCACTCCTACATCTCCCCCTTTTCTTTTTTCTAAGAACGTTTTTCTGAGTAAATTTACTACAACATTTTTTAAACATGCAAACAACAGCAAAACGATAACGATAATAACGAGAATCCACAACAAGGATTTCATCAGCCCAACAGCCCACGAAGAAAGTCCAAGGCCATCTAGCATGTGTTGGAGCCAGTCTTTACTCTCAACCTTCAGTTGGCCTATGTGCCCCCGCATTTCCTGGAGCGTTGCGTGAATACTCTTCGCGTTGGATGACAAGTTAAGACAACACATCCCTTCGAAGTCCTCGCACCCGTGCCCGTGTGCGAGGAGGAGAAAGTCAATCGCCGCCCTGTTCTGCAGGGTGGCGTGCCTAGTAGTGTCCTCATCTTCTAGCAGTTGGGTCAATGCCCGGGACGTGAGGTTGGCTTGTCTGCCAAGCCAACACTCTAAATGGCCTAATTCCCCCAAGGCCTTAGCTGCCGCCACCCAGGGCACGAATATGGAGGCAGCCACCCTCTTTGAAAAACTCCAATGTTCAACAGCCGAATTGCAATTTTCGTCCCAAGTTTCGAGTGATCTTTTTTGACGGGTCAAATTATAGAATTTTCTCCATTCCAAAATTTGAGTCTTGTTGGGGGTCATGAGGGTGAGTTGGCCCAACGTGCATGGCCCACCTGAAAGACGGGACGGAATCCCGGCCCAGACTCTATCCCCACAGATTAAAAACACACCGGAGGGGAGAGTCTTCGGGACTGGCGTGGACTTGGACCGGTTGGAGACAGATCTCATAGTATAGTTACACCAATTTTCAAAACTGTAAACGGATCTTTTTAGGGGATGCACATATTTGTATGGAATTTTACCATATCCTCCAAATTTCTTGGCATCTTCTAAACTAGGGAAGTAATCAAAGCCAATACAAAAGTCTGCTTTGGAGGACCCCAACAGCGCCAATTCTTGGGGTTCCTCTGGTGCATGTGGGAGGGTCTTCATCCACGCGTCCCAGGTGTCAACTGGTTCGGGCCTTTTACCTGCGAAGGAGGTGTCATCTCTTCGCAGGGGGATACCTACTAGGCAAGTCGACATGGGATCGTTCGCGGAATGCATGCTCAGACACATGCTATCTTGTTTCAACGCCTTGGCGAGCGTTACCCAAACGTTCTCTCTGGGCTGTTGGACTAGCCAACCTCTGCTTGTCGGTGTTAGGGATGTTATGGCAGCAAACAAAAGGATGACTCGCACAGGCTCGAGGGCTCCAAGGATTCTCACCATCGTTACCGCTTTTCCTGGGGTGATTAAAACACATGATTGAGGGGTAAGTACAGCACCTAATATTTACTGATGACTTCCTTTCCCTCATCTGACGTCTTTCCCCTCCCATCTCCCCTCTTTACCACTCTAACACTAGGTAGGAGGAGGTCTTAGGGAGAGGGAAAGGTAAGAAGGGGTCTCAGGGAAGGGGTAGGAATGGGAGAGGGAGGTATTTAAGGGCATTAAAGTCTTTTTAAATGCTCTTTCTTCTTGCGAGAATAGCAGGTTGGTTTAGGTCCATCATCTTTGGATCTTTTCGTTGTGGATGTTGTATTTTCTTCTTTCGACGCTTCCACGCCGTCGAGTCGTCTTGTCCGGGTGTCGTGGAGGGGTCATGGCACTCCTTTCTGAAAGGCTTAATATTTTTTGCCGGGAGCCAGCGCGGTCCGCCTGGGGTGGAGACACAACCGTATCCCCTTCCCCAGACGATTAGCGGCGCTGGCCCCATAATTTGCTGACTTTCAGGATCCTTGTACAACACTGGTGGACGTTCTGCCAATTTACTTCGGGCCGAATTCGTAAAATGTCTAAATACGGGGGGAGTCGGCTCACTTTTGGAGCAATTTAGGAAATTTAGAGTTATTAGAGCCTTGCAGAGGCGCTCAATGGGCGACTTTCCCTCTGCCTCTCCCCGCTGTTGTACAAGGAGCCTTTTCAAATCTCGATGTTTCCTCTCTACTAGGGCTTGCCCAGTAGGAGAGTGAGGAATGCCGGTAGTATGTTTGACACCCCAGCCCTGCATAAATCCTCTGATGGTAGCGGAGGTATATGCAGGGCCATTGTCAGTCTTGATTTCTTTCGGGACTCCCAGCACAGAGAATGCCATTGTTAGGTGTCTTTTGACATCTCGTGCCTTCTCTCCCATATGGGCAGACGCAAATACTGCTCCTGAAAACGTGTCTACTGATACATGAACATACTTGAGCCTGCCAAAGGGAGAGAAGTGGGTTACGTCCATTTGCCAGATCTCGTTAGAATTGATCCCCCTTGGGTTTACTCCTTGGTTAAATGATGGTATCTGGAATGATTGACAACTCGGGCATGTGGCCACTATGGCACGAGCCTGCTCCAGAGAAAGACCAAACATTCTCCGGAGGGCCGGTGCATTTTGATGGTAACATTGGTGGCTCAGGCGTGCCTGTGCAAAGATGTCTGGGATGTTACACTGCATGACAGGCATCGCCAGGGCGTCGGCCCTCGCATTCCCCTCTGAGATAAAACCAGGGAGGCCTGAATGTGACCTCACATGCATAACATAATATTGGTGCTTGCGGTGGGATAGGAGCTCAATCAGTCTCGCAAGCAGGCCAAATAGTTTCTGGTTTGGTACCTCCTTCAGTAAAGAATGTTCTGCCCTGGACACTACTCCGGCCACATAAGCCGAATCAGTTACCAAATTGATAGGTTGCTCTTGAAACCTTTCGAATACTCTGACGACTGCGGCCAGTTCAGCGATCTGTGGAGAGCCCTCCACAACGTGAACTTCCTCGTCCCACTCGAGGGAAACTGGATCTCTCCAAGTCAAAACGGACTTGTGAGATGACCCAGAGCCGTCAGTGAAAACTGTCACAGCGTCGTGAATTGGGGTTCTACTTTGTACGAATTTGGGAGCCAATTGGAACGAGGTGTTAAACAAATCATGTTTTAGTTTTTTGCTTTCAATTTGGCCAATGTAGCTGTCCAAAGCTAATTGAAGGGTTTCACTTTCTTGCAAAACACTCTCAAATTGATCTAATTTCCAGGGGATTGTTATGCATGTAAAGTCGCACCCCGCCAGGGTGCGAAGCCGCCGCCGAGCTCGTGTCATGAGCTCTGCCACCAAATCTTGTGGCCTCGAGATAGTTTTGGACGGAGAGTGGGGCAAGAACACCCACTCTATGATTAAGAGTGGATCTTTAGCCCCCTCGTCCCACTGAAATACCAACCCATAATATGATGGTGTCTTTCCCAAGATAATGTATCTAAATGGGAGATCAGGGTTGGTTCGATGTGCCCTTCGTGTTTTGATGGTAAACAATACCTTATCAATCACCCGCGCCGCCTCAGGGGTAATCTCAATGGGGCTGTCCAACGCGTGTCCACCCCGAAGCAACTGGAACAGCGGCGCAAGTTCTGCCGTCTGCAGTCCTAGAAGGGGTCTGATCCAATTGATAGATCCGCAAAGCTGGTGTAATTGTCGAAGCGTCTTGGGGTTCTGCTCTATTTGAAGAAGCTGCGGGACGATTGTTCTCTCCGTAATTTTAACACCTAGATACTTCCAGGGTTCTTGGTATTGGATTTTTTCTGTCTGAATTTCCATTCCCGCAGCTTGGATGGCTTCGACGACAGCGGTCAGGGTCATGTCCAGCAAACTCTTTTCTGGCGCGCACACTAAAACATCGTCCATGTAATGGACTATCCGTGCTTTGGGGTACGCCTTCCTAATGGGAGAAAGCACCTCGGAGACGTACCATTGGCATATTACCGGGGAATTTCTCATTCCCTGGGGCAATACTAGCCAATGGTATCTCTTCATCGGCGCTTCTCTGTTTTTCCTTGGAACAGAGAAGGCGAACCTGGGTGCGTCAGCTGGATTCAAGGGAATGCTAAAAAAGCAGTCCTTTATGTCAATAATGGCGACTGGCCATCCCTTTGGTAACATTGACGGTGACGGGAGGCCAGGCTGTAATGGGCCCATCTCCTCCATGACCTTGTTAACAGCGCGGAGGTCATGGAGGAGTCGCCATTTGTCCTTCCCCGACTTTTTGATGACAAACACCGGGGTGTTCCAGGGGCTTGAGGAGGGCGCTAGATGACCTTTTTTTAGCTGTTCTTCAACTAGTTGTTCCAAAACACGCAGTTTGTCATCTCTTAGGGGCCACTGCTCCACCCTGACTGGTTGATCAGTCAGCCATTTAATGGCGGGGGTGGTGCGTGCAGCAGTGACCCCCCCTAGAAATCCCCCTTCGGTGGTATTCGGGGAATTTCTAGGGTCGCCCCCCATTGGGACATTACGTCCCTGCCAAGTAAATTAAATCCCACAGGGAGAATAAATGGTTTTACAGAAGCGGTATGTCCGTCAGGGCTCTGGATGACAATGTCAGAGGTGCTTTTTCTCGGGGTAACTGGGCCCCCTACTCCATAGATACTCTGTGGGGCTTCTTTCGTTCCCCACCCTTGGGGCCATTCGGCTTGCGAAATGATAGTAACATCAGCACCTGTGTCTAAGAGTCCATAACTGTGAAAGGAAGATCTCCCATTGTCTATTTTACAGTCTATGATAGGTTTGTCTTTTCCGACGACCTCGGTCCACCAAATACATGGGGTGCGTCGATCTCTTGGCAGGCAGTCAGGTAAAACGATGGCTTGCC